>CM071937.1:86123222-86379813 GCA_016081115.2 Rehmannia glutinosa
TTCTACTTCGCCTTGATTCCGCTAGGAGTCATCCGCAGATCCTCCGACTTTGCCGCAGCGGGAGGAGTCACCGGCGCACCACCAGTGACTGGGAATGGGGTCACTGCCTCCAAACTCCCTTTACTTGCTTCGACAATGTTCGGGCATAGCCATGTGGTAAACACACCTTCAATAGGGTTGGCTCGACCGGGGTCCCCATTATCCCGGTTTCATCGCCAAGACCCTTATCGCTTTCTTCCGAGTGAGTCGGAAGTGGTGGCAAGAACAACGTTGGCGATTTGTCAACCACTCCCATTGATCAATTTCACCGTGGTTCGAGGACTCTCCTGGTCCCTCCATCAGTCTTTTGCTCGTGAAGGATTCTCGATTCATGCAATGCTTGCTGCATTTGCAACTTTTCGCGGGCGCAGCGATTCTCCTGATCCTCATCACCGCTGAGAAGACATCAAGAGAGGATGTGTGTGTTCTGTGAAAGTGCCGGAGATAGGCGGATGCTTGCCTTCTCACGTGCCTCACCTTCCTCTCGCTTGCTTTTCTTTCTCCTTGTCCTTGAAGATCTGGGCAGGATGTCTGTGCGATTGTCTTCATCCCGGCTGAGCATGCGTTGGTTAGTCTAGGAAGTTTAACAGTTCCTCTTCTTCTTCTATAAACTCGTGCCATTGAACTTTCCCTTGATTTACTCAACTTCCATTTCTCCACTCACGCAGACGATTTTGGATGTCCGGGTAAGGTGGAGATAGGATCATCACATCACTATCCGCTTTATCGCCTTCTTCTTGTGTTTCACTGTGAACTCCATACCGTGTGTCTTCCGATTTCCTCTGGCTGACGCTTTCCAAGCAGATTTGTTTCATCAATTACATCCGAGACTCTACTTCTCCAAATCTTCCCAGATCTGCTCCACCGAGTGGTCACTCTCATCCAGCCAAGCTCGGAGTGCTTGATGATTCTTCTTCGTCTCCTAGTTTGTACCGAGGGATTTCTCGGTTCGAGACGGTTTCCTCTCGAGCCTGGGGCGGGGGCCGTCTTTGTGTCTTTTTCCTCGAGGAGCCGGCCGTCTTGCTTGTCGGGCTCCTCTTTTTGACGATCGGAGAAGGTATTTGTGAGTCCTTCTCGACCGGCCACTCAAGGCAGAGACACGGCTGCGGGGCGGGGTGACTCCTGCAGGGGGAGCAGCTGATTTTCTTTCTTTCATAGGGGCAAGTGATTTTCTTAGTTGTAGGGGCACTTTCTTCTTGGGTGGAGAGGAAACAGTCAGTATCTTCGGGTCACCGATTCCCTCACTCGTGTCGCCTCTCTTGGCGTAGGCTCTTCTCAGGCGCCCCGAGAGAGGTTTGCTCAACATCCTCTTGTTAACATGGAATGCCTTCCCATGTCTAAGAGGACTCTTTCACCTCCATCACCGCCAATCACTAGGCCATATCCTAGGGATCCTCCAAATGTGCCATCTTCCTTGAAGGATTTGTTCCCTACGCTCGCAGAGTCCAGCTGTAGACAACTCAGCCCGGTTTATCTTCTTTTTCTGCGATGATTGCAACCATTACAATCAGCTTTTGCTTTTGGATTGGTCAAAGCCGCCAAATTTGATGTCAATACATTTGGCAACTATGTCCAACAACTTGTGATAATCCTCCTTCAAGAGTCTCTTGTTTGTTTGTATACTATTTTATCAAGATAGTCGGGCTTGGCTATTTCTTTCCAAGCATCGGCCAGGTTTACATCAGCGTTAATCTCGATGCTCCTTGATTTGGTAGTGAGCGGTGTTGACCAAATCCTTGGCGAGAGATAGTCACCGCTTCCGTGAATGATTTACTTTATTCCTTCATCGTGAATCTCGGATTCACGAGAATCGCTGCTTTGACCTCCTCCACATAGGTCATCGGATATTCTAACGTCGAAACGGTTTCACCCTGGTCGTTTCCAATTTTTCAGCGATTTTCTTCACTAGGGTGTCGTCGGACCCCACTACTTTCACCATTCCGCGAAATCCACGAGACCCGTGTGGATTTGCTTTCCTAACTTGGTAAAATCATAGGTTGGTGCCATTTTCAGGATTTTATCAAAGAAAAACTTGGAGATTGATTTGGAGATAGATAGGGCTTCGAGAGAATTTTTGCCTTTGCTTTTAAGAGAAAGAAATGAACAGTTTTGGAAGTGTGAGAGAGAAACGGACGAAAATGGTTTAAATATGGTTTATGAAAGGGCGTGCGGGTGGTTTTTGAAATGTGATCGAAATCAACGGCTTAGATTTTGCACGCCTATTTAGCATTTAATGTCTCGTATTTAATGCGGCAAGATTTATATCCAAATCGTAAGCTTGTGTGCGCTTTATGTCTGAGATCATCATTATCATTATGTCGACGTATTCCTTAAAACATTCCCGCTTAGTCAAAACGATCGTTTTTGTCATTTGCTCATAAGTGACTCAAACATCCTTGGTGATTCAACTCTTTTTCTCACGCTTCTCTTAGTGACTCAAATTGTCACCGACTCGTGTAAGTTTCTTCCGATACTGGTGATTTATTGAAATGATTTGTGTGTTCAAATCTTTTCACTTTTTGTGTTCCATTTCTTTTCTTTGAGTCTTCTCAAAGTTAACTCACCAATTAACCCCAACTCATGCTTGAGTTCTTCAAATCTTGACTCACATAATGGTTTTGTGAAGATGTCATCTAGTTGTTTATCGGTTGAGATATATTCCAGGATGATGTCCTTCTTTTCAACATGATCTCTTATGAAGTGATATCTCGACATCAATATGCTTTGTTCTTGAGTGCAACACAGATTTTGAGTGATTGCAATTGCACTTGTGTTATCACACATGATTGGAATTTCTTTTTCCTCAACTTCATAGTCTCTCATTTGTTGTCTCATCCATAGGACTTGGGCACAACAATGCCCATGACTATGTATTCTACTTCACCAGAGGTGGCTATTGAGTTTTGCTTCTTGCTAAACCAGAAATCACTGTTTCCTAGCATTTGACATGTGCCTGAAGTGCTCTTCTTCCTGTCCACTCTGCATCCAAGATAGTCGAATCAATAGCCAATTAGCTTGAATCCACCTTTCCTTTGGATACCATAGCCTACTTTTTGGCTTCCTTTCAAGTATCTCAATATTCTCTTAGTCATTTGTCATATGGCTCTCTTTTGTAGCAGATTGAAATCTTGCACATACACCTACAACAAAGGTGATGTCCGCCCGCTTCTTTGTGAGATAGAGCAATGATCCAATAAGTGCTCAGATCTTGTTTGATCTACAGCTTGCCATCCGCATCCATGTCCATTTTGACGATGTATTCATTGGTATTTTTACGTAAGACTTCTCCTCCATACCAAACTTCTTCATTAAATCTCTGGTGTATTTTGTTTGACTTATGAAGGTTCCATCCTTCACTTTGTTTCACTTGGAGTCCAGGAAGAATGTCGACTCTCCCATCATGCTCATTTCAAATTTACTTTGCATGAGGTTTGAAAACTTTTCACACAAACTCTTTGTTTGTGGATCCAAAATGATGTCATCCACATATATTTGAACAAGCAAGATACTCTTTTTGTCTTGAATTCGAAAAGTGTTCTATCTACTTTTCATTTTGTGAATCCATTTTCGGTTAGGAATTGTGACAAAGTATCATACCATGCTCGTGCCTGTTTCAATCCATATAGAGCTTTCTTGAGTTTGTATACCTTATTTCCAAGAGTCTTCTCGCTCAAATCCGGAGGTTGTTCAACATACACTTCTTCTTCCAATAAACCATTTAGGAATGCACTTTTTACATCCATCTCGATATACAATGAAATCCTTGTGAGCCGTGCATAGGCAAAAACATTCTTATAACTTCCAATCTTGCTACAGGGGCAAATGTTTCATCAAAATCTATCCCTTCTTCTTGCAATATCCTTTTGGCTACTAGTCTTGCTTTGTTTCTTACCACATAACCTTCCTCGTTCATCTTATTTCGAACACCCATTTGGTGCCAATAACATTTTGATGTATGGGTCTTTGCACTAATTCCCATACTTTATTTCTTTCAAACCGATTGACTCTTCTTGCATAGCTTGAATCCAATGTGTGTCGCTCCAATGCTTGTGACACGTCTTTGGGCTCTATTTGCGAGATAAAGCATGTGAACATTGCTTCTTGTTGAGTTCTCGGATCTTGTTTTGACACCTTCTCTTATATCTCCAATGACAAGTTCGTGGATGGTCTCTCGGCCATCTTACATCAGTTGGAGTAAGTTAGTGGATTCGGTCGACTTGCGCACTGTTCTTTGGTCGCTCTCTCGTAATCACTTAGCTGCAAATTTTCCAAAGTTTTTGAGATTCATATCTCATCTTCTTTTCTCAATTGATAATTCCAGCTTGACTTCAACATAGGGACTCTTCTATATGGTTGGATGATTCAACTTATCACTGACTCTTCAATGTCTTCTCCATTTACATTTGGCTCATCGAATACCACATGAATGGATTCTTCGCAACCATAGTTCTTTTGTTGAGTACTCAGTAAGCTTTGCTTTCACCGAGTATCTAAAAGATACCTTCATCAGCTTTAGCATCAAAAGCCTTTAGATTGTCTTTGCCATTGTTGTGGATGAAGCATTTACAAAAAAATATTCTCAAATATGCAACATTTGGTTTTCTTCCACCCGGATCTCATAGGGAGTCTTTGTCACCGTCTGTTTATCATACATCCTGTTTTGAGTGTAGCAAGTCGTGTTGATTGCTTCAGCCCAAAATCTTTTTGTAACCCCCGCTTGACTAACATGGTCCTTTTCGCTTCTTTGAGGGCTCTGTTCCTTCTTTCTCGCAACTCCATTCTCACAAAGTGGAGTCCTTGTTGTTGATAGTTCATGACCAATACCATTCTCAATACAATCTTTGAGTTATTATTCCATTGACAAACTCGGTTCCTCAATCGATCTTATTTTGATAATGGTTTGACTCTTCTCGTTTTGAATCCTCTTCATCACCGTTTGTGGTAGTTTTTGTAGAGTTTCTTTCTTCTTACACATGAATATTGTCCATGTATATCTTGAGTAGTCATCTACTACCACCAAGGTGTATTTCTTTCCACTTATGCTGGCCGGTTCCACTTTGGGCCAAATAGATCCATATGAAGCGTATGCAATATTCTTGTTGAAGATGGGCATGTCTTTTCTTTGAATGATGACTTGATTTGTTTTCCCTTCGACATGCGTCACATATACTCTCCTTTTTGTATACTGAGTGCGGAAGTCCTTCCACAAGATTACTTCTTGCCACCTTGTTAATCGTTTTGAAATTCAGGTGACTCAGCTTTTTGTGCCACAACCAACTTGATTCATGTGCTCTTTGCTAGTAGGCAGTCTTTGGGTGTTGCATTGACCAATCCACGACATACATATTCTTCTGTCTACATCCTTGCAAAGACAACTTCATTTGATTCAATATCTTTGATTTGGCATACACCCATGTTGAATCCAACATTGTAGCCCTTGTCACAGAGTTGGTGATGCTCGATGGTTGAAGTTGAGTCCTTCAACATATGCAACATCTGTGATTTCTAATCCATTCCTTTTGATGGATCCAATACCTCTTATTTCACCAGGAGCTTCATTTCTCCAAATATGACTTTTGCTCCTTTAACTTCCTTGAATTTTGACAGATTTTTCTTATTTCCTGTCATATGTCCGGAACAACCACTATCCATGTACCAGGTTCCTTGGCACTCACCTCCTTGAACCCGCAATCAAGGAAATTAAGTTTTAGGTACCCATACTTGTCCGGGTCCTGAGGGGTTAGAATTGTAAGATGATCCAACCAACCTATAGCCAAATGATTTGACTCTAAGGGGTTGCCATCTATCGCTGCCATAATCATAATTAATCCTGGCAAATTGCTTGGGGATTCTAGGTTCATACAAATGTCTCTTTGTCTCGTATGTCTGTATAATTTTTATTAATCGCCTTCTTTGGGTAATTGTGGTGTCTCCGAGTGTAGTGCTGCCTAGGTGCATGTGTGTCTTTGAAAAGCTCTTATACTTTTGGAATGGCCTTTCTTTGAGTTTTAGGCCTTTGCCATTTGGGCTTATATTCCATAAGTCTATCTTTGATAGTTTACATTATTCCAATCACTTGGCTTGGATACTTTCTACCATTCCCATCATATGTATTTCTTTTATGGATTTTCTGGGGTTTTTGGTAGCTCGCTTCCCTTTTACTGTATTTTTTGTTTGGAGTTTGCTTGAGGAACTCTGCAATCTCTTCTCATTTTTTCAGCGACTCAATCGGTCTTTTTTCCTTTTCCTTTATAACCAAGGCCAGTTTGCTTGTTATTGTGCTTTGGAGTGAATGTGTATGCAACATTTAGAGTTTTGGATTTTTCGGACTCTCCATGGCTTGAAGATCCTTTTTCCAAAATTACTTTTGAGGTTTGACATAGCACAAAGGAATTAAATCCTAAGCCTGTCTTGTCTCCACATTCTCTTTGACTCATAATAAGATCATCCAATGATTTAGATGCCTTAGTGAATGAGGCAATAACATTTTTGAGGTCATTTTCCCTCTTCTCTGTGGCAGCAATTTCTGCTATTAATTTAGCATTTTCACCTTTAAACTTTCATTCTCATCAGCTATTTGACTTAGAGTACTCAGCTCCTTAGTCAGCTTTGAGTTTTCACTCTTGAGTAGGCTATTTTCCTCATTTAATAGTGTGTGTGAGGATTTAATGTGTTCAAAATCTTTCATCATTTTGCCTAATGAATCATAAAGATCAGTGGGTGATGAAGTGTGTGTGTCACAGTCACTATCACTAGAGTCTGAGTTTGATGAGTTAGAGTGTACCTCATCTTCTTGGTCGGTTGATCTTGTTCTTTGGCCATTAAGCGGTCAGGGCTTCTTCTTCAGAGTCACTTGAGTAGTCACTTCACGCTATCCAATCACTGTCTCTCTTGACTTGGCTGTTTTGCAGTCTCTCTGCAACCATCATTGCCTTTTTCTTTTCTTGTCTTCTTTCTCAAGACTTTTCTTTCTTATTCATTCTCAGTATTTGTTAACTACAGGATATGAGCGATCAATGGCATAGTGACCTGGTTGTGCTGCAGTTCCAACATAGATATTCACCTTTTGATCGGCTCTTTCCATTCTTGGATTATCCGTCCTTTGATACTCAACTTTTTGATGATTTGTTCTCTTGGTTGGCCTATCTTCCCTTGATTTGGAGGAGATGAGTGTCTTCCGGAAGATTCACCTTTCCTCTCTTGTAGTTCTTATTGAAGAACTTGTTGAACCTCTTAACCATCGTGGCTATTTCTTCGGATCAATGACTTCTTTGACCTCGGCTCTCTTCCCATCTTTAACAATTAGAGCAGCTGTTTTGGGTAGTGCATTGTCTCTTCCTCGGTCTTTTTCTTCTCCGCTCAAACTCGTAGGCTTTGAGGTCCGAGAATAATTCATGGTTGGATGTCTTTGATAGGTCCATGGAATGTCTCAGTGCCATGACCTTCATTTCCCATTCACCGGAAGACTTTTTAGGATCTTCATACACATTTCATTCTGTATATTCCTTTCCAAGTGCATAAACTCATTTGTGATTTTTGTGAACCGAGCATCCAGTTGATCCAGGTTTTCTCCTGAGATCATTTTGAAGTTCTCAAATTTCTCATGACCCACCGATAATTTGTTTTCTTTGATTTGCTTCCGAGCCTTCACAAATCAATGTCGACTTTTGTCCTGATTTCTTTAGCCGTTTTGCATGATTTGACTTTATTAAACATGGCTTTGTCCAAGGTTTTGTAAAGGATGTCCTTGCTACATTGTCCAGGTTGTATCTTTTCCTGTCATCATTTGTCCACTCGGTTCTTGGTTTTTCAACCATGACAGTCCGGGAGCAACATCCTCTTCTCCTTCACCGCACTCTTCAGTGCATGTTTCACCTTTAAGATTTGCGAGAGGCCCATCTTCTATCACTATCCACATCTCATCATGTAATGCCGATAGATGAGCCTCGCATACGAATTTTCCAATCATCAATTCTTCAATTGTGAACATAGGTATGCGTGTCAAATTTGCTTCCATGATAATAACTTTTAATGATAAAAAGAGTTTTGAAAGTTTAAGTACTAAAGCAGATTTTGAAAAGTTTGGAGATCTAGTTCAAGAACCGAGTGCGGAGGGTTCAATGAACCAACCGCTCCGATACCACTTGTAGGTCCCCGGGGTGTAAGTGTAAGGTTTAGAAGGGGGGTTGAATAAACCTTACCAAATTTTCGATTTAGTCCTTTTAAATATACGAGTTGATACTACACACCTGTGTCCTTGATGGACAAATCAATTTAGTCACTCAAGAGAGTTAATCTCTCAATGTTTCAACTGAAATTTGTTGATGGAATAACTCACCGTTGGCTCTAAATTAACTCGATTGTGGTTTTGTTTTCATTGGAAGACTTAACACCCTTAAGTTTGATTGAGCAAGAATTTAGTGCTCGGTTTAGTACTTATAAATTATCAAGTGGATAGCAAATATGTCGCTAAATTAAACAATTAAGATGCGAAATTAAAGTCTTTGAAATGTAAATGACACAATGGAATTTTTATAGAGGTTCGAAGATGGGGTAATTCTTCTACTCCTCTCTTCTCCAACTCCCCGGAGGAATCCACTAGGTAATGATCGGTATACAAAGTGGTAATACCGGATACAAGTCTTGATCACACACCGGTGACTTGATCCTTTGGGACTCGATGGTCCTGAGACGCCTTGATCACTCACCAAGCTTCTCGTGCGACTCGGCTTCTTCACAGGCGTGCCTTGCTACTACAAACTCACTTGCTCAAGCTCTTTGGATTTGATCACGAAGCCTCTCCAAAAGCTTAAGACTTGGTTCGACCTTGAACCTTCCTACAATCCTTCGTGGAATGTAGACCCCTTGATTTTTCGATTTTCTTCTTCAACTCGATTGAAGTTATCTTTCCTTCACATGTGAGTGTTGGATTGATGTTCTTCGTAGTGTAGGCTTGAGGATTGAGAATGTTTGATTTTCTAATAATTGCTTGAACGTTTTTAGTTCAGTCCCGTGACTTGTGTCTCTCGTCACTTGTATGTCTCTCTTATTCTCAAATAAACTCCTCGGCCTTTTATAGTGATCTTTCAAAAATTTGCCCGTTGAAGAGATAGGCTTATTTTTGAAAGTCACTTGCGTCGTTGGCTTGTCTTGTTGCGATCCTTGGAATTGCCATTTCCTCGTATGAATTGTTCTTTCACCTTTTTCGGAGTTCGACACGGTGTAGTGCTTCCCATTGGTTCATTCCTTTTGCACGCTTCGGGACCGAGCACTCCGAGAAAGGTGGTATGGAGATATTACTTGTTTAAGTAATTCTCTTGATTTACGTAACGGATCTTTTTCGATTATCTCCACTTGATCGCATTTCTTTGCTTTCCCCAGGTGACTTAGAGTCGACTTCCAATCATCAGGTGACTCTTGATCACTTCAATTTGAGACTTGGCTTTTTAGAGTTGACTTGACCGATACTCCACTCACCGCATCTTCGAGAGAGTTCCCGTCTACTCTTCTTTGCTTTTTGCCATACTGTCTCTGCCTCAGTGAGTCTTCCTTCTAGTCTTCGGTTTGTCTTCTTGCATGTTAGGGCGTGAGTGACTTAACTCCCGGCTTGCCACTCTATTTATTATAATGCATTTTACAACAAGAATTGTGGTGCCAACTTTCTATTCTAAGTTTTACATGGCATTCATCAAAATCTAAACAATAAATTTCCTAACAAAAGGACGTGCGGGTGGTTTTTGAAATGTGATCAAAATCAACAACTTAGATCTTGCACGCCGATTTGCATTTAATGTCTCGTATTTAATGCGGCAACATTTATATCCAATCATAAGCTTGGTGTGCGGCTTTTTGCTCAGTATACGCTATAATTATCTTGACGTCATTCTTAAAAACATTCTCGCTTAGTAAAAACGATCGCGTTTTTATCACTTTGCTCATAATTGACTTTCACTTGCCCCTTAGGCCGATTTAACTCTTCTTTCCTCGCATGTAAATACTCACCGTCAATTAACTCGTGCATACCGCCTTTTCCGATACTGGTGATTCACTTAACTCGATTTAAGAGTTCAACTCTTTTTCCTATTTTCGTGTTTCATTTCTTTTCTTTGAGTCTTCTCGAGTGTCAACTCACCAATTAACCTAACTCATGCTTAAGTTCTTCAAATCTTGACTCACATAATGGTTTTGTGAATATGTCAATAACTTTATCGATTGAAATATATTCCAAGGTGATGTCCTTCTTTTCAACATGATCTCTTATGAAGTGATATCGACATCGATATGCTTTGTTCTTGAGTGCAACACAGATTTTGAGTGATTGCAATTGCACTTGTGTTATCACACATGATTGGAATTTCATTTTCTTCAACTTCATAGTCTCTCAATTTGTCTCATCCATAAGACTTGGGCACAACAACACGCCGTAGCTATGTATTCTCGCTTCATCTGCGTGGAGGTAGCTATTGAATTTTGCTTGCTAAAACCAGAAATCACTATTTCCAAGCATTTGACATGTGCCTCGAGGTACTCTTCCTCAACTCTACATCCAAAGATAGTCGAGTCCGAGTAACCAATTAGCTTGAATCCACCTTCCTTTGGATACCATAAGCCAACTTCTTGGCTTCCTTTCAAATATCTCAAGATTCTCTTGGTCATAAATCATGTGGCTTTCTTTTGGAGCAGATTGAAATCTTGCACATACACCTACAACAAAGGTGATGTCCGCCTCGCTTCTTTGTGAGATGAGAGCAATGATCCAATAAGTGCTCGTATCTTGTTTGATCTACTGCTTGCCATCCGCATCCATGTCCATTTTGATCGATGTATTCATTGGTATTTTCACGAAAGACTTCTCTTCCATACCAAATTTCTTCATTAAATCTCTCGTGTATTTTGTCCGACTTATGAAGGTTCCATCCTTCACTTGTTTCACTTGGAGTCCAAGGAAGAATGTCGACTCTCCCATCATGCTCATATCGAATTTGCTTTGCATGAGGTTTGAAAATTTATCACACGACTCTTTGTTTGTGGATCCAAAATAATGTCATCCACATATATTTGAACAAGCAAATGCTCTTCCTACATCTTGAATTCTCAAGAGTGTTCTATCCACTTTTCCTTTTGTGAATCCATTCTCGGTCCAGGAATTGTGATAATGTGTCATACCATGCTCGGGTGCCTGTTTCAATCCATATAGAGCTTTCTTGAGTTTGTATACCTTATTTCCAGGAATCTTCTGCTCAAATCCTGGAGGTTGTTCAACATATACTTCTTCTTCCAATAGACCATTAAGGAATGCACTCTTTACATCCATTTGATATACATCAAAAGTTTTTGTGAGCTGCATAGGCAATATCCTTTGGCTACCAATCTTGCTTTGTTTCTTACCACAGAACCTTCCTCATTCATCTTGTTTTTGAATACCCATTTAGTGCCAACAACATTTTGATGGGTAGGTCTTTGAACCAGTTCCCACACTTTATTTCTTTCAAACTGATTCAGCTCTTCTTGCATGGCTTGAATCCAATGTGTGTCATCCAGATTAACTTGTGACACATCTTTGGCTCTATTTGTGAGATGAAGCGGAACATTGCTTCTTGTTTGAGTTCGATCTTGTTTTGACACCTTCTCTTACATCTCCAATGACCGGTCACGGTGGATGGTCTCTCGGCCATCTTACATCGTTGGAGTAAGTTAGTGGATTCGATCGTCTTGCACCGTGTGTTGCTTTGATCAGCTCTCTCGTCATCACTTAGCTCGATTTTCCAAATTGTTTTAAGACTCGCTATCTCATCTTCATCCGGGTTTATAATTCCCGAAATTCTTCAAAGATAGGGACTCTTCGCATGGTTGATTGATTCAACTTATCACCGTGACTCTTCAATGCCTTCTCCATTTACATTTGGCTCATCAAACACCACATGAATGGATTCTCTTAAACCATAGTCCTCTTGTTGAGTACTCAGTAGGCTTTGCTTTGAGTATCCCAAGAAAATACCTTCATCGACTTTAGCATCAAAAGCCTTTAGATTATCTTTGCCATTGTTATGGATGGAGGATTTACATCCAAATATTCTAAAATATGCAACACTTGGCTTTCTCCCTGTCCAAATCTCATAGGGAGTCTTTGTGACTGTCTTTTATCATGCATCTATTTTGAGTATATCATCTTGTGTTTATTGCTTGACCAAAATCTTTTAGGTAGCCCCCGCTTCAACTAACATGGTCCTTCTGCTTCTTTGAGAGTTCTATTTCTTCTTTCTCGCAACTCCATTCTTCTGTCCTTGGAGTCCTTGCTTGCATAAAATTCATGACCAATACCATTTTCTATACAATATCGAGTTATTATACCATTGACAAACTCGGTTCCTCTTCGATCTTATTTTGATAATGGTTTGACTTTTCTCATTTTGAATCCTCTTCATCATTGTGGTAGTTTCGTAGAGTTTCTTTCTTCTTCTTACACATGAATATTGTCCATGTATATCTTGAATAGTCATCTACTACCACCAAGGTGTATTTCTTTCCACTTATGCTAGCTTGGTTCAATCTGGACCAAATAGATGTTAGTCCAAGTGACTACAA
The DNA here is from genome assembly GCA_016081115.2 of Rehmannia glutinosa. NCBI lineage: Eukaryota > Viridiplantae > Streptophyta > Magnoliopsida > Lamiales > Orobanchaceae > Rehmannia > Rehmannia glutinosa. The sequence goes on from CM071937.1 coordinate 86,135,847, forward strand.
TAATCTAGAGGGGGTGAATAGATTATCCCGGTTTTTCGATTTTGCCCTCTTTTTCGAAAGACTCAAGCTAAAATGAAATGCTAAATGCGTAAAGTAAATAGCACACGCCGATTTATAGTAGTTCAACCCACCTAGGGCCTAATCTACTACCACCCCAAAGATATCCGGGATGGATTTCAAAAAGAAAAAGATTTTATTAATTTACCAAAAATTAATACAACACCTTGAGGATTACCACAACCCTCTTTCACCACCTTGAGGATTACCACAACCTCTTACAACACCTTGAGGATTACCACAACCCTCTAACAACACCTTGAAGATTACCACAACCTTCAAAGCAAAAATTTCCTCACCGATTTTCCCTTCTCACTTGTTCCTTGTCACCGCTCCTTTCTTTTTCAACTTGATTTTTTGCTTTAAGGTATTCCTCTTCCCCTTTTTGGCATCATCAAAGGATAGAGGAACCCCAGGGAACATCTTGGCAAGCATGAAGTCGAAGTCTCGATGGTTGAATTTTGCTTCAAGTCTGGCTGCGTTGTATCTTTGCCGCACGAATTGACGAGTAGCGTTGGATTCTCACAAAATCGCTTCATCTCAACCATGAGAAGGCTGAATTTTCTTGTCATGTGTTCTTCCAAACGCTGTATATCATTTGCATTACGCTCACGCAGCAGCTTGATCTCGGCAGTGTGAGCTTCGTGCATATGTTCAATGTGTTCCCCGCAGCCTTCCGTTTTGCATCAACATTTTCAGCTCTCCACACCAAAGCAATTTGTTGAATAATTGTCCTGCGTATCTCACCTTTGTTCCACACGCATTGATTGCTGCATTGTTGCCACCATTCCTTATCCTGACCGTGATGCTTCTCAAGTCACCGTAGGTTGGCATCTCTTGTCCAGCGCATATCCAAGGAGGCCGATGCCTCTCCATCTTTTCAACTTCAAAGAAAGAGTGCCTTGAACACTTCTCGTTTCAAATTCTTCTTCACATTGCGGTGATGGCCATACATCGTCCGAAATCGAAATCGGCCGAACAATGGTGCCCGAGTGAAAAAAGCAGAGCTGGTCTGTGATAGCGTGCTTGCTCATTTTCGACTCTTCGTGGAGTTCTCGTATCTCCGGTGAGAAAGGGAAAGATTCCACAAAGGATTCATCACCGCCATCCGGGATTTGTTCGATGATAAGCGGTGGGCGTGAAGTTCTTTTGGGAATCGATCCACAGTAGCTTGAGGAGCCGGAGCGGTGGTCTCGGTTCACTGGGTTTTGTGGTGCGATGAGACTAGAACTGCCGAGCACTGGTATCTTAACCTTCCGTTGGTCTCACCGATTTCTCCTTTTGAGTAGATCGTCCTCGGCCTTATCGGAGCGTCATCGGACGATGATGAGATTTCCATTGGTGGCTCATCATCAAAATTAAAGGTCCGACGAGTAGTCTTGGGATCGACTTGCTCGTGCCTGGAACATCCGCATGAGTCTTTTGGATTTGTCATGGGGTTGACTCGACTTTTCTTCTTCGCCTTCGATCCCGAAAGGTGACATCGGGGGTTGTCCTGGAAATCATGAAGTGCGCTGATCTCCTTCTCGGATGGATCGATGGTTGCGGGAGGGATGTTCTCTACTTGTGTTACCCCTGAAGTTTCAACCTCCCCGTGGCCTTCATTTCCTCCAGCCTCTCGGCTAACTGAGGCCTTGGTCTTCCTTTCGACAAAGTGTCACTGTCTTAGGGTCTTCTACATGGCATCCATTGGAGTCTCAACCCCATGGATTGCACTTTCATCGCCTGCAGTGTTAACTCCTGTGGCGTTCCTTCCTCAGTGCCTCGACCGCATCGGCGTCGTCATTAGCCTTTCGTAGCGGTTGGCACCTCACCGAGATACCTCAAATACTGCCTGAGCTTTGTTGATGGCAACTTGCATGTTCTTCTTGCGTTTGAGTTTTCTCTACTTCGCCTCCTACATTCTTTGTGGAGTCATCTGCGCATCCTCCGACCTTGCCGCAGTGGAGGGGAGTTTCCCACCGGGCGCACCAAATGAGTGACTTGGAGTGGGGTCACTCGTCTCCGGACTCCCGGCTGTTGCAATTGATGGTTCAGCCGTTGGGGCGGTGGTAGCACACCTTCAATAGGGGTTGGCTCGATCAGGGTCCCCACTAGCCCGGTTTCATCGCCATCTCCCTTATCGCTTCTTCCGAGTGAGTCAAAGTGGTAAGCGAAACATCGGTGGCTATTTGTCAACCACTCCCATTGGATCGATTTCCACCGGTGTTCGAGGACTCTCCTGGTCCCTCCATCAGTCTTTGCTCGTGAAGGATTCCCTAGATTCATGCAATGCTTGCTGATCCGCAATTCTTCTCGTGGGGCAAACATTTTCCTGTTCCTCATCACTTTCGGAGAAGACATCAAGGAGAGGATGGAAGTGTTCGTGGTGCTTGAGATAGGCGATACTTGCCTTCTCTCGTGCTTCTCGCTTCTTCAACTTGCTTTGCTCTCTCCCTCGTCCTTGTAGATCTGCAGAATATCCATGCGCTTGTCTTCATCTAGAGCTGAGCACAAGAGATAATCCAAGGAAATTTAGCGCCTCTTCTTCTTCTATGAATTCAGGCCGTTGGAACTGCCTCGACTTACTCAGCTTCCATTTTCTCCACTCACGCAGACGATTTTGGATGTCCGGGTAAGGTGGAGATAGGATCATTACGCCACCGCTGCATTGGGCTGGTTCTTCTGAGTTTCACTTTGTGTGAGCTACAGTTGTGTCTTGAGTTGCCTCTGCACGATCACCTTCAAGCAGACTTGGCTGTTTCATCAACTACATCCGGAGACTCTACTTCTCCGAAAAGAGTCTCCGATTTGTGCTAGCCGAGTAGTGACTCACCGGTTTCTCCTGTTCGGATTGCTTTACAAGTCTTCTTCGTCTCTTAGTTTGTACCGAGGGATTTCTGGTTCGAGAGACGGTGTCCTCTCGAGTCTTGGGCGGCCGGGGGGCGTGCTTGTGTTTGTTTCGAGGAGCTGGCCGTCTGGCTTGTCGGGCTTCTCCTCTTTTGACGATCGAGAAGGAATTTGTGAGTCCTTCGATCGCCGCCGCAGGGGCGGGGACACGGCCGTTGGCGGTGACTCTTGCAGGGGCGGTGATTCTCGCTGCAGGGGCATGTTTGGTTTTCTTTCTTTGCAGGGGCAGCAGACTTCTTGGCACCTGCAGGGCAACTTTCTTCTTGGTTGGAGAGGAAGCAGCTGTGTCTTGGGTCACCGATTCCCCTCACTGGTGTCGCTCTCTTTGGCGTACGCCGCTTCGAGCACCGAGAGATTAGCTCAACATCCTCTTGTTAACATGGAATGCTTTTCCATGTCTAAGAGGTACTTTTTCACCTCCAATAGCCGCCAATCACCGTGCCATATCCCGAGATCCTCCAAATGACCCATCTTCTTTGAAGGACTTGTTCCCTACGCTCGGGCAGAAATCAGATAAACTCACCCAGGTTATCTTCTTTTCTTCGATTATTGCAGCCATCACAATCAATTTTGCCTTTGACAAGCTTGGTCAAAGTCCAAATTTGATGTCGATACACTTGGCAATAATGTCCAACAATTTGTGATAATCCTCCTTCAAAGAGTCTCTTGTTTCTTTGTGTATATTATTTTGTCGACAACGCGGACTTGGCTATTTCTTTCCATGCTTGACCAAGTTTACATCAGCTTCCTTAATTTCGATTGCTCCTTCACGGTAGTGAGCAATATTCAATAAATCCTTGGCGATAGTCACCGCTTCCGTGAGCAGATGACTTGATTCTTTCATCGTGAATCTCGGCATTCACGTAGAATTGTGCGACCTCCTCCACGTAGGTCATAGGATATTCCAGTGTTAGAAACGGTTTCATCCGACGTTTCTAACTTCTCCGCGATTTTCTTCACCAGGGTGTCGTCGGACCTCCTGCTTCACCATTCCGTCGAAATCCACGGTTGAACCGGTGTGGATTTGTTTTCCCAACTTGGTAAAGTCATACGTTGGTGCCATTTCTCAGAATAATTTCAAGAAAAATTCAGAAATTTGATTTGAAGGTTGATAGGGTTTCGAGAGTATTTGCCTTTGCTTTTTTGAGAGAGAGATTGAACAGTTTTTAGAAGTGTAAGAGAAAACGGACGAAAAATGGTTTAAATATGGTTTATGAAAGGACGTGCGCAGACGGTTTTGAATCGTGATCGAAATCAACGGCTTGATTTCGCACGCATATTGAGCAGCGGTTCATGTCTCGTATTTAATGCGGCAGCATTTATATCCAATCATAGGCTTGGTGTGCGGCTTTATGTCCGTACACATCATCATTATCTTGACGTGTCTCTTAAAACATTCCCGCTAAGTCAAAAACGATCGCGTTTTTGTCACTTTGCTCATAAGTTAATCACTTATCTCTTAGCCGATTTAACTCGCTTCTCACATTTCTCTTAGCTGACTCAAATATCACCGACTTGATATAGCCGACTTTCCGATACAAACATTTATCGAGCTTATTTTTGTTTTCAACTCTTTTTCACCTTCTTTCCTGTTCCATTCCTTTTCTTTGATTCTTCTCGTGTCTCGACTTAGCTCAATTAGCCCCAACTCATGTTTGAGTTCTTCAAATCTTGACTCACATAATGGTTTTGTGAAGATGTCGACTAGTTGCTTGTCGGTTGAGATATATTCCAAGATAATGTCCTTCTTTTCAACATGATCTCTTATGAAATGATATCGACATCTATATGTTTTGTTCTTGAGTGCAACACAGATTTTGAGTGATTGCAATTGCACTTGTGTTATCACACATGATTGGAATTTCTTTTTCTTCAACTTCATAATCTCTCACTTCTTTGTCTCATCCATAGGACTTGGGCTAACAACACTGCCCATGCACTATGTATTCGCCTCACCAATTTTGTAGAGGTGGCTATTGAGTTTTGCTTCTTGCTAAACCAGAAATTAGTCTGTTTCCTAGCATTTGGCATGTGCCTGAAGTGCTCTTCCCCGTCCACTCGTGATCCAAGATAGTCGTGAGTCGAATAACCAATTAGCTTGAATCCACCTTCCTTTGGATACCATAGGCCTACTTCTTGGCTTCCTTTCAAGTATCTCAATATTCTCTTAGTTTGCGCCATGTGGCTCTCTTTGGAGCAGATTGAAATCTTGCACATACACCTACAAAACAAAGGTGATGTCGCTGCTAAGCGTGAGATGATAGCAAGCGTGATCCAATAAGTGCTCAGTATCTTGTTTGATCTACAGGCTTGCCATCCGCATCCATGTCCATTTTGATGATGTGTTCATTGGTATTTTTACGAAGACTTCTTCTCCATACCAAATTTCTTCATTAAATCTCCGGTGTATTTTGTTTGACTTATGAAGGTTCCATCCTTCACTTGCTTTCACTTGAAGTCCAAGGAAGAATGTCGCCTCTCCCATCATGCTCATTTCAAATTTACTTTGCATGAGATTTGAGAATTTTTCACACACTCTTTGTTAGTGGATCCAAAAATGATGTCATCCACATATATTTGAACAAGCAAAAGATACTCTTCTTGTCTTGAATTAAAAAAGTGTTCTATCTACTTTTCCTTTTGTGAATCCATTTTCGATCGAAATTGTGACAGGGTATCATACCATGCTCTGGGTGCCTGTTTCAACTCCATGACAGGCTTTCTTGAGTTTGTATACTTTGTCTCCAAGAGTCTTCGCTCAAATCCGGAGGTTGTTCAACATACACTTCTTCTTCCAAAGAGACCATTTAGGAATGCACTTTTTACATCCATTTGATATACAATGAAATTTTTGTGAGCCGCATAGGCAAGAAACATCCTTATAGCTTCCAATCTTGCTACAGGAGCAAATGTTTCATCAAAATCTATTCCTTCTTCTTGGCAATATCCTTTGGCTACCAATCTTGCTTTGTTTCTTACCACGCAGGCACCTTCCTCGTTCATCTTATTTCTCGAATACCCATTTGGTTCCAATAACATTTTGATGTATGGGTCTTTGTACTAATTCCCATACTTTATTTCTCTCAAACTGATTCACTCTTCTTGCATAGCTTGAATCCAATGTGTGTCGTCCAATGCTTGTGACACATCTTTGGGCTCTATCTGCGAGATGAAGCATGTGAACATTCGCTTCTTGTTGAGTTCGGATCTTGTCTTGACACCTTCTCTCATGTCTCCAATGACAAGTTCTCGGTGGATGGTCTCTCAGCCATCTTACGTCGAGGTTGAAGTAAGTTAGGCCGGATTCATCGACTTGCAAATTTGTGTTCTTTGGTCAGCTCTCTCGTGATCACTCACCGTAGATTTTCCACCGCTTTTGAGATTCGGCTATCTCATCTTCTTCTCAATTGATAATCCCCGCCTGACTTGACATAGGGACTCTTCCAGTAAGGTTGGATGTTTCACTTATCGGTGACTCTTCAATGTCTTCTCCATTTATGTTTGGCTCATCGAATACTACATGAATGGATTCTTCAGTAACCATAGTTCTTTTGTTGAGTATTCTCAGTAGGCTTTGCTTTCACCGAGTATCTAAGAAGATACCTCCTCATCACTTTAGCATCAAAAGCCTTTAGGTTGTCTTTGCCATTATTGTGGATGAAGCATTTACATCCAAATATCCTGAAATATGCAACATTTGGTTTTCTTCCAACCCGGATCTCATAGGGAGTCTTTGTCACCGTCTATTTATCATACATCTGTTTTGGGTGTAGCAAGTCCGTGTTGATTGCTTGACCCAAAATCTTTTTGGTAATCCTCGCTTCACTAACATGGTCCTTCTTTGCTTCTTTGAGGGTTACATTTTGCTTCTTTACTCGCAACTCCATTCTCATGAGTCCTTGCGTGATAGTTCATGACCAATACATTCTCAATACAAGATCGAGTTATTATTCCATTGACAAACTCGGTTCCTCTATCGATCTTATTTTGATAATGGTTTGACTCTTCTCATTTTGTATCCTCTTCATCACCGTGGTAGCTTTTGTAGAGTTTCTTTCTTCTTGCACATGAATATTGTCCATGTATATCTTGAGTAGTCATCTATTACCACCAAGGTGTATTTCTTTCCACTTATGCTTCTTTGGTTCCACTGGGCCAAATAGATCCATATGAAGCGGATGCAATATTCTTGTTGAGGATGGGCATGTCTTTTCTTTAAACGACGACTTGATTTGTTTTCCTTCTCGACATGCATCACATATACTCTCCTTCTTGTATACCGAAGTCGGAAGTCCTTCCACAAGATGACTTCTTGCTAGTTTGTTAATCGTTTTGAAATTCGATGACTCGGCTTTTTTTGTGCCACGACTAACTTGATTCAAATTGTGCTCTTTTGCTAGTAGACAGTCTTGGGTGTTGCAGTTGACCAATCCACTACATACATATTTTTTCTCGTCTACATCCTTGCAAAGACAACTTCATTAGATTCAACATTTTTGATTTGGCATATTCCCATGTTGAATCCAACATTGTAGCCCTTGTCACGAGTTGGATCGATGCTTAGTAGATTGAAGTTTAGACCTTCAACATATGCAACATCTGTGATTTCTAAACCATTCCTTTTGATAGATCCAAAGCCTCTTATTTCACCAGGAGCTTCATTTCTCCAAATATGACTTTTGCTCCTTTGACTTCCTTGAATTTTGACAGATTTCTCTTATTTCTGTCATATGTCCGGGAATGTACCACTATCCATGTACCAGGTTCCTTGGCACTCACTGCCTTGAACCCGCAATCAAGGAAATTAAGTTTTAGGTACCCATTCTTGTGCTGGGTCCTGAGGGGTTAGAATTATAAGATGATCCAACCAACCTATAGCCAAATGATTTGACTCTAAGAGGTTGCCATCTATCGATGCCATAATCATAATTAGTCCTGGCAAATTGCTTGGGGAGCTCAGTTCATACACAGTGTCTCTTTTGTCCAGTATGCCTGCATATGTGTTTTAGCAATTGCCTTTCTTGGGTAATTGTGGTGTCTTTGAGTGTAGTACCTAGTGCATATGTGTGTCTTTGATGAAAGCTCTTATGCTTTTGGAATGGCCTTTGTTGAGTTCTCTAGGCCTTTGCCATTTGGGCTTGTATTCCATAAGTCTAGCCGGTAGTTCACATTATTCCAATCACTTTGCTTGGATATTTTCTACCATTCCCATCATATGTATTTCTTTTATGAGTTTTCCTGGGATTTTTGGTAGCTCGCTTCTTCTTTACAGAGTATTTTCTGTTTGGAGTCCGTTGAGGGACTCGGGCAATCTCTTCTCACCTGTCCTTTCAAGACTCTCAATCGGGCATTTTCCTTTTCCTTTGTAACCAAGGCCAGTTTGCTTAGTATTGTGCTTTGGATTGAAAGTGTGAGCATCATTTAGAGTTTTGGATTTTTCGGACTCTTCATGACTTGAAGATCCTTTTTCCAAAATTACTCTTGAGGTTTGACATGGCACAAAGGAATTAAATCCTAAGCCTTGTCTTGTCTCCACATTCTCTTTGACTCATAATAAGATCATCCAATGATTTAGATGCCTTAGTGAATGAGGCAATAACATTTTTGAGGTCATTCTCCTCTTTTCTATAGCAAAGCAATTTCTCGCTTTATTAATTTAGCATTTTCACCTTTAAACTTTTATTCTCATCGGCTATTTGACTTAGAGTACTCAGCTCCTTAGTCACTTTGAGTTTTGACTTTTGAGTAGGTTGTTTTCCTCATTCAATAGTGTGTGTGAGGATTTGATGTGTTCAAAATCTTTCATCATTTTGCCTAATGAATCATAAAGATTAGTGGGTGATGAAGTGTGTGTGTCGCATGATCACTATCACTAGTGTCGAGCTTGTTGAGTTAGATTGTACCTCATCTTCTTGATCTTGTTCTTTGGCCATTAAGCGGATCATGGCTTCTTCTTCGAGTCACTTGTGTAGTCGGCTTCACTTGCTCTCGAGTCACCGTCTCCTGACTTGGCTGTCTCGCATCTCTGCAGCCATCATTGCTTTTTTCTTCTCTTGTCTTCTTTCTCTGAAGACCTTTCTTTCTTCTTCGTTCCTATACTTGTTGACTACAGGATATGGGCGTAATGGCATAGTGACCTGGTTGTCTACAATTCCAACATAGATATTCACCTTTTGATCACTCTTTTCTATTCTTGAGTTGTCGCCCCTTTGATACTCAACTTGTTGATGATCTGTTCTCTTGGTTGGCCTATCATCCCTTGATTTGGAGGGAGCCGAGTGTCTTCTGGAGGATTCACCCTTTCCTCTCTTGTAGTTCTTGTTAAAGAACTTGTTAAATCTTTTAACCATCGGGCAATTTCTTCCGGGTCAATTGCCTCTTTGACTTCAGCTCTCCTTCCATCTTTGACAATTAGAGCAAATGTTTTGGGTACAAATGTCTCTTCCTCGGTCTTTCCTTCTCACCAAACTCGTAGGCTTTGAGGTCCGAGAATAACTCATGATTGGATGTCTTTGATAGGTCCATGGAATGTCTCAGGTGCCATGACCTTCATCTCCCATTCACCGAAGACTTTTTCGGGATCTTCATACACATTTCCTTCTGTGTATATTCCTTTCCAAGTGTAGACAACTCATTTGTGATTTACGTAAATCGAGCATCCAGTTGATCCAGGTTTTCTCCTGAGATCATTTTAAAGTTCTCAAATTTTTGTACACCACGATAGTTTGTTTTCTTTGATTTGCTCGAGCCTTCACAAATTAATGTCAGCTTGTCCCAGATTTCCTTAGCCGTTTTGCAAGATTTGACTTTATTGAACATGGCTTTGTCCAAGGTTTTGTACAGGATGTCCTTGGCTACATTGTCCAGGTTGTATCTTTTTCTGTCATCATTTGTCCACTCAGTTCTTGGTTTTTCAACCATGACTGTCCGGTGTCGATCTTCTTCTTCCCCTTCGGCTGCAATTCTTCGTACAGCTGTGTTCACCTTCAATATTTGCAGAGGCCCATCTTCTATCACTATCCACATCTCATCATGTAATGCTAATAGATGAGCCTGCATACGAATTTTCCAATCATCAAATTCTTCAATAGTGAACATAGGGATGCGTGTTAGATTTGCTTCCATGATAATAACTTTTAATGATAGAAAAGAGTTTTGAAAGCTTAAGTACTAAAGCGAGACTTTTGAAAAGTTTGGAGATCTAGTTCAAGAACTGGTGCGGAGGGTTCAATGAACCAACCGCTCTGATACCACTTGTAGGTCCCAAGGGGTGTAAGTGTAAGGTTTAGAAGGGGGGTTGAATAAACCTTACCAAATTTTCGATTTAGGCCTTTTAAATCTACAGTTCTACACAATTGTCCTTGATGATGGACATCGAATTAGTCACTCAAGAGTTAATCTCTCAACAAATGACTCAAGCTGTTAATAGAGTAACTCAAATTTGTTGGCTATAATTTGACTCAGCTGTGGTTTTGTTTTCAGGGAAGACTTAACACCCTTAAGTTTGATTAAGCAAGTTTTTTACAGTTTGATTTAGTACTTATAGATTATCAAATGGATAGCACATTTATCAGCAGATATAAGCAATTAAGAGTGCGAAATTTAAATCTTTGAAATGTAAATGACACAAGAAAGTTTTTATAGAGGTTCAAGATGGGGTAATTCTTCTACTCCTCTCTTCTCCAACTTCTGAGGAATCCACTAAGTAATGATCGAGTTTACAAAGTGGTAATGGTCCGGATACAAGTCTTGATCACAACAAATGCCGACTTGATCCTTTGGGACTCGGTCCGAGACGCCTTGATCACTCCGCTTCTCGACTCGACTTTTTCTTCTTCACAGGCGTACCGCCTTGCTACTACAGCTCACTTGCTCAAGCACCTTGGATTTGATCACGAAGCCCTCCAAAAGCTTAAGACTTGGTTCACCTTGAACCTTTCTACAATCCTTCTTGGAATGTAGACCCCTTGTTTTCATTTTTTTCCTCTTCAACTGATTGAAGTTCTCTTTTCCTTCACGGGTAAGTGTTGGATTGATGTACTTCGAGATGTAGGCTTGAGGATTGAGAATATTTCGATTTTTGATAAGCTTGTATATCTCACGTGTGTCATTTTTCTTCTCAAACAAACTCCTCACCTTTTTATAGTGAACTTTCAAAAATTTGCCCGTTGAAGAGATAGGCTCATTTTTGAAAATCACTTTGCAACAAGTATGCGCTTCTTGAATTGCCATTTCCTCGTATGAAATGTTTTATCACCTTTTCGAATTCGACACGGTGTAGTGCTTCCCATTGGTTCATTTCTTTTCGCACGCTTAAGGGGGACTGAGCACTCCAAGAAAGGTAGTATGGAGATATTACTTGTTTAAGTAAATCTCTTGATTTACAACGGTTCTTTTTCGCTTATCTCGACTTGACTGCATTTCCTTGCTTTCCCCCAGGGTGACTTAGAGTCGACTTCCAATCATTGGATGACTCTTCCACACTTGACTTGAGACTTGGCTTCTCTTGAGTTGACTTGACGATGTTCCACTCACCGCATCTCACCGCTTCTTCAACGAGTTCTGTCATTTTTCTTTGTTGTACTCACTGTCTCACAAAATGAAGTTTTCCTTCAAGCCTTCGTTGTCTTCTTGCAAGTTGGAGCGTAGGCGACTTAACTCGGCTTGGCCAGCTCTAATTGTTACAATACATTTCAAAGCAAGAATTGGGGAGCCAACTTTCTATTCTAAGTTTTACATGGCATTCATCAAAATCTAAACAATAAAATTCCTAACACCGGTTGCGCTTGAAGAATTTACGAACAGAGAAGTCTGAACAAAAATCCAACTCCCAGTGCAGTCGCCCGACGATCGACCGGTCGACCGCACCGGTCGACCACCTAGTCGACTCGCCGCCGCCTGCCTATTTTTTTCTTACGCCATTTTTGTTTCTCACCAACTCAGTGCGGGTTGCCCTATAGGGCGACCGGTTGAGCTGAAACAAATGTGTTGTCCAATTTTTTAACGAAAAGAAACTCCAAAAAATACTCCGAAAAATAGTAAAAACATTTTAAGTTGATCGGAAGTATTTAGACAACATTTAGGGACATTGTTTTGGTTTAAAAACTCATTTGAACAAAATCGAACATAATCATCAAAATCATGATAAAAACATTTATCTAACAAACTCCCCCTTTTTGATGATTACAAACCAAAACAATTTTCTTGAGGACAATTTGAAAAACAAATACAATTTTCCGGTTTTACAAGTAAACTTTCCGTTAGAAGTATTTCATACAAAGCTCCCCCTATTTATGAGCATATCAACAAATGATTATTATAAGTAAGAAGCACAAGCTATAACAGGCTTATATAAGATGCATCATGAGCTAAGAAGCTCCCCCTGTCACAATGCTTATAATCAATTTCATTCGAGTCCAAAATTTAAGCCATGGACTAGGTATTCGAGTCCACAATACTTATTGCGAGCTTTTATTAGCTTTTCTTGAGCTAATGAGCCAATATCCTGTTTCTCCCCCTTTGGAATCATCAAAAAGAATGTTAGAATGGTGAAGACACCATATAATAATATCAGAGTGCGCCAAAGGGACGGTTTATAAACCGTTGAGCAATTAAAGCGTAACAATCCAAGGAAAATGAGTGAAATAAAATATGAAGAGTTCATACGCTCGTTTTGTTTACCAAAACATGATCTCAATAATAATAGAAGACTTTTGAAAGCAAGAGAATCATGTAGAAGTTGAAATTTTCATAGCGACATTTCATCGAACACCTTGTGTGCGTGAAAAATAAAAGGGGTTGTATATAACCTTTGTAAATGATTCAAGCCAAAATTTTCAACCTCAATTCAAGTCAATTATCATACATTACAACAAAACAACCAAGCTCATCATGATCATACGAAAATTACATCAAAAATATGCAAGTAACTCAAAAACTCAAGGGTTCAACCCAATTGAGCAAAAGAAGAGAAATTCTTACCATTTGATCGGAAAGAATGAGCCATAATGATGATGATCATGCTATATAATGTCCATTTTGTGTAAAAGATGCATGAAAACCATTTTTGAATGAAATTAGAGTGAATTTGACAAAGGCGACGAAAAATGGCCAAAAACAAAATGTTGAAATGAAGAATGCTGAAGACAGAACGTTTAAAAGCCAAAATATAGCTTAGGGTGACCGGTCGAGGTTGAGGGCGACCGGTTGCCCTCAACTCCTTCAGCTCACTGTCTTGTCAGTTTTACCAAAATCCGAATTTTCAACTATAAATCCGATTTTTCGCCCCTAAGTTTTAAAAATGTGCAAAATGCAAACGTAAGCCTCATTCAATATGCATTATGCCTAACCGAGCTCGTATCGATGCAAAAGTCTCGGAAGATAGCGGTTTTGTGAAAATATCCGCTAATTGATCTTGAGATGGAACAAAAGATATCTCAATTTTACGTTTAGAAACACAATCCCTTAGAAAATGATGTCGAATCTCAATATGTTTGGTACGGTTATGATGAACCGGGTTTTGAGCAATGTTAATAGCGGATATATTATCACAAAAGATAGGTACGTTTTCAAAAGAGCATTTGTAATCCGCTAAGGTTTGTTTCATCCAAAGAAGTTGAGTACAACAAAAAGCGGCAGAAATATATTCGCTTCGGCCGTTGAAAGAGAAACACAATTTTGCTTCTTTGAAAACTAAGAAACTAGGCAATCGCTTAAAATTGACATGATCCTAAGTACTTTTCCGATCATCAATATTTCCCGCATAATCCGAATCACTATAACCTTTAAGAGAAAAATTTTCATTTTTGGATAAAATAAACCATATTGAATGGTGCCTTTCAAATATCGAAAAATTCTTTTAACGCTACTCATATGAGATTCTTTTGGGATTGCTTTGAAAACGAGCACATAGGCATACGGCATGAAGAATGTCCTGGTCTACTAGCGGTTAAATAAAGTAAACTACCAATCATACCTCGATACTTTGATTCATCCACGGACTTGCCTTTTTCATCTTTGTCAATTTTGACATTTGTTGCCATTGGAGTAGAGACGGTTCTTCCTTCTTCAATGCCGAACTTTTTCAAAAGTTCTTTTGTATACTTAGATTGTGAAATGTAAATACCTTCTTGACATTTCTTAATTTGGAGTCCAAGAAAGAAGTTAAGCTCCCCCATCATACTCATCTCGAATTCTCCTTGCATTAACTTAGAAAATTTCTTGCACAAAGAATCATTAGTAGCACCAAAGATAATATCATCAACATATATTTGCACAAGTAAACAATCTTGCCCTTTTTAAAAAACAAAGAGAGTTGTATCAACTTTACCTCTTATAAAACCATTTTGAAAAAGAAAAGAACTGAGTCTATCATACCATGCACGGGGTGCTTGTTTTAAACCATACAAGGCCTTTTTAAGTTTATAAACATCATTTGCCTAGAAAAATTTTCAAACCCCCGGTTGTTTTACATAGACTTCTTCTTGAATAATACCATTTAAGAAAGCGGATTTAACATCCATTTGGTAAAGTTTGAAATTTTTAAAACAAGAATAGGCAAGTAAAATACGAATAGCTTCTAAACGTGCTACGGGTGCAAAAGTTTCATCATAGTCAATACCTTCTTCTTGACAATACCTTGAGCTACTAACCTTGCCTTATTTCGAACAATGTTGCCTTGATCATCAAGTTTGTTCCTAATACCCATTTTGTACCAATAATAGTTTGAGATGAAGGACAAGGTACTAATTCCCATACATCATTTCTTTCAAATTGATTCAACTCCTCTTGCATCTCTAGAAACCAATCCTCATCCTCAATAGCCTCTTTAGCATTTTTAGGCTCTTTTTGAGAAATAAGAGCTTTCTCGGCAAATTTTCTCCGGGTCATCACTTTGTCAAGGGGATCACCAATAATAAGATCTTTTGGGTGATCTCCCTTAAATTTCAATGCAACGGGAAGATCCGAGATATCACCTCTATCTTCTTGAGGATCATTTAAAGTAGATGGTTGATCATTTGATGTAGACGGTTGATCATCAATTTGAACAAATTATTCAATAATATCTTCTTCATCACTATCATCATTAGGTATTTTTTCAACTCCAGAAGCTTCATTGAATTTGACATGAATGGATTCTTCAACAACTCCACTAGTCTTATTGTAAACCCGACATGCTTTACTTTTTGTTGAATATCCCATAAATATCCCTTCATCGGCTTTAGGATCAAGTTTGTCTAATTGATCCTTGGTATTCAAAATAAAGCATTTACAACCAAATATCTTGAAATAACTAATATTTGGAGTTCTACCTTTCCAAAGCTCATATGAAGTTTTATTCATTTTAGACGAATATAAACTCTATTAATGACATAGCAAGCGGTATTTACGGCTTCGCCCAAAATATTTTGAAGTGAAAATTCATTGAGCATGGACCGACTCATCTCTTGTAGTGTCCGATTTTTCCTTTCGGCTACTCCATTTTGTTGAGGTGTCCTTGGAGCCGAGAAATTATGAGCATATCCTTTGGTTTCACAAAATACTCTAAATTCACCGTCAAATTCTCCACCTCGATCGCTTCGAATAGACTTGATAGCGTCTTCCTTTTCATTCTCAATAAGTCTACACAACTTAACAAACTCATTAACGGCATCGCTTTTATTGGTAAGAAAAAGAGCCCAAGTATATCTAGAAAAATCATCGACAATTACGAAGGTATAATGTTTTCCACTTAGACTTGCCGTACCAATATCCCCATACAAATCAAGGTGAAGCAATTGTAGGGGTTTGGTTGTGGAAATTTCATTTTTAGGCTTAAAACTACTTTTAACTAATTTGTTCTTTTGACAAGTGTCACATAAGCCAAGATTTTCAAAATTCAATTTGGGTAGTCCTTTTACATGTTGGTTTTTGTAAATATTTTTCAAATTCTTATATCCAACATGTCCAAATCGCCTATGCCATAAACTAGTTAAATCATTATTAGCGATTAAACACGAAACATTTTGACTAACCAAATCACTTGTACAAATTTTGTAAAGATTGCCTTTTCTATATGCTTCACAAATAATTTCACCATTTTTAAGAATAAGGCATTTTTCTTTATTAAAAGAAACATCATAATTTGAATCACAAAGTTGGCTAACACTTATCAAATTAAACTTAAGCCCTTCAACTAAAAGAACATTACTAAGAGAGAAAGAAGAGTTACCAATTTCTCCATTTCCAAGAATTTTTCCTTTGCCATTGCCGAACATGACCATACCCTCTTCTTGGAGCTTGATGTTGGTAAAAAGTTCTCTCCTCCCGGTCATATGGCGTGAACATCCGCTGTCCACGAGCCATTTTGAATCTTCCATTGTTGTTATAGCCCCTATCACCTACAAAGGAATTTCTTTTAGGTACCCTATAATTTTGGGGTCCATGGGGGTTAGTCTTGAGACCTTTGGGTCTCCAAACATGTCTTGAGCTATTTCTCAATTTGCAATTATTAGCATAATGTCCAACTTTGCCACAATAAAAACAAGTAGGAGTATTGTAATTATTAGCACGTACAAAAGTCGGACCTTGGTTATTTTTCTTAAAAACACTTTGAAATGGTTTATAACCAAGTCCCAATTTGGAATGCTCACCTCTTTGTGCATCTAAAATTTTTGTGACTTTATCCGTGCTTATGTTGAAACGATGCACATCATTTTTCAAACATTCAATATCTTTTGTGAGCGATTCCTTTTCGATTTCAAGAGAATGAATTCTAGTAAGAGTAAGAGCATGAGCTTTGTCTAGAGATTCATAAGAGGTAAATAATTTTTCTTTTTCAACCTTAAGCTCATTATGCTCCTTTTTCAAATTTTTGTATTTAACGATTAAATTTTGAAACTCAATTTGCAATTCATCAAAATCACATTGTAAGTCATCAACTATGGAGGAAGTAGAAGAATTTGAGTGTACCTCATTGTTTTCATTGTCTATGGCCATGAGACCGTGTTCGGTTTCTCCTTCCTCATCGGTTGTTTCGAGTAGTTCATCCCATGAGCCGGGAAGAGCATTCAGTACCTTAGTCACCTTGTCTTCTTCGGAAATGACTTTACCAAGGGCCACAAGAGGATTGACAATATTATCAAGCCTTTCCACCATCTTGGAAATGTTTTCACCATCATGCATGTTAAAGTTTTCAAAGTCTTTAACAAGCATGGTCTTTCTTGCTTGCTTGACCTTCTTAGTCCCTTCATAAATTGTCTCCAATTTTTCCCAAACCTCATGTGCCGACCTTATGCCTCTTATGCGATTATACTCGGTAGCCGTAATGAACAATGCAAAATATTTAAGGCCTTACCGTTTAGAGAAAGCCTTTTGTCGTTTTCATCGAAATCCTTGAAAGGTTTAGGAGTCAAGGTGCCATCCTCCGATTTCTTGGTTGGTTGATCAACTCCTTCAATGACCACATTCCAAATATCGAACCCGCACCCTTGTAGAAAGCACTCCATACGGTCTTTCCAAAATGCATAGTTGTTGGCGTCGAATAGTGGTGGCTTGTTGGTGGAGGCGCCGGTGGTGAGATGAGCATCATGTGTAGCCATGGATCTTTCATCTTTACTCGGAACGAGCTAGCCAAAGAGTTTAGCTCTGGTACCACTTGTTAGTCCAAGTGGCTACAATAATCTAGAGGGGGGGTGAATAGATTATCCCGGTTTTTCAGATTTTGCCCTCTTTTTTGAAAGACTCAAGCTAAAATGAAATGCTAAATGGATTATAGTAGTTCAACCCACCTAGGGCCTAATCTACTACCACCCCAGTATATCCGGGATGGATTTCAAAAAAAAAAGATTTTATTAATTTACCAAAAATTAATACAACACCTTGAGGATTACCACAACCCTCTTTCACCACCTTGAGGATTACCACAACCCTCTTACAACACCTCGAGGATTACCACAACCCTCTAACAACACCTTGAAGATTACCACAACCTTCAAACACCTATCACCTAGATCACCCAAGTGTATTCTTACCACAAGAATACTCACAAGGATGTCTTGTGTTGAATGATGACCAAAAATCAAGATTACAACTCAATAATGATTGAAACAATATGAGTACAAGTGTAATCAAGAATTGAAAGCCTAGACCTCAAATTTGTGCAAGTGAAAGTGCTTAGGCTAATACAACAAGATTTATGAAAGTGTTTGCTCAATTGCTTTTTGCTTGTGTAGAGTGTTATATCTTGTTGCTTGAATGAAGCCTTTATTTATAGGAGAGGACTTGGCTTTCATTTCCGCACATAGG
Organism: Rehmannia glutinosa; assembly: GCA_016081115.2. Lineage (NCBI taxonomy): Eukaryota > Viridiplantae > Streptophyta > Magnoliopsida > Lamiales > Orobanchaceae > Rehmannia > Rehmannia glutinosa. The sequence continues at coordinate 86,154,078 of CM071937.1, forward strand.
CTCCTCCTTGGGGAGTGATTTGCTGCAAAAGAAACCATTTAAAATGATCAATATAGTCATAGAAATCAATCCCACAAAATAGGGAAAAGTGTGCAGCAAAACGCACCGATAGTTTGCATAAACAAATGGGGTTCGACCGGTCGCGCAGAGATAAGATTGAAATTGAATTCTCGCGAATTTTAACACAGGGGACCGGTCGGAGGGGGTGCGGCCGGCGACCTTAGTCGTGACCGGTTGCGCTTGAAGAATTTATGAAACAGAGAAAGTCCGAACAAAAATCCAACTCCAGTGCAAAATCGCCCGCCGGTCGGCCGATCGGCCGACCGCACCGGCCGACCACCTGTCCACCGCCGCCCGCCCTATTTTTCTTACGCCCCATTTTTCTGTTTCTCCAACTCAGTGCGGGTTGCCCTATAGGGCGACCGGTCGAGCTGAAACAAATGTGTTGTCCAATTTTTAACGAAAAGAAACTCCAAAAATACTCCAAAAATAGTAAAAACATTTTAAGTTGATCAAGTATTTAGACAACATTTAGGGACATTGTTTTGGTTTAAAACTCATTTGAACAAAATCGAACAAATCATCAAAATCATGATATAAACATTTATCTAACAATAGATCCATATGTAGCAGATGGAATATTCTTGTTGAAGATGGACATGTCTTTTCTTTGAATGATGATTTGATTTGTTTTCCTTCGACATGCGTCACATATACTCTCCTTCTTGATAATCGAAGTCTGAAGTCCTTCCACAAGATTGCTTCGGCAAGCTTGTTAATCGCTTTTGAAATTCAGTGACTCGGCTTCTTGTGCCACGCACCAACTTGATTCATTGTGCTCTTTGCTAATAGACAGGTGCTTGGTGTTGCGCTTAACCAATCCACGACATACATGTTCTTTTGTCTCGCATCCTTGCAACACAACTTCATTTGATTCAAGATCCTTGATTTGGCATATACCCATGTTAAATCCAACATTATAACCCTTGTCACGAGTTGGTGATGCTTAGCAAGTTGAAGTTGAGTCCTTCAACATATGCAACATCTCGTGATTTCTAATCCATTTTTCTTGATGGATCCAATGCCTCTTATTTCTCCTGGAGCTTCATTTCCTCCAAATACGACTTTTGCACCTTTGACTTCCTTGAATTTTGACAGATTTTTCTTGTTTCCTGTCATGTGTCTGGAACAGCCACTATCCATGTACCAGGTTCCTTGGCACTTAGCTGCTCCTTGAACCTGCAATCAAGGAAATTAAGTTTTAGGTACCCATACTTGTCTGGGTCCTGAGGGGTTAGTGTTGTAGGATGATCCAACCAACCTATAGCCAAATGATTTGACTCTAAGAGGTTGCCATCTATTAGTCCCATAATCAAAATTAATTTTGGCATATTGCTTGGGGGTTCTAGGTTCATACAGCTATCTCTTTTGTCTGAATGCCTGTGTATGTGTTTTAGCAATTGCCCTTTTTGGGTAGTTGTGATGTCTCTTAGTGTAGTGCCTAGGAGCATATGTGTGCTGATGAAAGCTCTTATACCTTTGGAATGGCCTTTGCTGAGTTCTAGGCCTTTGCCATTTGGGCTTATATTCCATAGGTCTTTGCTGATAGTTCACATTATTCCAATCAGCTTGGCTTGGGTATTTTCTACCATTCCCATCATATGTGTTTCTTTTATAGAACTTCTAAGGGTTTTTGGTAGCTCTGTTTCTTCTTTACAGAGTATTTCTGTTGGAGTTTGGCTTTGAGGAACTCGGCCGGATTTCTTCTCACTGTCCTCTCAAAGACACTCAACTCGGGCTGTTTTCCTTTTCCTTTATAACCAAGGCCAGTTTGCTTGTAATTGTGCTTTGGAATAAATGTGTGTGCACCATTTGGAGTTTTGGATTTTTGAGATACTTCATTGCTTGAAGACCCTTTTTCCAAAATCACTTTTGGAGCTTGACATAGCACAGAGGAATTAAATCCTAAGCCTGTCTTGTCTCCACATTCTCTTTGACTCATAATAAGATCATCCAATGATTTAGATGCCTTAGTGAATGAGGCAATCACATTTTGAGGTCATTTTCCTCTTTTTTTATAGCAGCTATTTCGCTATTAGCTTAGAATTTTCAGCCTTTTTAGACTTTCATTCTCATCAAACATTTGACTTAGGGTACTCACTCCTTAGTCACCGTGAGTTTTGCATTTGAGTAGGTCTTGTTTTCCTCATTTCGTAGTGTGTGTTAGGATTTAATGTGTTCAAAATCTTTCATCATTTTGCCTAATGAATCATAAAGATCAGGTGGGTGATGAAGTGTGTGTGTCACGATCACTACTATCACTAGAATCCGAGTGTGATGAGTTAGAGTGTACCTCATCTTCTTGGTCAGGTTGGTCTTGTTCCTTGGCCATCAAACAGATCAAGGCTTCTTCTTCAGAGTCACTTGAGTAGTCAACTTCACTACTCTCTGAATCACTGTTGTCTCTTGACTTGACTGTCTCGCATCTCTGCAGCCAACATTACCTTTTTCTTTTCTTGTCTTCTTTCTCTCAAGACCTTTCTTTCTTCTTCATTCCCGTATTTGTTGACTACAGGATATGGGCAATCAATGGCATAGTGACTGGTTGCTCAGTTCAAAAGATAGATTTTCAACCTTTTGATCAGCTCTTTCCATTCTTGGATTGTCAACCCTTTGATATTCAGCTTTTTGATGCTCTGTTCTCTTGGTTGGCCTATCCTCCCTTGACTTGGAGGGATCTGAGTGTCTTCTAGAGGATTCGCCCTTGCCTCTCTTGTAGTTCTTATTGAAGAACTTGTTAAACCTTTTAACCATCAGGGCTATTTCCTCTTGGTCAATGACTTCTTTGACCTCGGCTCTCTTGCCATCCTTAACAATTAGAGCGGCTGTTTTGGGCACACTTGCTCTCTTGGTCTTTTCTTCTCAGCTCAAATTCGTAGGCTTTGAGATTTGAGAATAGCTCATGGTTGGATGTCTTTGATAGGTCCATGGAGTGTCTCATGGCCATGACTTTCATATCCCACTCACTTGGGAGACTTCTTAGAATCTTCAAACACATTTCCTTCTGTGTATATTCTTTTCCAAGTGCAGATAGCTCATTGGTAATTTCTGTGAACCGAACATCCAGTTGATCCAAGGTCTCTCCTATGATCATTTTGAAATTCTCAAATTTCTGTACAACAACCGATAGTTTATTTTCCTTGATTTGCTCTGAGCCTTCACAAATCAATGTTAGCTTGTCCCAGATTTCTTTAGCCGTTTTGCATGATTTGACTTTGTTGAACATAGCTTTGCCCAGGGTTTTGTAAAGAATGTCCTTGGCCACATTGTCCAAGTTATATCTTTTCCTGTCATCATTTGTCCATTCGGCTCTTGGTTTTTCAACCATGATCGTCCGGGAGCAAAGATCCTCTTCACCTTCAATTCAGCTGACTCTCTTACAAATTGTGTTCACTTTTAAAATTTGCGGTGGCCCATCCTCTATCACTATCCACATCTCATCATGTAATGCTTTGATAGATGAGCTCAGATATCACTTTTCCAATCATCAAATTCTTCAATTGTGAACATAGGGATGCGTGTCAAATTTGCTTCCATGATAATAACTTTTGATGGTAAAAAGAGTTTTGAAAACTTAAGTACTAAAACAGACTTTGAAAAATTTGGAGATCTAGTTGAAAAATTTGAAGTTCAAGAACCGCGGAAGGCTCAATGAACCAACCGCTCGATACCACTTATAGGTCCCAAGGTGTGAGTGTAAGGTTTAGAAGGGGGGTTGAATAAACCTTACCAACTTTTTGATTTAGTCCTTTTAAATATTCAGAGTTAATACTTCACAATCGAGTCCTTGATGGACAGCTAAGTTAGTTAATCAAAGAGTTAGTCACTCAACAAACTCGATCGAGCCGTTGATAGAATAACTCAGTTGTTTTGACTAAAGACTTAACTCGACCGTGATTTGTTTTCATTGCCAAGACTTAACACCCTTGAATTTGGTTAAGTTTGTTTTAATACTTGGTTTTAGCACACGATTGATTATCAATTGGATAGCAAGTTTATCGTGAGATATAAAAATAAGATGAGAAATTAAAGTGCTGAATTGTAAATGACACAATAAGTTTTTATAGAGGTTCAAGATGGGGTAATTCTTCTACTCCTCTCTTCTCCAACTCCCGGAGGAATCCACTAAGTATTGATCAATGTATAGAGTAGTTAACAGTCCGATACAACTCTTGATCACACAAATGACTTGATCCTTTGGGACTCGATGCGAGATGCCTTGTCACTCACCGGCTTCTCGACGACTCGGCTTTCTTCACAGGCACCGCTTTGCTACTACAACCCACTTGCTCAAGCTTCTTGGATTTGATCACGAATCCCTCCAATAACTTGAGACTGGTTCGACCTTGAACCTTCCTACAATCCTCCGTGGAATGTAGACCCTTGATTCTTCAAAAGTTTCTCTTCAACCGATTGAAGTTATCTTTCCTTCACAGGTGAGTGTTGGATTGATTTCCTTCGTAATGTAGGCTTGAGGATTGATCTTGAATGACTTGAGAATGTTTTAGGTTACAGTTCAAATATTTGCTTGAATGTTCGTGGTTCAGGTTGTCAAGGTGTAACCTCTTCTCAAATAAACTCCTCAGCCTTTTATAGTGTTCTTTTGAAAATTTGCCCGTTGAAGAGATAGGCTTATTTTCAAAAGACACTTGTGGTCGTTGGCTTGTCTTGTTGCAGTCCTTGGAATTTACGTTTCCTCGTATGAACGATTCTTCAGCTTTTCAGAGTTCTGACATGGTGCAGTGCTTCCCATTGGTTCATTCCTTTTGCACGCTTCTGGAACTGAGCACTTCAAGAAAGGTAGTATGGAGGTATTACTTGTTTAAGTAATTCTCTTGATTTCTGTGCAACGGATCTCTTTCAGTTGTCTTGACTTGACTGCATTTTCTTAATTTCCCCAGGTGACTTTGAGTCAGCTTCCAATCATTGGATGACTCTTCTGTCACTTCAACTTGAGACATGGCTATCTTGAGTGGACTTGACTGATACTTTACTCAGCTGCATCTTTAGTCGAGTTCCCGTCTTCTCTTCTTTGCCATACTCAGCTGCCTCGCAGCGGAGTTTTCCTTCTGGTCTCCAGTTGTCTTCTTGCATGCTTAGGCATAGCTGACTTAACTCAGCTCGACCAGCCCTATCTATTACAATGCAGTTTACAAGAAAAATGGGGTGCCAACATCCTATTCTAAGTTTTACATGACATTCATCAAAATCTACAAAATAATTCCCAACAGTTACTTATCCTCACCGATTAAATGGTAAGAATTCTACTCCTTTTATCTCAATTGGGTTGAACCCTTAAAAAAATGCTTCTACTTGATATATTGATGGAATTCGTATATAATTGTGTTATGAATGATGATTGTTGATGAATGATATTTGTAAAATTGCTTTTGGTGATGAAAACATTGGCTTGATTACATTTACAAGGGCTATATATATATCTTCTTCAATTTTTGACGCCCGCCAAGTGTTCAATAAAATGAAAGATTCATCACCTACATGATTCTCTCATTTTCAAATGTCTTAAATACTTATTGAGATCATGTCCTGGCAAACAAAACGAGCTTATGGATTTTTTCATGATACATTTCTCCCATTTCTTCGGATTCTAAGCCTAATTTTTTTCAATGGTTGATAAATCGTATCTTTGGCGCACTTTGATATACTTGTATGATGTTTTTATCATCCTAACATTCTTTTTGATGATTCCAAAGGGGGAGAAACATGAAATTGGCTCGTTAGCTCAAAGAAGCTAATTAAAGCTCGATATAAAAGCTATAACCTATGGCTTCTTAAAGCCATAAGTTGTGGACTATACTTAGTCCAATTGTTGCATGATGGACTTATATACTTATCTAATGATGTTTTGTTGACAGGGGGAGCTTATAAGCCCTTGTACTTAAGATCAATATGGAAAAGCTAAGGTTTTAGCTTGTGGTTGATTGCTTTTGATGTGCTTGTTGATAGGGGGAGCTTGTGCTATAGTTGGATAATATTTACTCCCTTTTGGTTGCTTATGTTACTTTGGAAATTTTGGTCGCTTCTAAACGGTTAGATGTTTTTACCGGAAAATTGTTTTAAAAAATTGTCCTCCTAATATTTCTAAAAATTGTTTTGGTTTGTAATCATCAAAAAGGGGGAGATTGTTTGATACATGTTTTTATCTTAATTTTGATGATTTTATTTTTACACCAAAACAATGTTTTTAATTGTTGTCCAAATACTCCTAAATGATTTGAAATGTTTTTACTATTTATTCGAAGTATTTCTTCAAGTTTTATTTTATATAAAATTGGACAACACTTTTAATGATTTTATGTTAATAAGTTTTTACATCAAAATAAGGTTCCTAAATGTTGTCTAAATACTCCCGTTCGGTTTAAAATATTTTTACTAAATTTTCGGAGTATTTATTGAGGTTTATTTTCGACAAAAATTGGACAATATTTCTGTCTCTTGGTCGACCGGTCGCCATATTGGGCAACCCGTACCTGAAGATGATTTTTGGAACAAAAAAATGAGACGGAAGGATTTTGACCAGGTCGACCGTTCGACCAGGCGCATGACCGGCCCGTGCGTCGACCGGTTGACACCTTGTCGACCGGTACTGGTTTGGTTTTTTGAAACAACACCCGACTTGATGTTTGAGGAGGACGACCGGCCGAGGTAGGGGGTCGACCGGCCGAAGACCCCGACCGGCCGCCTGCGTGTTATTTTTCAATGTATTCTTCAAACGTCTATTTGTGCGCGACCGGTCGCCCTCAAGTTTGACAGTAAATTTCTAACCGTTGTGCAGCAGACAAACTTTCCTTATTTTGTGGGATTGATTTCTAACAGCTATATTCTTGATTTTAATTGTATTTTTCTGTAGATTTTCAATCCCCAAGAGGAGCCTATGCTTGATCAATCATCTCCTATAAATAGAGGAAGTTTTGAAGCAACCAAATACAACAATTGAGATACAACACAACAAGATACATTCAAGCAAAGTCTTTAGCTCTTCATTGTTATCATTCTTGTTGTAATTTGCCTAACTTATCACTTTCACATCTTGAGGTCTAGGCTTTCATTTCTCGATTACACTTGCACTCAAATTGTATTATTCATTATTGAGTTGTAATCTTGATTTTGGTTATCATTCAACACAAGACATCCTTGTGAGTATTCTTGTGGTACGAATACACTTGGGTGATCTAGGTGATAGGTGTTTCAAGAGTGTGGTGCTCTTGAGGTGTTTGAAGAATTTGGTATTCTTCAAGATTGAAGATTGTGGTGATCTTCAAAGGTGCCGTTGAAGGAAGATTGTGGTAATCTTCAAAGGGAGATTGTAGTAATCTCCAAAGGTGGTGTTGAAGAAGAGTGTGGTGCTCTTCAAGGTGTTGTAAGTTGAATTTGTATTAATTGTGGTAATTAATAAAATCCTTTTTCTTTTTCAAAACCCATCCCGGATATACTGGGGTGGTAGTAGATTAGGCCCTAGGTGGGTTGAACTACTATAATTCGACCCGTGTAATTTACATTCAGCACCTTTATTATTGTCTTGGCTTATTTGGTTCGAAAAAGAAAGAGGGCATAATCGAAAAGATGGAGATAATCTATTCACCCCCCTCTAGATTATCGTAGCCGCTTGGACTTACATAACTTTCTCAAGCTTCTTGGATTTGATCACGAAGCCCTCCAATAACTTGAGATTGGTTCGACCTTGAACCTTTCTACAATCCTCCTTGGAAAGTAGACCCCTTTTGCTTCTACAAAAGTTTTCTCTTCAACAGTTTGAAGTTGTCTTTCCTTCACAGCTTAGTGTTGGATCGATTTCCTTCGAGATTTAGGCTTGAGTATTTGCTTGAATAACTTGAGAATATATTGCAGGTTACAGTTTGAATAATTACTTGATTGTTCGCGGTTCAGGTTACCTTCTCTCAATGTGATTCCTCAGCCTTTTATAGTGAACTTTCAAAAATCAGCCCGTTGAAGAGATAGGCTGATTTTTTGAAAATCACTTGTGTTCGTTGGCTTGTCTTGTTGCAGTCCTTGATGTTGACATTTCCTCTTATTAAATGAACGTTCAGCTTTTCAGAATATGACACGAGGTGCAGTGCTTCCCATTGGTTTATTCCTTTTGCACGCTTCTGGGACTGAGCACTTTAAGACATGGTAGCATTGAAGTATTACTTATTTAAGTAACTTCCTTGACTTCTGTGCAACAGATTCTTTTTAGTCGTCTTGACTTGACTGCAGTCATTTATTCCCCAGGTGACTTTGAATCAGCTTCCAATCAATGGATGACTCATCTGTCACTTCAACTTTCGAGACTTGGCTTCTTGAGTTGACTTGATTGACTCTTCATACAGTTGTGTCCTAGCTGATACTCCTTCAGTCGAGTCCTTGACATCTCTTTCTTGCCATACTCAGCTGCTTCACAGCGGAGTCTTCATCCTAGTCTTCAGTTGACTTCTTGTAAATCCAGGCATAACTGACTTGGCTCAGCTCATACAACCCTATCTATTACAATATAAATTACAAGGAAAATGGGGTGCCAACTTTCTAGTCTAAGTTTTACAAGGCAATCATCAAAATCTAAATAATAAATTTCTCAAAATTTCCCCCTTTTTGATGATGCCAAAACTTAAAACATACATACAAAATATAAATAGCAAAGATACATACAGACAATGCAGAAACAAAGAATGTATGCGTAGAATCAATCTTTTTTATTGATCATAACATTCTTGTCCTTTACATAGTTGTTTACAATATGTATCAGAGCAAACATAGTATTCTATATCTACGCAAAAATATAGAGATTACAAATTTCTTATTCAACAACGTACAGAAGACTTAAATACATATGCATTTACAATAGTAAAATACATGAAGGGGTGGACATCAACACTTCATCGCCTTCGCTGCCTCCTTCTTTCTTATTCAGCTCTGTTGTCCTCTGCTCTCTTTCTCTTTTTTTCATCTTCAGCTGCTTTCTTTTTCTCGTAAGCTCTCTTCGCAACTTCATCTCTTTTTCTTCTTTCCTGTCTTTCTTGCCACAACTGATCTTGTCTTTTGTTCTCTTCTTCAATTCTTTTCGCATATTCATCATTCTTTCTAGCCACTTCCCGATTGGCTACTTCATCATACCCAGCCCAGTAGATCCTTCCCTTCTTGCCTGGATCTACATATTCAATGTTTTTTGGGTAGAGGTCTAGGTATAAAGCCTCTACCTCCGCCACTTCTTTCTCCTCCCCTGGGTGTGTATTGCACTGGAGTCTTCTTCTTACCAGCAGAGTGACCATAAGAGTGACTGCTAGTAGTCTGCTGCTTGTCAGCTTCTTCGCACAGCTTCAGACATTTTTCCTAGTACAAGTCCCAGGCTTGGGCTATGGACATGTTTTTGAAGTATCCCTCGGACTCGAGCGTTTTAAATTCTTCAACGGATCTTGGCTCGTTTCCATCATCTGGAATGACATCTGTATCTTTTCCTACCGGAATACCTCCGAATTGTTTTAACATCTCTTCAACACGGACATCCGTTCTTTTATTGAAATCCTCCATCTCTGCTTCTACAATCTTTTTCTTATGAGACATGGGCACATCAAAGTGATAGAGCGACAGAGTTACATGAAGTTTGCTGATTATGCTGCCTGTGACATGACCTTGCTGAGGGGTTTCAGCAAGCATTAAGGTCATATCCTTTGACCTTTCCCCCTCAACAGCTTTTCCCTTTTCTTTTGTCTTCTCAACAACTGCATCTGTCTTTTCTACAGCGGCTGTCTCCTTCAAACTCTTTTGGTATTCATCTTCCCCCTTTTTGGCATCATCAAAGGGGAGAGAAATCCCTGGAAACATCCCAGCAAGCATGAAGTCCAGTCGGCTGATGGCGAATTCTACTTGGAGTCACCAGTGGAGTATCTTTGTTCAAACTTTGAGCGGTGGGCTTTGGACTCATTTTGCCACAGGGCTTCATTTCAGCCATAAGAAGGCTGAACTTGACATTCATATTCTCCTCTACGCGCAGAAGTTCTTTGCGATGAAATTCACGCAACAATTCCATCTCAGTTGTATGGGAGGCATGCAATCTCTCCACATAGGTCTGCAACCTTGCCTTCATGTCATCATTGTCAGCACTCCAGATCAGCATGCGGTTGAATAGTGCCTTGAAGTAGCGAACCTGTTCGAGATGCATGGCACTCTGCTATTGAGACCATTCCCTTATTCTGACCACCACTCCTCTCAAATCTGCTATGAGAGTGGCATCTCTATTGTCCAGACGCATGTCGAGAGATGCTTGGTGCTGTTCAATCTTTTCACAGATCTTCTTGAAGATTTCACGCATCTCAGCTGTCTGACATGAGTCAGCTGCCGGCCACTCTGCATCAAAATTGAAATCAACTGGCACAATCGAACCAGTCGGAATTACGGGATCTTCTTGGACAGTGTAGAGCTTCTGTTCTCGTGCATTCCCTTCTTCGAGCATGGGCAACTCATGAGAAAAAGGGAATACTTCTTCATAAGCATCGTCTTGTACTTGAGATATTATGCGCGAGATGGTCTCTGCTGCAGCTCTGGAAGCCTTCGCAGTTAACTGTGATTCAGCTGGGGTGTTTGATGGTATTGACCCAGCTGGCTGAGCCTCAAATGTCTTAACGGCTTCTTCAGTCTCAGCTGGTTTGTCCTTTTGAGTTGACTGTTCCTCGGCCGTATCAGTAGCGTCATCGGAAGATGATGAGACTTGAGGGTTTGGCTCATCATCAAAATTGAAGGTTTGTCGAGTAGCCTTGAATTCTGACTTGCTCGTACTTGGTGGAACATGCTCAGCAGAGTCTTCTTCGGCAGGGGTTGATTCAGCTTCATCTGCGGATCCCAAGAATGTTGTATTAGGATCATCCTGGGAGTCATGAAGAGCGTTGATTTCCTCATCTGATCTGCAATTATGTTCTGAGGAATGCTCTTATCTCCTTGATTTTTACCTAGGGAAGTCTCAACCTCCCTTAGGCCTTCATTACCTCCTGCAGTCTCAATTGCGCGGGGCCCTTGTATAATCCCTTCGACAGGCGCAGCTGCCTCTTAGGGTCTTCTCAAATGGCATCCACAGAGTCTCAACTCGTGGATTGCACTTTCATTGCCTAGAGTGTTAACTCCTGTGGGCAGTCCATCCTGTGCCTCGACGCATCAGCGTCCTCGGCGTGCAAAGTCATGTTGGCACTTCACCGAGACAGACGTAACTATCTGTGCTTCATCAGTGACAACTTTCTGTTGTTCTATTTCTTTTTCCTTCTCCACTTCGCCTCCTTTCTGCATTGTGGAGTCATCCGCAGCATCCTCCGAACTAGCTGCAGTAGAGTGAGTTTTCCCCTCAGCTGGTGCACCAGCTGAGTGACTGATGGTGGGGTCACTCTGCTCAGAGTCCCAGCTGTTTCCTTTGAGTGTTCAGTCGTGGGGCCTGGTGGTAAGACACCTTCAACAGGGGTTGGTTCAACTTGGGTGCCCAAGTTCCTAGTGTCATCGCCAATTCTCTTAGATCCGTCCTCTGAGTGAACTGGGGAAGTGGTTGCAGCAATAACTGTGGCAATCTGCTGCACCACTCTCAACGGATCAATTTCCAGCTGTGATTTGGAACACTCTCCTGGTCCTTCCATCAACTCTTTCTCATGCATCAATGTGGATTCCCGCATGGCTTGCTGCATGTCCAACTTTTCTTGTGCATCAATAGGGTCCATGTCCTCATCACTGTCTGAGAGCATGTCAAGATGAGGATGAGTATGGTCGCTGGTTCCAATTAGAGGACAAATGCTGGCTTTCTCAAGAGCTTCAGCTTCCTTTGCTAATCTCTCCTTTTCTTTTTCCTTGAAAATATGCAAGATGTCCAGGCAGTTATCTTCATCAAGTGCCTGAAGCACAGTGGTAAATCCTAGGAAATCCAGCAATTCTTCCTCTTCCTCAATGAATTTATGGCGTTCAAACTGTACCTTCGAGTGACTGAGCTTCCATGCTCGCCATTCGCGCAGACGACGCTGAATGTCTGGGCACACAGGAGAAACCACTATCACATCATCATCTTCATCCTCTTCTTGTTGCCCTTCCTTTTCAGGAATGGACGGCAACATACTCTGCTGCTCAAACCCTTCAGCAGCATCGGGGGAAGGTGGAGACACAACTCTTTCATCAGGAGATTTTATTGTCTCTGCTCGCCGCTTCTTCTTCCTCACCGCTCTATCCATAGTGGGTCTTCTTTGCCTCTGTTTGATCGACCTCAAGTGACTTGGTTGTTGCATCAACAAATCGTTGGAGATCGCACTTCTTCAGCAGTCTCAAAGACTTTTTCCAGCTGAGTGGAAGACTCAGCTGTCTTCTCAAGCTCCGAGAGCTTGGAAATTCTTCTTCTTCTTTTTGTCCTTACTAGAGGAACTTCTGGTTCGGATACTTCTTCCTCAGCTTCCTTGGCGGCGGGGGTTGGTGCATCTTTCTTTGTCTGAGGAGCTGCCTTTCTTGGCTTGGCAGTCCTCTTCTTTTTGATGGTCGGAGAAGGTATTTGGGGTTCTTTCTCCGCTTCGGTTGCGTGGGCAGGAGACACGGCTGCAGGGGCAGATGCATCTTTTGTCTTTGCTGCAGGGGCAACTTTCTTCTTGCCAGCTGCATGGGCAGCTCTCTTTTTAGGAGGGGAGGAAACAGCTGTGTCGACGGGGTTAGCTGATTCCCCTTCACTAGTGTCAGCCCTTTTGGCATAGGCTCTCTTCTGGGCTCCTGAGAGAATGGCTTTCCATGTCGAAGGGGAACACCCTTCACCTCCATCAGATGGCCAATGACTAGGCCATAGCCAAGTGATCCTCCAAAGGATCCATCCTCCTTGAAAGACTTGTTGCTAATATTCTGGCAAAGTCTGCTGTAGATGAATTCAACCCAATTGATCTGCTTCTCTTCCATGATCGCAGCCATGACTATCATCTTGGTTTTGGACAGCTGATTGGAGCTGCCAAACTTCATGTCTACACACTTAGCAACAATATCCATTAGTTTATGATAATCCTCCTTCAGCAGCTTCTTGTCAGCTGTGTAGACAACTTTTGTAGCACATTCAGGTTTGGCTACTTCCTTCCATGCAGCAACCAAGTTGACGTCGGCTTCATATATTTCCAACATGCCCTCCGACGACAATAAACAGTGCTCCGCAAGGTCCTTTGTAGTGATTAGAATGTCCTTGCGGTGGACGGAGGATTTAATCCCTTCGTCCTGCACCTCAAGGTTGACGTAAAACTGTGCGACCTCCTCAAATACGTCATTTGGTACTCCATGGTGAGGAATGGTTTCAGTCCGGATTTGTCGATCTTATCCACTATCTTCTTCACAAGGGTTTCATCGGAACCCTGTTTTATCATCCCTTCAAAATCCACAATTGATCCGGTGTGGATTTGTTTTGCGAGCTTAGTGAAATCATGTGCTGGTGCCATTTTTAGAAGATTCTACCGATTAAATCTTGATAAAATTGCTTTGAGAACATGTAGGGTTTCGAGAGAGAAAAGAGACTTGCTTTCTTAGTTTTGAAGATGAACAATTTTCAATGTGAGAGAGAAAACTGAAAGAATGAGTATATATGGGTTATGAAAGGACGTATTTTTGGTTTTTGAATTTTGACCGAGATCAACGACTTAGATTTAGCACGTCTCATTTGCATTTAATTGCTCGTATTTAATGCAACAACATTTATATCCAATCATATGCTTGTTGTGCAGCTTTTGACTGTACCCATCATAATTACACTAACGTCATCCCTAAAAACATTCCCGCTTATTAAAAACGACTGCGTTTTTGTCACTTAGCTCATAAATGACTCATTTTGCTCCTTAAATGACTCAACTCTTCTTCTTTCTTTTCGTATAGTGACTCAGTTGTCAGCTAACTCAATACAGCTAACTTCCCGATACGGCTGATTCACTTGGCTGATTCATGAGACTTGTTCTATTTTCATCTTCTCACATTCCATCTCTTCTCATTGAGTCTTCTGAGTTTCAACTCAGCTCAATTAACCCTAGCTCATGCTTAAGCTCTTCAAATCTTGATTCACATAAGGGTTTGGTGAATATGTGAGCTAACTGCTTATCAGTTGAGATGTATTCCAAGGTGATGTCTTTCTTTTAAACATGATCTCTTATAAAATGATATCTGACATCAATGTGCTTTGTTCTTGAATGCAATACATGATTCTGAGTGATTGCAATAGCACTTGTGTTATCACACATAATTGAAATTTATTTTTCTTCAATTTCATAATCTCTCACCTGTTTTCTCATCCATAAGACTTGGGCACAACAACTGCCCGCAGCTATGTACTATGCTTCAGCTGTGGATGTGGCTATTGAGTTTTGCTTCTTGCTAAACCTGGAAACTAGTCTGTTTTCAAGCATTTGACATGTACCTGATGTACTCTTCCTGTCAACTCTACATCCAGCATAGTCAGAGTCTGAGTAACCAATTAGTTTGAATCCACCTTCCTTTGGATACCATAAGCCAACTTCTTTGCATCCCTTTAAATATCTTAGGATTCTCTTAGCTGCAGTTATGTGACTTTCCTTTGGAGCAGATTAAAATCTTGCACATACTCCTACTGCAAAGGTGGTGTCGGCACGCTTCTTTGTTAGATAGAGCAGTGATCCAATAAGTGCTCTGTATCTTGTGTGATCCATAAGCTTGCCATCTGCACCCATGTCCATCTTGACTGATGTATTCATTGGTATTTTTACAGAAGACTTCTCTTCCATACCAAATTTCTTCATGAAATCTCTGGTGTACTTTGTTTGACTTATGAAAGTTCCATCCTTCAGCTGTTTAACTTGAAGTCCTAAGAAGAATGTCAGCTCTCCCATCATGCTCATTTCAAATTTTCCTTGCATGAGGTTTGAGAATTTTTCACACAGCTCCTTGTTTGTGGATCCAAAAATGATGTCATCCACATATATTTGAACAAGCAATATACTCTCCCCATCTTGAATTCTGAAGAGTGTTCTATCTACTTTGCCTTTGGTGAATCCATTATCTATCAGAAATTGAGATAATGTATCATACCAAGCTCTTGGTGCTTGTTTCAATCCATATAGAGTTTTCTTTAGTTTGTACACCTTATCTCCAAGAGTCTTCTGCTCAAAGCCTGGAGGTTGCTCAACATAGACTTCTTCTTCCAACAATCCATTTAAAAATGCACTTTTCACATCCATTTGATATACAATGAAGTTTTTGTGTGCAAAAGATAGGCAAGAAACATCCTTATTGCTTCTAATCTTGCAACAGAGCAAATGTTTCATCAAAATCTATTCCTTCTTCTTGGCAATACCCTTTGGCTACCAATCTTGCTTTGTTTCTTACCACAGAACCTTCTTCATTCATCTTGTTTCTGAAAACCCATTTAGTGCCAATAACATTTTGATGGGTTGGTCTCTGCACCAATTCTCATACTTTGTTTCTTTCAAATTGATTCAACTCTTCTTGCATGGCTTGAATCCAATGTGTGTCATCCAATGCTTGTGACACATCTTTTGGCTCTATTTGGGAAATAAAACAAGTGAACATTGCTTCTTGTTGGGCTCTGGATCTGGTTCTTACACCATCTCTTACATCTCCAATGACTAGCTCTGGTGGATGGTCTCTCAGCCATCTCACATCAGGTTGGAATAAATCACCGGGTTCGATTGTCTTGCAAAGATGTTGTATTGAGCAGTTCTTTCATCATCATTTAGCTGCATATTTTCCAGCTGTCTTTGAGACTGAGCAGTCTCATCTTCATCTTGATTGATTGCTCCAGCTTCAGCTTCAACATAGGGACTTTTCTTCATAGTTGACGGATTCAACTTTTCAACTAACTCTTCAATGTCTTCCCCATTTACATTAGGTTCATAAAAAACCACATGGATAGACTCTTCTGTGACCATAGTCCTCTTGTTCAGCACTCTGTAGGCTTTGCTTTCAGCTGAGTGTTGTGGATTGTTGGCCTTGTAATATTTAATTGTAATATATTCAAATTATAATGTAAATAAGCTTGTAAATGATACTTGCTGTAGAACAATGGTAGAAATGGGAGAAATTCAGAGATAGGGTAGGGAGAATAGACTGATAACAAACTTTTTCATGCCTTCATTCCGTTTTTGCTCATTCCCTTATATTCTGTCTTTGGGACCACTTACAAACATTAATTAAAAGTTCCACTAAAATTAAACCAATAAACAACTAACACATGTAAGACTCAGATTAACACTCTTCACTTAATCTTATGGCTTGGATCTGAACACGTGTCGCCCAATAAGCCTAGCTGATCCAAACCAGCTGTCTTCACATTTGTTTCTTTTTTCTTATCTTCTTTTCCTCTTCCAGCATAAACTTCAGCCCTCAAACTTCCATCCGCCATGCCTGCAAATTCCGACCCTTCTCCCTTCAAGTTCATGACAATACCCCCCACTGGCAAAGATCCTTGTCCCCAAGGATTAAAATAGGGATATTTTTTCCTTATGAAAGCTAAATCTTCCCAAGTAACTAAATCAGATCCAGAATTTAACCAGCGCACCAAGATCTGTGGCACCGTTTCTCTCCGACGACGAACTTCACGATGATCAAGAACCTCCATAGGTTCAATCCTGAAGGAGCCTTCAGCGTCTGTAGCAGGGAGCTCAGGTGAGGGAACAATGTTAGGGCTGAGCTTCTTTTTCAAGAGTGAGACATGGAACACCGGATGGATGCGCGAACCCGCAGGTAAGTCCAATCTGTAAGCCACCGCACCAATGTTTTCCAAAATAGTATAGGGGCCATAGTACTTAGAAGAAAGCTTCAAGCTTTTTCGGAGATGAACTGAGTTCTGTCGGAAAGGCTGGAGCTTTAGGTATACTTGATCCCCAACATCAAAAACCCTTTCTTCCCTGTGTTTATCAGCATACACCTTCATTCGATTTTGGGCAGCCAACAAATTTTCCTTGAGCAGTTGGATTGTCTGTTGTCTCTGTCCCACCAAGTCCCTTGCTTCTGAATGGCTTGTATCCAAATAAGGTCCAATAGACAAATTAGGGGGAGGGTAGCCATAAAGTGCCTGGAAAGGAGTCATCTTCAAACTAGTGTGGAAGTTGGTGTTGTACCAATACTCTGCTAGAGGTAACCATTTCAACCAATGCTTAGGCTTAGTGTGAACCATGCAGCGTAGGTAAGTTTCCAGACACTGATTCAGTCTCTCTGTTTGACCATCAGACTGTGGGTGGTAAGCAGAAGACATATCCAAACTCGTGCCCATGAGTTTGAATAACTCCTTCCAAAATGTGCTGGTGAAAATCTTGTCTCTGTCAGTGACAATACTGATAGGAGGCCCATGTAACTTGTAAATAGTGTCCAAGAATAATTTGGCTACTAAGGTAGCTGTAAAAAGGATGTGAGAGAGCTAAGAAGTGACCATACTTGGTAAATCTGTCCACAACCACCAGAATCACATTTTTCCCACCTGAGTTAGGGAGCCCTTGTAGGTCCCAAGGGGTGTAAGTGTAAGGTTTAGAAGGGGGGTTGAATAAACCTTACCAAATTTTCGATTTAGTCCTTTTAAATATTCAGAGTTAATACTACACAGTTGTGTCCTTGATGGACACCAATTTAGTTGATCAAGAGAGTTAGTCTCTCAACGGACTCAACGAGTTTGATGGAATAACTCACTATTGGGTCTAAATTAACTCAACTGTGGTTTTGTTTTTTGGAAGACTTAACACCCTTAAGTTTGATTAAGCAAGGATTTAGTGCTTGGTTTAGTACTTATGAATTATCAAGTGGATAGCAAATTTATCGATTTAAACAGTTAAGATGCGGGAATTAAAGTCTTTGAAATGTAAATGACACAATGAAATTTTTATAGAGGTTCGAAGATGGGGTAATTCTTCTACTCCTCTCTTCTCCAACTCCTGGAGGAATCCACTAGGTATTGATCAAGATACAAAGTGGTAACAGTCCGGATACAAGTCTTGATCACACAAATGGTGACTTGATCCTTTGGGACTCAATCTGAGACGCCTTGATCACTCGGGTGGCTTCTCGCGTGCGACTCGGCTTCTTCTTCAGGGCGGACCGCTTTGCTACTATAGCTCACTTGCTCAAGCTCTTTGGATTTGATCACGAAGCCCTCCAAAAGCTTAAGACTTGGTTCGACCTTGAACCTTCCTACAATCCTTCGTGGAATGTAGACCCCTTGATTTTTCAAGATTTTCCTCTTCAACCGATTGAAGTTATCTTTCCTTCACAGTGAGTGTTGGATTGATGTTCTTCGTAGTGTGTAGGCTTGAGGATTGAGAATGTTTTGATTTTCTAATAATTGCTTGAACGTTTTTGGTTGGTCTGAATTTGTGTCTCTCATTCTCAAATAAACTCCTCGCCTTTTATAGTGATCTTTCAAAAATTTGCTCGTTTGAAGAGATAGGCTTATTTTTGAAAGTCACTTGCGATCGTTGGCTTGTCTTGTTGCGATCCTTGGAATTGCCATTTCCTCATATGAATTGTTCTTTCACCTTTTTCGAGTTCGACACGGTGTAGTGCTTCCCATTGTTCATTCCTTTTGCACGCTTCGGGTGAGCACTCCGAGGAAGGTGATATGGAGATATTACTTGTTTAAGTAATTCTCTTGATTTACTCGGCAATGCATCTTTTACGATTATCTCGACTTGATCGCATTTCTTTGCTTTCCCCAGTTCACTTAGAGTCGACTTCTAATCATTGGATGACTCTTTCACTCACTTCAACTTGAGACTTGGCTTTTCTTGAGTTAACTTGATCGATACTTCACTCACCGCATCTCACCAAGCTTTTGATAGAGTTCCCGTCTACTCTTCTTTGCCATATTCATTGTCTCGCAATGAGTCTTCCTTCTAGTCTCCATTGTCTTCTTGCATGTTAGGGCGTGGCGACTTAACTCAGCTTGGCCAACCCTATTTATTACAATGCATTTTACAACAAAAAATGGGGTGCCAACTTCCTATTCTAAGTTTTACATGGCATTCATCAAAATCTAAACAATAAATTTCCTAACAATTTCCCCCTTTTTGATGATGCCAAAACTTAAACCATTCAAAAATGCAAATAGCAAAGATACATACAGATAGTGTATTGACATAGAATGTATCGCAAAATCAATCCTTTTATTGATCATAACATTCTTGTTCTTTTACACAATCAAGTTTACAAGGTGTATCGAGCAAACATTTGTCTACACAAAAGAATAAAGAATTTATAGCTTTATTGCGGAAAACTTACATAGTATGTATTTACATCATAAAATACATGAAGGGGTGGATGAAGAACATTTCATCTCCTTCGTCTGTCTCCTTCTTTCATCTTGTTCAACATCTTCTCGCTCTTCTTCTTTTTTTTTTCTCATCATCACCGCCTTCTTCTTCTTTTCATATGCCTTCCTGGCAGCTTCATCTCTTCTTAATCTTTCCCCGTCTTTCCTCCCATAGTTGAGTTTGTCTCTTGTTTTCTTCTTCTATTCTTTTTGCATACTCAAATAAGCTTTTAGCCACTTGCAAATTTGCTATTTGGTCAAGCCCAGCCCAGAGAGATCCCTCCTTTCTTGCCTGGATCTACGTATTCAATGTTTTTGGGCGAGGCCTGGTCTGAAACCTCTTCCTCCACCACCGATTCTTCCTCTACCTCTGGGCGTGTATTGTACTTTGGGTCTTCTTCTTTCCAAGTGATCACGGAGTGACCAAACAGAGTGATCGGTAGTCTGCTCTTGTCGGCGTCTTCACATAACGTGAGACCCTTTTCCCAAGACAAGTCCCAAGCTTGAGCCATAGACATATTTGCAAAGTATCCTTCGATGCGAAAGCGTTTTAAATTCATCAACTGATCATGGCTCTGTCCCGACATCCGAGATGGCATAAGTGTCTCTGTCTCTTTGAATGCCTCCATGTTGTTTCAAGAGTTCATAACCCGGCATCCATTCTTTCTTCCACTTCCCATCCCCGCTTCAATTGTTTTTCTCTTTTTCACCATAGATATAGCGAGTGTTGGAGTGGCGAGTCACAGGAAGTTTCTGCTGCGATAATGTCACCGTGACAGGACCCTGTTGGGGGTTTGTGCAATCATCAAGGTCACATCTTTCGATCCTTCCCCCTCAGCAGATTTTTCTTTCTTTTGTTTCAGTAACTTCCTCATTGTCTTTCCCTTCACCAGTATCCTCTTTTTTTCGCTTCAGATCTTTTTCTGTGCTTTAAGGTATTCCTCTTCCCCCTTTTTGGCATCATCAAAAGAGAGAGGGACACTGAAACATATTGCAAGCGGGAAGTCGAGCTCACGATGGTAGAGTTCTGTCTCGAGTGGCTGCAGAGAGTATGCGGACGAAATTCGGATCGAGTAGCGTTGGACTCTGCTGAAATCACTTCATCTCGGCCATGAGAAGGCTGAATTGTATTCATGGTTTCTTTCAAACGCTGTAGATCACTCTTATTTTGCTCACGCAACATGACTTTATCTCGGCGAGTGTGAGCTTCATGAATGTGCTCAATATGTTCTCTCGACCGTTTTTGCATCGGCATTTTCAGCTCTCCATACCAGCACTTGTTGAACAATGTCCTGAAGTATCTAACTTGTTCCACACGCATTGTTTGTCATTGTTGTTGCCACCATTCCCCGATCCTGATTGTTATGCCTCTTAAATCGCATAAGATTGGCATCTCATTGTCGATCGCATGTCCATAGAGGCCTGATGCCTCTCCATCCGTTCAATCTCGGAATAATGCCTTGAACACTTCGCGGACTTGGTGATTCCTCCGTTGCGGTGATGGCCATGCAAATAATCAAAATCATAATCAGCAGTAACAATGGTGCCTGATTGAAAAACGGGAGCTGGTCTGCAGGAAGCGTGCGAGCTCGTTCTCGATTCTTCGGGAGGTCCTGTACCTCCAGAGAAAAGGAAAAGATTCTATAAAGGAATCATCACGGCCAACCGGTATTTGTTCAATGATGAGAGGTGCGCGTGAAGTTCCTCTTGTAGTCGAACCTGCTGCGGCTTGGGAGCTGTGCGGTGGACTCCTGTCTCGGGGGGTCTTTAGTGAAGTGGACCCGACTTGCCGAGCCTCACCGGTGTCTCAACGACCGTTGGTCTCAACCGATTTCTCCATTGAGTAGGTGGTCCTCGGCCTTATCGAGCGTCATCGGACGATGATGAGATTTCCATTGGTGGCTCATCATCAAAATTAAAGGTTTGACGAGTAGTCTTGGGATCGGACTTGCTCGTGCTTGGAACATCCGCATGTTGAGTCTTTTGGATCTGCATCGGGGATGACTCGGCTTTCTTCTTCGCCCGATCCCGAGAAAGGTTACATCGGGGATTATCCTGAATCATGAAGCGCGCTTATCTCCTTTTTCGGATGGGTCGATGATAGCAGGAGGGATGTTCTCTACTTGACTTCTTTACCCCGGAAGTCTCAACCTCCGTGGGCCTTCATTACCTCCCGAGTCTCGATTGCAGCGAGGCCTGGTCCTCCCTTTCGACAAAGTGTCACCGTCTTAGGGTCTTTCGTGGTGGCATCCATTGGAGTCTCAACCCCATGGATTGCACTTTCATTGCCTGCAGTGTTAACTCCCGTGTTCTTTCTTGTACCTCGATCGCATCGCCAGCGCGTCATTAGCTTTCCGAGCGAGTTGGCACCTCACCGAGACAGATCGAACCGCCGAGCCGTTGATGACAACTTGTTGTTCGTTTAGTGTTTGTTCTTTTTCCACTTTGCCTCCTGGATTCGTTGTGAAGTCATCGCAACATCCTCCGACCTTGTTGCGGTGGAGGGAGTTTCCCCCTCGGCGCACTGCACCGAGTGACTTGGAATGGGTCACTCGTCTCCAACCTCCCGGCTGTTTCTATTGAATGTTCAGTAGTTGGGGCGGTGTTAAGACACCTTCAATAGGGGTTGGCTCGACTGGGGTCCCCACTATCCCGATTTCATCGCCATGTCCTTATCCTTCTTCCGGTAGGTGAGTGGGGAAGTGGTGGCAAGAACAACAGATGGCGATTTGCTTAACCACTCCCATTGGATCAATTTCAGGTGTGTTGAGGACTCTCCTGGTCCCTCCATCAATCTTTGCTCGTGAAGGATTACGGATTCGTGCAATGCTTGTTGCATTTGCAACTCTTCCGGCGCAGATTCTCGGATCCTCATCATCAGGAGAAGACATCAAGGAGAGGATGTGTGTGTTCGTGGGTCTTTGGAGATAGGGTAGATGCTTTGGCCTTCTCACGTGCCTCGAACCTCTCGCTCTGTCTTTCCTTCTCCTTGTCCTTGAATATCTGCAGGATGTCATGCGATTGTCTTCATCCATCTTTGGGATCACAGTGGTTAGTCCAAGGAAATTTAACAGTTCCTCTTCTTCTTCTATAAACTCGGGCCGTTGGAACTGTTCCCTTGATTTACTCAATTTCCATTTCCTCCACTCACGCAGACGATTTTGGATATCTGGGTAAGGTGGAGATAGGATCATCACATCACTATCAGCTCTATCAGCTTCTTCTTGTGTCTCATTGCGCGGACTTGACTATTTCTTCAGTTGCCTCTGCTTGACGCCTTGACACAGACTTGGCTGTTTCATCAATTACATCTGGGGACTCGACTGCTTCAGCAGTTTCTGGTATTTGTTCCAGCTGAGTGGCTGACTCAGCCGGTTTTTCAAGCTCGGAGCGCTTGATGATTCTTCTTCGTCTTCTAGTTTGTACCAGAGGGATTTCTGGTTCAGAGACAGTTTCGTCTGAGTCTTGGGCGGCGGGGGCCGTCTTGGTGTCTTCTTCTCGAGGAGCTAGCCATCTTGGCTTATCGTTCTCCTCTTTTTGACGATCGGAGAAAGGTATTTGAGAGTCCTTCTCGACCGCTCTTCTTTGAGGCGGGAGACACGGCTGCGAGGGGTGTGACTCTGCTGCGGGCGGGAGCGAGTTTGACTTTCTTTCTTTGCGGGAGCAAGCATCTTCTTAGCAAATTAGGGCAGCTTTCTTCTTTGGTGGAGAGAAACAATCAGATTGTATCTTGGGTCAGGTGATTCCCCCTCACTTGTGTCAGCTCTCTTAGCGTAGGCTCTCTTACGTGCGCCGAGAGGTTTGATCTCAACATCCTCTTGTTAACATGGAACGCCTTTCCATGTCTAAGAGGGACTTCTTTCACCTCCATCATCCGGCCAATCACCGGGCCATATCCTGGGGGATCCTCCAAATGTGCCATCTTCCTCAAGGATTTGTTCCCTACATTCGGCATACCGTTGTAGACAAACTCATTGATTTATTTTCCTTTCTTCAATGATCGCCGCCATCACGATCGGCTTTGCTTTTGATTGGTCAAAGTGCCAAATTTGATGTCAATACATTTGGCAACTATGTCCAACAGACTTGTGATAATCCTCCTTCATAGCCTCTTGTTTGCTTTGTGTAAACTATTTTATTAAGCATAGTCGGCTTGGCTATTTCCTTCCAAGCAACGGCCAGGTTTACATCGCCTTAATTTCGATGCTCCTTCCGTTGGTAGTGAGCGGTGTTCACCAAGTCCTTGGCGAGAGATGGTGAGCCTTTCCGTGTCTGGATGACTTTATCCCTTCATCGTGAATCTCGGCATTCACGTAGAATCGTGCGACCTCCTCCACATAGGTCATCCGATATTCCAAAGATCGTAAAAACGATTTCAGCCAGGCGTTTCCAATTTCTCGATTTTCTTCACTAGGGTGTCATCGGACCCCTGTTTCACCATGCCGTCGAAATCCACAGTAGACCCGGTGTGGATTTGCTTTCCTAACTTGGTAAAATCATAGGTTGGTGCCATTTTTCAGGATTTTATCAAAGAAAATTTAGAGATTGATTTGAAGATAGATAGGGTTTTGAGAAGATTTTTGCCTTTGCTTCTGAGAGAGAGAAATGAACGGTTTTGATAGTGTGTGAGAGAAACGGGCGAAAAAGGTTTAAGTATGGTTTATGAAAGGACATGCGGGTGGTTTTTGAAATGTGATCGAGATCAACGGTTTAGATTTTGCACGCCTATTTAGCATTTAATGTCTCGTATTTAATGCGGCAGCATTTATATCCAATCATAAGCTTGGTGTGCGCTTTATGTCTGTACCAGATCATCATTATGCTGACGTATTCCTTAAAACATTCCCGCTTAGTCAAAACGATTTGCGTTTTTGTCACTTTGCTCATAAGTGACTCGGCTTATCCTTTAGCCGATTTAACTCTTCTTCTCACGCTTCTCTTAGTGACTACGTGCAACACCGTGACTTGGTATAGTTGTCTTTAGATTTACTTAGCGATTTGTGAGTTCAGCTCTTTTTCCTTTTTGTGTTCCATTTCTTTTCTTTGATTCTTCCGAGTGTCACTCACTCAATTAACCCTAACTCATGTTTGAGTTCTTCAAATCTTGACTCACATAATGGTTTTGTGAAGATGTCGGCCATTGTTTATCGGTTGAGATATATTCCAAGATGATGTCCTTCTTTTCAACATGATCTCTTATGAAGTGATATTTGACATCAATATGCTTTGTTCTTGAGTGCAACACAGATTTTAAGTGATTACAATTGCACTTGTGTTATCACACATGATTGGAATTTCTTTTTCCTCAACTTCATAGTCTCTCACTTCTTTGTCTCATCCATAGGACTTGGGCTGCAATGCCCGCAACTATGTATTCTCCTTCACCGTAGAGGTGGCTATTGAATTTTGCTTCTTGCTAAACCAGGAAATCAGCATGTTTCCTAGCATTTGACTTGTGCCGAAGTGCTTTTTTTCATCAAACTCTACATCCAAAGATAGTCGAGTCTGAATAGCCGATTAGCTTGAATCCACCTTCCTTTGATACCATAAGCCAACTTCTTGCTTCCTTTCAAGTATCTCAATATTCTCTTAGCCGTCGTCATATGGCTCTCTTTTGGAGCGATTGAAATCTTGCACATACACCTACACAAGGTGATGTCCGCTCTTCTTTGTAAGATAGAGCAATGATCCAATAAGTGCTCAGATCTTGTTTGATCTACGGCTTGCCATCTGCATCCATGTCCATTTTGATGATGTATTCCTTGGTATTTTCACAGAAGACTTCTCCTCCATACCAAATTTCTTCATTAAGTCTCTGGTGTATTTTGTTTGACTTATGAAGGTTCCATCCTTCAGTTGTTTCACTTGGAGTCCAAGGAAAAATGTTAGCTCTCCCATCATGCTCATTTCAAATTTACTCTGCATGAGGTTTGAAAATTTTTCACACACTCTTTGTTTGTGGATCCAAAAATGATGTCATCCACATATATTTGAACAAGCAAAGATACTCTTTTTGTCTTGAATTAAAAAAGTGTTCTATCTACCTTTCCTTTTGTGAATCCATTTTCATTTAGGAATTGTGACAAGGTATCATACCATGCTCTGGGTGCCTGTTTCAATCCATACAAGGCTTTCTTGAGTTTGTATACCTTATCTCCAAGAGTCTTCTGCTCAAATCCTGGAGGTTGTTCAACATACACTTCTTCTTCCAATAAACCATTTAGGAATGCACTTTTTACATCCATCTCGATATACGAAGAAATTCTTGTGAGTGCATAGGCAAGAAAACATTCTTATAGCTTCGATCTTTCTACAGAGCAAATGTTTCATCAAAATCAATTCCTTCTTCTTGGCAATATCCTTTGGCTACTAGTCTTGCCTTGTTTCTTACCACAGAACCTTCCTCGTTCATCTTGTTTCTGAACACCCATTAGGTACCAATGACATTTTGATGTGTGGGTCTTTGAACTAATTTCCATACTTTATTTCTTTCAAACTGATTCAGCTCTTCTTGCATAGCTAGAATCCAATGTGTGTCATCCAATGCTTGTAACACATCTTTGGGCTCTATTTGCGAGATAAAGCATGTGAACATGGCTTCTTGTTGAGTTCGATCTTGTTTTGACACCTTCTCTTATATCTCCAATGACAAGTTCTCGTGGATGGTCTCTCGGCCATCTTACATCGGAGTTGGAGTAAGTTAGCTGGATTCATCGTCTTGCAACATTGTGTTCTTTGTGTTCGACTCTCTCGTAATCACTTAGCCGCAAATTTTCCAGCTTTTTTTGAGATTCACTATCTCATCTTCTTCGAGTTTATAATTCCAGCTTGGCTTGAGATAGGGACTCTTCTCAGTATGGTTGGATGATTCACTTATCACCGACTCTTCAATGTCTTCTCCATTTACATTTGGCTCATCGAATACCACATGAATGGATTCTTCTGCAACCATAGTCCTTTTGTTGAGTACTCTGTAGGCTTTGCTTTCAAAGTATCCTAAGAAGATACCTTCATCAACTTTAGCATCAAAAGCCTTTAGATTGTCTTTGCCATTGTTGTGGATGAAGCATTTACATCCAAATATTCTCAAATATGCAACATTTGGTTTTCTTCCACCCAAATCTCATAGGAGTCTTTGCCACCGCCTGTTTATCATACATCTGTTTTGAGTGTAGCAAGTCGTGTTGATTGCTTGACCCAAAATCTTTTTGTAACCCCCTTGACTAACATGGTCCTTCTTTGCTTCTTTGAGGGTTCTTTCCTTCTTCTTTCGCAACTCCATTCTCTGCTTTGTGGAGTCCTTGCTGCTGATAGTTCATGACCAATACCATTCTCAATACAAGATCTTGAGTTATTATTCCATTGACAAACTCGGTTCCTCATGTCGATCTTATTTTGATAATGGTTTGACTCTTCTCGTTTTGAATCCTCTTCATCACCGTGGTAGTTTTTGTAGAGTTTCTTTCTTCTTACACATGAATATTGTCCATGTATATCTTGAGTAGTCATCTACTACCACCAAGGTGTATTTCTTTCCACTTATGATGGCCGGTTCCATTTGGGCCAAATAGATCCATGTGTAGCGATGCAATATTCTTGTTGAAGATGAACATGTCTTTTCTTTGAATGAAGATTTGATTTGTTTTCCCATTTGACATGCATCACATATACTCTCCTTCTTGTATCTTTGAGTCGGAAGTCCTTCCACAAGACTACTTCGGCAAGCTTGTTAATCGTTTAGAAATTCAGGTGACTCGGTTTTTGTGCCCACGACCTAACTTGATTCACCGTGCTCTTTGCTAATAGACAGTCTTTGTGTGTAGCGGTTGACCAATCTACTACATACATGTTCTTTTGTCGCATCCTTGCAACACAACTTCATTTGATTCAAGATCCTTGATTTGGCATACACCCATGTTGAATCCAACATTGTAGCCCTTGTCACGAGTTGATCGATGCTCGATAAGTTGAAGTTGAGTCCTTCAACATATGCAACATCTGTGATTTCTAATCCATTCCTCTTGATGGATCCAATGCCTCTTATTTCACCAGGAGCTTCATTTCCTCCAAATATGACTTTTGCTCCTTTAACTTCCTTGAATTTTGATGATTTTTCTTATTTCTGTCATATGTCCGGAGAAGCCACTATCCATGTACCAGGTTCCTTGGCACTCAACTGTTCCTTGAACCCGCAATCAAGGAAATTAAGTTTTAGGTACCCATACTTGTCTCAGGTCCCGAGGGGTTAGAATTGTAAGATGATCCAACCAACTTATAGCCAAATGATTTGACTCTAAGGGGTTTCCATCTATCGCCATAATCATAATTAATCCTGGCAAATTGCTTGGGGATTCTATGTTCATACAAATGTCTCTTTTGTCGTATGCTGTGTATAAGTTTTAGCAATCGCCTTCTTTGGGTAATTGTGGTGTCTCCGAGTGTAGTGCCTAGGTGCATATGTGTGTTGATGAAAGCTCTTATACTTTTGGAATGGCCTTTCTTTGAGTTCTAGGCCTTTGCCATTTGGGCTTATATTCCATAAGTCTATCTTGATAGTTTACATTATTCCAATAAGCTTGGCTTGGATATTTTCTACCATTCCCATCATATGTATTTCTTTTATGGATTTTCTGGGTTTTGGTAGCTCGCTTCTTCTTTACAGTATTTTTTTTGGAGTTTCTTTGAGGAACTCGGTGAATCTCTTCTCGCTTGTCCTTCAGTAGCACTCAACTGGTCAACATTTTAGAGTTTTCCTTTTCCTTTATAACCAAGGCCGCTTTGCTTGTTATTGTGCTTTGGAGTGAATGTGTGTGTAATATTTAGAGTTTTGGATTTTTCAGATGCCTTAGTGAATGAGGTAATAACATTTTTGAGGTCATTCTCCCTCTTCTCTATAAGCGACAATTTACTGCTTATTAATTTAGCAATTTCAAATTTTAAACTTTCATTTTCATCGGCTATTTGACTTAGAGTACTCGGCTCCTTAGTCGACTTTGAGTTTTGACTCTTGAGTAGGTTGTTTTCCTCATTTAATAGTGTGTGTGTGAGGATTTAATGTGTTCAAAATCTTTCATCATTTTTCCTAATGAATCATAAAGATCGAGTGGGTGATGAAGTGTGTGTGTCACGATCACTATCACTAGAGTCGAGTTTGATGAGTTAGAGTGTACCTCATCTTCTTGGTCGGAGTTGATCTTGTTCCTTGGCCATCAAGCGGATCGGGGCTTCTTCTTCGAGTCACTTGAGTAGTCGGCTTCGCTCTCCTCAATCACTGTCTCTCTTGACTTGGCTTGTTTAATGCAAATATCTCTGCAGCCATCATTGCCTTTTTCTTTTCTTGTCTTCTTTCTCTCAAGTCCTTTCTTTCTTCTTCATTTACGTATTTGTTAACTACAGGATATGAGCGATCAATGGCATAGTGACCTGGTTGTCTACAGTTCAAAGATAGATATTCACCTTTTGATCGACTCTTTCCATTCTTGGATTGTCACCCTTTGATATTCAACTTTTTGATGATCTGTTCTCTTGGTTGGCCTATCTTCCCTTGATTTGGAGGGAGGAGCCGAGTGTCTTCTGGAAGATTCGCCCTTTCCTCTCTTGTAGTTCTTATTGAAGAACTTGTTGAATCTTTTAACCATCAAGGCTATTTCTTCGGATCAATGACTTCTTTGACCTCGGCTCTCTTCCCATCTTTAACAATTAGAGCAATTTTGTTTTGGGTATAGCTGTCTCTTCCTGGTCTTTTCTTCTCGGCTCAAACTCGTAGGCTTTGAGGTCGAGAATAATTCATGGTTGGATGGCCTTGATAGATCCATGGAATGTCTTAGTGCCATGACCTTCATTTCCCATTCACCGAAGACTTTTTAGGATCTTCATACACATTTCCTTTTGTGTATATTCCTTTCCAAGTGCGAGATAGCTCATTGGTGATTTACGTGAACCGAGCATCCGGTTGATCCAGGTTTTCTCCGAGATCATTTTGAAGTTCTCAAATTTACTCAAACGACCACCGATAATTTGTTTTCTTTGATTTGCTTCCGAGCCTTCACAAATCAATGTTAGCTTGTCCTGATTTCTTTAACCGTTTTGCATGATTTGACTTTATTGAACATGGCTTTGTCCAAGGTTTTGTAAAGGATGTCCTTGGCTACATTGTCCAGGTTGTATCTTTTTTCATCATTTGTCCACTCGGTTCTTGGTTTTTCAACCATGACCGTCCGGGAGCAACATCCTCTTCTCCTTCAGCTGCAGCTCTTCTTACAGTTGTGTTCACCTTTAAGATTTGCAGTGGCCCATCTTCTATCACTATCCACATCTCATCATGTAATGCTGATAGATGAGCCTGCATATGAATTTTCCAATCATCAAATTCTTCAATTGTGAACATAGGGATGCGTGTCAAATTTACTTCCATGATAATAACTTTTAATGATAGAAAGAGTTTTGAGAGTTTAAAAACTAAAGCGGACTTTGAAAAGTTTGGAGATCTAGTTCAAGAACTTGATGGAGGGTTCAATGAACCAACCGCTCTGATACCACTTGTAGGTCCCAAGGGGTGTAAGTGTAAGGTTTAGAAGGGGGGGTTGAATAAACCTTACCAAATTTTCGATTTAGTCCTTTTAAATATTCAGAGTTAATACTACACAGATGTGTCCTTGATGGATGACCAATTTAGTTGATCAAGAGAGTTAGTCTCTCAACAGACTCAACCGAGCTATTGATGGAATAACTCACCGTTGGGTCTAAATTAACTCAACTGTGGTTTTGTTTTCAGCGGAAGACATAACACCCTTAAGTTTGATTAAGAAAGGATTTAGTGCTTGGTTTAGTACTTTTGAATTATCAAGTGGATAGCAAATTTATCAAAGATTTAAACAGTTAAGATGCAGGAATTAAAGTCTTTGAAATGTAAATGACACAATGAAATTTTTATAGAGGTTCGAAGATGGGGTAATTCTTCTACTCCCTCTTCTCCAACTCCCGGAGGAATCCACTAGGTATTGATTAGTATACAAAGTGGTAATATCCGATACAAGTCTTGATCACACAAATGACTTGATCCTTTGGGACTCGATCCTGAGACGCCTTGATCACTCACCGGCTTCTCGTGCGACTCAGCTTCTTCACAGGCGGCTGCCTTGCTACTACAGCTCACTTGCTCAAGCTCTTTGGATTTGATCACGAAGCCCTCCAAAAGCTTAAGACTTGGTTCGACCTTGAACCTTCCTACAATCCTTCGTGGAATGTAGACCCTTGATTTTTCAAGATATTTTTCTCTTCAACTCGATTGAAGTTATCTTTCCTTCACGGTGAGTGTTGGATTGATGTTCTTCGTAGTGTAGGCTTGAGGATTGAGAATGTTTCGATTTTCTAATAATTGCTTGAACGTTTTTGGTTCAGGTCAGAACTTGTGTCTCTCATTCTCAAATAAACTCCTCAGCCTTTTATAGTGATCTTTCAAAAATTTGCCCGTTTGACGAGATAGGCTTATTTTTGAAAGTCACTCGATAGACGTTAGCTTGTCTTGTTGCGATCCTTGGAATTGCCATTTCCTCGTATAAATTGTTCTTTCACCTTTTCGAGTTCGACACGGTGTAGTGCTTCCCATTGGTTCATTCCTTTTGCACGCTTCTCGGGACCGAGCACTCCGAGAAAGGTGATATGGAGATATTACTTGTTTAAGTAATTCTCTTGATTTCTATGCAACGGAGCTTTTACGCTTATCTCGACTTGATCGCATTTCTTTGCTTTCCCGAGTTGACTTAGAGTCGCTTCTAATCATTGGATGACTCTTCCACTTCAACTTGAGACTTGGCTTTTCTTGAGTTGACTTGATCGATACTTCACTCACCGCATCATCTGCTTGCTTTTGATAGAGTTCCCGTCTACTCTTCTTTGCCATACTCACTGTCTCGCACGAGTCTTCCTTCTAGTCTCCAGTTGTCTTCTTGCATGTTAGGTCGTAGGCGACTTAACTCGGCTTAGCCACCTATTTATTACAATGCATTTTACAACAAAAATGGGTGCCAACTTCCTATTCTAAGTTTTACATGGCATTCATCAAAATCTAAACAATAAATTTCCTAACAGCCCTTCAATAAAATCCATTGATATGTGTGTCCAAGCTTGATCTGGGATAGGTAGAGGTTGTAGCAAACCTGGATACTGCCCATGGTCAGGTTTGTTAGTAGCACAGACATCACAATTCCTTACTTGGTTGATCACATCTGTCTTCAACTTAGGCCAGTAAAATATTCCCTTGGCTCTGATATAAGTCCCATTAACCTCAGAATGGCCCCCTAGAGCTGAGTTATGCATTTCTGATAGGATTAAACTCCTGAGTTGGGAATCATTTCCCACAGCTAATCTTCCCTTGCATCTGATTAGGCCACCAGTAATATTGAAATCAGGATAGGTGGATGGATCCAGAGTGTTTGCAGTAAGAATTTTTGTAAAGAAAGGGTCATCAACATAGCTCAAGATGACCCTCTGAACCCACTTAGGTGAAACAGTAGCAATTGCAGTGCAAGCAACCTCATCATCTCCCCTCCTTGATAGAGCATCAGCTGCTCTATTCTCTGAACGCTTTTTTATGATGAATCTCATAATTGTACCCAAGCAACTTAGTAACCCATTTCTGTTGAAAAGGTGTCATCACCCTCTGATCCAACAGTATTTAAGTGCCGTTGATCGATCTTAATGATGAATTTATTGCCCTGCAAGTAGTATTTCCACTTCTGAATTGCCATGAGAACGGCCAAAAACTCCCTTTCATAGATAGACAAGGCCTGATTTCTAGCACATAACACCTTACTCGTGTAAGCAATAGGTTTGCCCTGCTGCATCAAAACTGCTCCAACCCCACTCCCACTTGCATCTGTCTCTAACACAAACTGTTGAGAAAAATCAGGTAATGACATCACAGGGGTTGTTACCATAGCTTCCTTAAGATCTGTAAAGGCCTTGTCAGCCTCAGGGGTCCATTTAAAATTATCCTTCTTGAGTAAACATGTGAGGGGTTTACTCAGTAAGCCATAACCTCGATGAACTTCCTATAATAGCCATCAAACCCAAAACCCCTTAATCGTTTGACTGTCTTAGAGTTAGCCACCTGACCATACTTGCAATTTTTTCTGGATCAGTTGCCACCCCTTCTTGGGATATGATATGCCCAAGATATTCAATTTGGACCTGTCCAAATTGACATTTGCTCTTCTTAGCAAACAACTGATTGGTTCTCAAAAGTGTTAGAACTGCCTCCAAGTGAGTCATATGTTCAGCCCATGTTGCACTGTAAATGAGGATGTCATCAAAGAAAACCAACACAAATTTCCTCAAATAATCCTTAAACATTTAATTCATTAAAGATTGGAAAGTTGCTGGGGCATTGCATAAGCCAAAAGGCATCACCAAAAATTCATAGTGGCCATTGTGAGTGTTAAAAGCTGTGAAAGCTCTACGCTCAGGTTCATTAGAATTTGGAAGTAGCCAGACCTTAGATCAATTTTTGAAATTTTTTTGGCTCCATATAGTTCATCCAGCAGCTCATCAATGACTGGAATAGGATAGTTATGTTTGACTGTAAGGTCATTTAAATACCTGTAATCCACACACAATCTCCAAGAGGAATCCTTCTTCTTAACTAGGATAACAGGTGAAGCAAAAGGGCTTTTGCTATGTTGTATAATGCCACTTGATAGCATATCCTTCACAATTCTTTCAATCTCATCCTTGTGATTATGAGAAGCCCTATAAGGGTGCTGATGCTTAGGCACACTCCCAGGTTTCAAAATGATTTGATGTTCCACCCCCCTACTTGGTGGCAACCCCTGTGGTTCTTTGAAAATATCCTGGAACTAGTGCAGTAACTCTTGCAAGAGGGGGTTCTCTTCATGTTCCAAAGCCTCAGAAGTCACTATATACATTTCCTCAACCTGATTAGAAAAATCTTCATGCATCAGTTTATACAGGGCAGGTCCTGATATAAACTTGTAGTCAACTGTAGTAGTTAGGGCCTGCAATTTAATCCTTTGCCCCAAACAAGTAACAGTAAAGGTCATACTCTCATAATCCAGTTCAACAGGTGTGCATGATTTTAACCAATCTCCCCCTAAAATGAGATCACGGCCTTCATTTTCCAACAACCTCAGGGAGTAGGTAAAAGTATGTCCATGCATTGTCCATTTGAAATTAGTTGCCTTGTGTGAACTTACCATCCTTTGCCCATTTGCAACCTTAACCAGCAGTGGTTTGGCTGGGTCCAACTTGCAACCCAATTTCTTAGCAGTAGCAGCTTGTATGAAACTCAAAGTACTCCCAGAGTCAATTAAAATATGCATCTTATGTCTTCCACATTCCCCATACAGCCTCATAGTTGTAACTCCATCTTCCCCAGATAGAGCATTGAGAGACATTTGGATCTCTTCCATCTGTTGCAGAGGAGGGTTCAAAGCTTCTTCATAGCTTTGAGTTTCCTGAAGGTATGAGAGTTCCTCTTCCTCAGTCATTATCATGTAAGTCACTCTGTTTTTGCATCTGTGCCCCACAGAAAAAAGGTTCATCACAATTATAACACAAACCTTTTTCTCTCCTCCCAGCCATCTCAGCCGCAGTTAAGAGTTTGAGGGGCTGTCTAGTGGGTGGAAATGGAGGGATTTTAGTGTGCTGAGTGGGTGGTCCTTCACTCCTCTTGGGACCCTGATAAGGAGCAAGGTAACCCCTAGCAGAACCCTTCAATTTCTTAGTTATAGCTTCCAAGGTATGTAGTTGTTTCTTACCCAAATCTATGGTTTGCTGCAAGGTAGTGGGTTCAAACATATTAACAAAAGCCTGCAGTTCATCACTTAAACCACTCACAAAGCTCGCAATGAAGTACTCTTCAGAATAATCCCCTTGGTTTAATAATTGCATACAAGCCTTCAACTCTTCAAATTTCTCAACATATTCTGTATAAGACCCTGTGTGTTTAAGCTTATTAAACTCTGCAATGATCTTAGCTTCTTTCAATTCCTCAAACCTAGCTGAAACCACCTCCAAGAACTGAGACCAAGTGCACTCCCCCTGTTTCAAGGAAAAATTCTGATACCACTGTGCTGCTTTCCCTTCAAAATGCATTGAGGCTAAGACTACTTTCTGGTGGTCAGGTATATTAGCAATGAGCTTAAAGTAACTGTTGCACTTAAGAATCCACGACCGGATGGGTACCATCAAATTTAGGAAATCAATCTTTGGTAATGGGCTTATAATATTCATACCGATTGTTCTATTGGTAGGCGACTCCTGTTTGATTGATGATTCCTCATTTGGGAGCCATCACTAGCTGAACCAGGACAAGGGATACCCAGAATTGATTCCTCATCCAAGGGTCCCTTCCCTTTGTTGAGGTTTAAAAGTTGCAGCTGAATAGTTGCCAATGTACTGGTAAGGTGTTCATATTTGCTATTTATACCCCCCAATTGTTCATGCATTTCAGAACTGATTCCTGTTATTTGTTCCTGCAGCTTCAAATCTGTTGCCTCCCTTTTCATGGACTCTGTTTGCAATATTTGATCCAATCTCTTCTGCGCTTCTTGCAAATCCTTGAAACGAGTGCCCTCCGCGATAGCCAAGGATCACCAGCTCTGGAATACCAATTGTTGTGGATTGTTGGCCTTGTAATATTTAATTGTAATATGTTCAAATTATAATGTAAATAAGCTTGTAAATGATACTTGCTGTAGAACAATGGTAGAAATGGGAGAAATTCAGAGATAGGGTAGGGAGAATAGACTGATAACAAACTTTTTCATGCCTTCATTCCGTTTCTGCTCATTCCCTTATATTCTGTCTTTGGGACCACTTACAAACATTAATTAAAAGTTCCACTAAAATTAAACCAATAAACAACTAACACATGTAAGACTCGGATTAACACTCTTCACTTAATCTTATGGCTTGATCGAACACGTGTCGCCTGATAAGCTGGTGATCCAAACCAAATTGTCTTCACATTTGTTTCTTTTTCTTATCTTCTTTTCCTCTTCCAGCATAAACTTCAGCCCTCAAACTTCCATCCGACATGCCTGCAAATTCCGACCCTTTCTCCCTGTCCATATTTCATAGGGAGTCTTTGTCAGCTGTCTGTTTATCATGCATCTATTTTGAGTATAACATGCAGTGTTTATGGCTTCAGCCCAAAATCTCTTTGGCAATCCAGGTTCAGCTAACATGGTCCTCGCAGCTTCTTTGAGAGTTCTATTTCTTTTTCTGCCACTCCATTCTGCTGTGGAGTCCTTGCTGCAGATAATTCATGAGCAATACCTTTTTCAATGCAATACTGAGTAATTATCCCTTTGACAAACTCAGTTCCTCTATCAGACCTTATCTTTATAATGGCTTGACTCTTCTCATTTTGAACTCTTCTCATCAGCTGAGGTAACTTCTGCAGGGTTTCCTTCTTTTTGCACATGAAGATTGTCTATGTATATCTTGAATAATCATCCACCACCACTAAAGTGTATTTCTTTCCACTTATGCTAGCTGGCTCAACTGGACCAAATAAATCCATATGCAACAAATGCAATATTCTTGTTGAAGATGGACTAGACTTCTCTTTGAATGATGATTTGATCTGCTTTCCCATCTGACATGCATCACATACACTTTGTTTCTTATACACTGAGTCTGGCAGTCCTTCCACAAGATGACTCCTTGCAAGCTTGTTAATTGTCTTGAAATTCAGATGACTCAGCTTCTTGTGCCACATCCAACTTGATTCGCCTGTACTCTTTGCTAGCAGACAAGTACTTGGTGTGGCAGTCGACCAATCTACCACATACATGTTCTTTTGTCTGGATCCTTGCAACACTACTTCATTTGATTCAGTGTCTTTAATTTGGCACACTCCCATATTGAATCCAACATTATAGCCTTTGTCATAGAGTTGGCTAATGCTTAACAGGTTGAAGTTGAGGCCTTCAACATATGCATCTGTGATTTCTAATCCATTTTTCTTGATGGATCCAATGCCTCTTATTTCCCTTGTAGCTTCATTTCCTCCAAATATGACTTTTGCTCCTCTAATCTCCTTGAATTTTGATAGATTTCTTTTGTTTCCTGTCATGTGTCTAGAACAACCACTATCCATGTACCAGGTTCCTTGGCACTCAGCTGTTCCTTGAACCTGTAATCAAGGAAATCAGTTTTTAGGTACCCATACTTGCCTGGGTCCAGAGGGGTTAGTGTTGTAAGATGATCCAACCAACCTATAGCAAATGATTTGACTCTAAGAGGTTGCCATCTATCTGTGCTATAATCATAATTCACTTTGGCAAATTGCTTGGGGGCATTAGGTTTATACATCTGTCTCTTTTGTCTGTATGCCTATGTGTATGTCTTAGCAATTGCCTTCTTTGGGTAGCTGTGATATTTCTGAGTGTAGTGCCTAGGTACATTTGTGTGCTAATGATATCTCTTTTGCCTTTGGAATGGCCTTTGTTGAGTTCTAGGCCTTTGCCATTTAGGCTTATATTCCATAGGTCTTTGCTGATATTTCACATTATTCCAATCAGCTTTGCTTGGGTAGTTTCTACCATTCCCATCATATGTGTTTCTTTGATAAAACTTCTGGGATTTTGGTAGCTCTGTTTATTCTTCACAGAGTATTTCCTATTTGGAGTTTGCTGAGAAACTCTGTTGGATTTCTTCTCAGCTGTCCTCTTAGCATACTC
Source organism: Rehmannia glutinosa (assembly GCA_016081115.2). Classification (NCBI taxonomy): domain Eukaryota; kingdom Viridiplantae; phylum Streptophyta; class Magnoliopsida; order Lamiales; family Orobanchaceae; genus Rehmannia; species Rehmannia glutinosa. The sequence continues at coordinate 86,191,125 of CM071937.1, forward strand.
AACTGGTTGTTTTCCTTTTCCTTTATATCCAAGGCCAGTTTGTTTGTGATTGTGCTTTGGAGTGAATGTGGGTGCAACATTTGGTGTCTTGGTTTTTTGAGATGCTTCATTACTTGAAGATCCTCTTTCCAAAATCACTCTGGGAGTTTGACTGTGTACAAAGGAGTTGAATCCTATGCCAGTTTTATCTCCACACTCTCTTTGGCTCAAAATAAGGTCATCCAATGATTTAGATGCCTTTTGTGAAAGATGCAATCACATTTTTGAGATCATTTTCCCTCTTTTCTATAACAACTATCTCTGCTATTAGTTTTGCATTTTCAGCTTTCAGCTCTTTGTTCTCATCAGCTAAGTGACTTAGAGTACTTAGCTCCTTAGTCAGCTGTGAGTTTTGGCTTTTGAGCTGGCTGTTTTCCTCATTTAATAGTGTGTGTGAGGATTTAATGTGCTCAAAATCTTTCATCATTTTGCCTAATGAATCATAAAGATCAGTGGGTGATGAAGTGTGTGTGTCACAATCACTATCACTAGAATCTGAGTGAGATGAGTTAGAGTGTACCTCATCTTCTTGGTCAGGTTGATCTTGTTCTTTAGCCATTAGACAGATCAATGCTTCTTCTTCGAGTCACTTGAGTAGTCGACTTCACTACTCTCTAAGTCCACCGCTTTTCTTTGGATTTAGTTTGTCTCGTGATCTCTGCAGCCAACATGGCATTTTTCTTTTCCTGTCTTATTTCTCTGAAGACTCTTCTTTCTTCTTCATTCATGTATTTATTGACTACAAGATATGGACAGTCATAGCAAAGTGTCCTGGTTGTCTACAGTTCCAACAAAGGTTCTCAACTCTTTGATCAGTTCTTTCCATTCATGGATTATCAGCTATCTGGTATTCAACCTTTTGATGCTCAGCTCTCTTGGGTGGCCTATCTTCCCTTGACTTAGAGGGAGCTGAATGTCTCCTGGAGGATTCACCCTTGTTTCTTTTATAGTTCTTGTTGAAGAACTTGTTGAATCTTTTAACCATCAAGGCAATTTCCTCCTGGTCAAAGGCTTCCTTGACTTCAACTCTCTTCCCATCCTTAACTATAAGTGCAGCTATTTTGGGTACAGCTGTCTCCTTTTGATCCTTTCTTCTCAGCTCAAATTCATAAGCTTTGAGGTCTGAGAATAACTCATGATTGGATGTTTTTGATAGGTCCATCGAGTGCCTTAGAGCCATGGTCTTCATTTCCCATTCAACTGGGAGACCCCTTAGAATCTTCATACACATTTCCTTCTGTGTGTATTCCTTTCCAATTGCTGAGAGCTCATTTGTAATTTCAGTGAATCTAGCATCCAGCTGATCCATTGTCTCACCTGCAAGCATTTTAAAGTTTCCAAATTTTTGAACAATAACAGATAATTTGTTTTCTTTAATTTGCTCTGATCCTTCACAAATTAAAGTTAATTTATCCCAGATTTCTTTTCTGTTTTGATGACTTGACTTTATTGAACATTGCTTTGTCCAGAGTCTTGTAGAGAATATCCTTGGCCACGTTGTCCAAGTTGTATCTCTTTCTGTCATCATTGGTCCATTCAGTCCTTGGTTTTTCAACTAAGGCTGGTCTTGCTTCAGCTACAACTTCTTCTCTTTCGGCTGCAACTGCTCTTGTTGGGAAATTATTTTGTTGATTTTGATGAATGCCATGTAAAACTTAGAATAGGAAGTTGGCACCCCATTTTTGTTGAAAACTGCATTGTAATAAATAGGGTTGGTCGAGCTGAGTTAAGTCAGCTATCCCTGAACATGCGAGAAGACAACCGGAGACTAGAAGGAAGACTTTCTTTGCAAGGCAGAGTATGGCGAGAAGAGAAGACAGAACTCGATGAAGGTGCGGTTGAGATGCGGTGAGTGAAGTATCATCAAGTCAACTCAAGATAGCCAAGTCTCAATGTTGAAGTAAGTGAAGAGTCATCCAATGATTTGGAAGCGACTCAAGTCACCTGGGGATGATAAGAAAATGCGGTCAAGTCGAGATAATCGAAAGAGATCCGTTGCACAAAAATCAAGAGAATTACTTAAACAAGTAATACTTCCATACTGCCTTTCTCGAAGTGCTCACCCGAGAAGCATGCAAGAGGAATAAACCAATGGGAAGCACTGCACTCGTGTTAGAACTCCGAAAGTCAAGAAACATTCATGCGAGGAAGTTGAAATTCCAAGGACTGCAACAAGACAAGCCAACGACCACAAGTGACTTTCAAAAATAAGTCTATCTCTTCAACGGGCAAATTTTTGAAATATCACTATAAAAGGCTGAGGAATCACTCTGAGAGAAGGTTACCGACCAACAACGAAAAATACAAATTAACATTTTGAATCAGAACCAAAAATATACTCAAGTTATTCAAGATCAATCCTCAAGCCTACATTACGAAGGAAATCAATCCAACACTCACCTGTGAAGGAAAGACAACTTCAATCAGTTGAAGAGGAATCATCTGAAGAATTAAGGGTCTACATTCCACGAGAGATTGTAGAAAGGTTCAAGGTCAAACCAAGCTTAAGCTATTTGGAGGGCTTCGTGATCAAATCCAAGGAACTTAAGCAAGTGAGTTGTAGTAGCAAGACAACTGCCCTGTGAAGAAGCCGAGTCGCACGAGAAGCCACTATGTGACCAAGGCATCTCAGATCGAGTCCCAAAGGATCAAGTCACCGCGTGATCAAGACTTGTATCTCAGACTTTGTTAACCACTCGTATATTGATCGGACTTAGTGGATTCCTCCGGGAGGCGGAGAAGAGAGGAGTAGAAGAATTACCCCATCTTCGAACCTCTATAAAACTTATTGTGTCATTTACATTTCAAGACTTTAATTTCTCGCATCTTATTTTTATATCTCACGATAAATTTGATATACAATTGATAATCAATCGAGTGCTAAAACTAAGTATCAAAACAAACTTAACCAAATTCAAGGGTGTTAAGTCTTCCGCAAAAAAACAAATCACGACGAGTTAAGTCTTTAGTCAAAAAACAAATTTGAGTTACTCTATCAACAAACCGAATCAGTCGTTGAGTGACTAACTCTGCTGATTAACTAACTTAGCTGTCCATCAAGGACACAACTGTGAAGTATTAACTCTGATCATTTTTAAAAGGACTAAATCGAAAAGTTGGTAAGGTTTATTCAACCCCCCTTCTAAACCTTACACTCACACCCCTTGGGACCAACAAGTGGTATCAGAGCGGTTGGTTCATTGAGCCTTCCGCACTGGTTACTGAACTAGATCTCCAAATTTTTCAAAGTTTGTTTTAGTATTTAATCTTTCAAAACTCTTTTATTCAGCAAAGTTATTATCATGGAAGCAAATCTGACACGCATCCCTATGTTCACAATTGAAGAATTTGATGATTGGAAAATTCGTATGCAGGCTCATCTATCAGCATTACACGATGAAATGTGGATAGTGATAGAAGATGGGCCACTCCAGATCTTAAAAGTGAACACAACTGTAAGAAGAGCCGCACAAGGAGAAGAGGATGTCAAGCTCCCGGATCACTATGGTTGAAAAACCAAGAGTGAATGGACAAATGATGACAGAAAAGATATAACTTGGACAATGTGGCCAAGGACATTCTCTACAAAACTTTGGACAAAGCCATGTTCAACAAAATCAAATCATGCAAAACGGCTAAAGAAATGGGGACAAGCTAACATTAATTTGTGAAGGCTCGGATCAAATAAAGGAAAATAAACTATCGGTTCTTTGTAAATTTGAGAATTTTAAAATGCTTGCAGGAGAGACCTTAGACCAACGGATGCTCGGTTCACGAAATTACAAATGAACTATCCGCACTTGGAAAGGAATATACACGAAGGAAATGTGTATGAAAGTTCTAAAAAGTCTCCCAGCTGAATGGGAAATGAAGGTCATGGCACTGAGACATTCCATGGATCTATCCAAGACATCCAACCATGAGCTATTCTCGGATCTCAAAGCCTACGAATTTGAGTGAGAAAGAAAAGACCGAGGAAGAGAGAGTCAGAGCCGTGGTGCCCAAAACAATGCTCTAATTGTTAAGGATGGCAAAGAGCCGAGGTCAAAAGTCATTGACCAAGAGGAAATAGCCCCCTGATGGTTAAAAGGTTTAATAAGTTCTTCAATAAGAACTACAAAAGAAGCAAAGGTGAATCCTCCGAGAAGACACTCAAGACTTCCAAGTCAAGGGAAGATAGACCATCCAAGAGAGCGAGCATCAAAAAGTTGAATATCAAAGAACTGACAATCCAAGGATGGAAAGAACCGATCAAAAAGTTGAATATCTATCTGAACTGCGGCAGCAACCAGGTCACTATGCCATTGATTGCCCATATCCTATAGTTAACAAATACGAATGAAGAGGAAAGAAAAGTCTTGGGGAAAGAATACAGGAAAAGAGAAAGGCAATGTTGGCTGCAGAGACTGCTGAGACAACCAAGTCAAAAAACACAGCTGATTTAGAGAGTAGTGAAGCTGACTACTCAAGTGACTCTGAAGAAGAAGCCTTGATTTGTCTAATGGCTAAAGAACAAGACCAACCTGACCAGGAAGATGAGGTACACTCTAACTCATCACACTCAGTCAGTCTAGTGACAAAGTGATGATACACACACCTCTTCACCCACTGATCTTTATGATTCATTAGGCAAAATGATGAAAGACTTTGAGCACATTAAAACCTCGCACACACTACTAAACGAGGAAAACAACCTACTTAAAAGCAAAAACTCTCAGCTGACTAAGGAGCTGAGTACTCTAAGTCAAATAGCTAATGAGAATAAAAGTCTAAAGGCTGAAAATGCTCAGTTAATTGCAGAAATAGCTGCTATAGAAAAGAGGGAGAATGACCTAAAAAATGTGATTGCCTCATTCACTAAGGCATCTAAATCATTGGATGACCTTATTATGAGTCAAAGAGAATGTGGAGACAAGACTGGCTTAAGATTTAATTCTTCTGTAATATATCAAGCTCCAAAAGTGATTTTGGAAAAAGGATCTTCAAGCAATGAAGTATCTCTAAAATCCAAAACTCCAAATTGTGCACACACATTCATTCCAAAGCACAAACACAAGCAAACTGGCCTTGGTTATAAAGGAAAAGGAAAGCCGCCAGTTGAGTGTCTTTGAGAGGACAGTGAGAAGAAATCCACCGAGTTCCTCAAAGAAACTCCAAATAGGAAATACTCGTAAAGAAGAAACAGAGCTACCAAAAGTCCTTAAATTCTATAAAAGAAATATATATAATGGGAATGGTAGAAACTACCCAAGCCAAGCCGATTGGAATAATGTGAACTATCGGAAAGACCATGGAATATAAGCTAAGTGGCAAAGGCCAGAACTCAAGAAAGGCCATTCCAAAGGTATAAGAGCTTTCATCGACACAAGCACTACACTCAAAAATATCATAACTACCCAAAGAAGGAAATTGCTAAAACACATACACAGGCATACGGACAAAAGAGACAATTTTGTATGAACCTAGAACCCCAAGCAATTTGCCAAAATTAATTATGATTATGGCAATCGATAGATGGAAACCCCTTAGAGTCAAATCATTTGGCTATAGGTTGGTTGAATCATCTTACAATACTAACCCCTCAGGACCCAGGCAAGTATGGGTATCTAAAACCTAATTTACTTGATTGCAGGTTCAAGGAGCAGCTGAGTGCCAAGGAACCTGGTACATGGATAATGGCTGTTCCAGACACATGACAGGAAACAAGAAAAATTTATCAAAATTCAAGAATATTAAAGGTGCAAAAGTCATATTTGGAGGAAATGAAGCTCCAGGAGAAATAAGAGGCATTTGATCCATCAAGAAAAATGGATTAGAAATCACAGATGTTGCATATGTTGAAGGACTCAAATTCAATCTGCTAAGTATTAGCCAACTTTGTGACAAAGGGTACAATGTTGGATTTAACATGGCAATATGCCAAATCAAGGACACTGAATCCAATGAGGTCGTGTTGCAAGGATGCAGACAAAAGAACATGTATGTGGTAGATTGGTCAACTGCAACACCAAGCACTTGTCTACTAGCAAAGAGCACAGCTGAATCAAGTTGGTTGTGGCACAAAAAGCTGAGTCACCTGAATTTCAAAACTATTAACAAGCTTGCCAGAAGCAGTCTTGTAGAAGGACTTCCAGACTCAGTATACAAGAAGGAAAGTGTATGTGATGCATGCCAGATGGGAAAACAAATCAAGTCATCATTCAAAGAAAAGACGTGTCCATCTTCAACAAGAATATTGCACTGCTACATATGGATCTATTTTGTCCAATTGAACCAACTAGCATAAGCGGAAAGAAATACACCTTGGTGGTAGTAGATGACTACTCAAGATATACATGGACAATATTCATGTGTAAGAAGAAAGAAACTCTGCAAAACTACCACAATGATGAAGAGAATCCAAAATGAGAAAAGTCAAACCATTATCAAAATAAGATCGTGAGAGGAACCGAGTTTGTCAATGGTATAATAACTTCGATCTTGTATTGACAATGGTATTGGTCATGAATTAACAAAGACAAGGACTTCACAACAAAATGGAGTTGCGAGAAAGAAGAAATATAACTCTCAAAGAAGCAACGAGGATCATGTTAGCTGGAGTAGGGCTGCCTGAAAGATTTTGGGCTGAAGCAATAAACACAGCATGTTATACTCAAAATAGATGCATGATAAAAGATTAAATGACAAAGACTCCCTATGAAATTTGGACAGGAAGAAAGCCAAATGTTGCATACTTCAAAATATTTGGATGCAAATGATTCATCCATAACAATGTCAAAGATAATTTAAAGGCTTTTGATGCTAAACAGATGAAGGTATCTTCTTAGGATACTCAGCTGAAAGCAAAGCCTACAGAGTACTTAACAAGAGGACTATGGTTACAGAAGAATCCATTCATGTGGTGTTTGATGAGCCAAATGTAAATGGAGAAGATATTGAAGAGTCAACGATAAGCTGAATCAACCAACCATGCGAGAAGAGTCCCTTTGTCAAGTCAAGCCGGAATTATAAACTCGGATGAAGATGAGATAGTTGAGTCTCGAAAAACAACCGAAAATTTGCGCTTAAGTGATGATGAGAGATCTGATCAAAATAACATAGTTGCAAGACGATCAAATCCGGCTAACTTACTGCAACCTTAAGTAAGATGGCCGAGAGACCATCCACGAGAACTAATCATTGGAGATGTAAGAGAAGGAGCGAAAACCAGATCCAGGACTCAACAAGAAGCAATGTTTACTTGTTTCATCTCACAAATAGAGCCTAAAGATGTGTCACAAGCGTTGGATGACACACATTGGATTCAAGCCATGCAAGAAGAGTTGAATCAGTTTGAAAGAAATAAAGTATGGGAATTGGTTCAAAGACCTACCCATCAAAATGTTATTGGCACTAAATGGGTGTTCAGAAACAAGATGAACGAGGAAAGTTCTGTGGTAAGAAACAAAGCAAGATTAGTAGCCAAAGGATATTGCCAAGAAGAAGGAATAGATTTTGATGAAACTTTTGCTCCTGTAGCAAGATTGGAAGCTATAAGGATGTTTCTTGCCTATGCACTCACAAGAACTTTCTTGTATATCAAATGGATGTAAAAAGTGCATTCCTTAATGGTCCTTGGAAGAAGAAGTGTATGTTGAACAACCTCCAGGATTTGAGCGTAAGACTCTTCGAGATAAAGTATACAAGCTCAAGAAAGCTCTATATGGATTAAAACAGGCACCCGAGCATGGTATGATACATTGTCACAATTCTTGATCGAGAATGGATTCACAAAAGGCAAAGTGGATAGAACACTCTTGAGAATTCAAGATAGGAAAAACATACTTTTGCTTGTTCAAATATATGTGGATGACATTATCTTTGGATCCACAAACAAAGAGTCATGTGATAAATTTTCAAATCTCATGCAAAGCAAATTCGAAATGAGCATGATGGGAGAGCGACATTCTTCCTTGACTTCAAGTGAAACAACCAAGGATGGAACCTTCATAAGTCGGACAAAATACACCGGAGATTTAATGAAGAAATTTGGTATGGAAGAGAAGTCTTCTGTGAAAATACCAATGAATACATTAGTCAAAATAGGTATGGATGCAGAAGGAAAGCCTGTAGATCAAACAAGATACAGAGGACTTATTGGATCATTGCTCTATCTTACAGCAAGAAAGGCGGACATCACCTTTCTGTAGGTGTATGTGCAAGATTTCAATCTGCTCCAAAAGAAAGCCACATGACTACAGCCAAGATGATCTTGAGATATTTGAAAGAAAGCCAAGAAGTTGGCTTATGGTATCCTAAGGAAGGTGGATTCAAACTAATTGGCTATTCGGACTCGACTATCTTTGGATGCACGAGTTAGACGGAAAAGTACCTCGGGCACATCTCAAATGCTTGGAAATAGGTTAATTTCTGGTTCAAAGAAGAAGCAAAATTCAATAGCCACCTCCACAAAATGAAGCATAATACATAGTTGTTGGCGCTTTGTTGTGCCCAAGTCTTATGGATGAGACAAAGAACAGAGACTATGAGGTTGAAGAAAAGGAAATTCCAATCATGTGTGATAACACAAGTGCGATTGCAATCACCCAAAACCCTGTGTTACATTCAAGAACGAAGCACATTGATGTCAGATATCACTTCATTAGTGATCATATTGAAAATAAGGACATCACTTTGGAACATATCTCTACTGATAAGCAATTAGCTGACATATTCACAAAACCGTTATGTGAATCAAGATTCGAAGAACTCAAGCATGAGTTAGGATTAATTGAGTGGGATAACACTCGGAAGACTCAAAGAAAAGAGATGAAACTCGAAAAGAAAAAAAGTGAACTCTTAAATCAATGCCTAAGTAAATCAGCCGTATCAGAAAGTCAGTTGTACCAAGTTAGCTGACAGCTGAGTATTTACATGCGAAGAGAGAAAATTAAATCAGCTAAGGGACAAGCTGAGTCATTTATGAGCAAAATGACAAAAACGCAGTCGTTTTTACTAAGCGGGAATGTTTTTAAGAATGACGTCGGATAATTATGACGCGTGTCTGATCAAAAGCCGCACACAAAGCCTATGATTGGATATAAATGCTGCCGCATTAAATGCGAGAACTCAAATGCTAATCGGTGTGCAAGATCTAAGCCGTTGATTTTGATCACATTTCAAAAAACCACCCGCACGTTCTTTCATGAACCATACTTAAACCCTTTCGTCCGTTTCTCTCTCACTTTACCGAAAACTGTTCAATCTCTCTCTCAAAAGCAAAGGCAAAATTTTCTCTCAAAAACCCTATCAATCCTCAGATCATTTTCTAAGTTTCGTTCGGTAAAATAATGAGAAATGGCATCCACTCATGATTTTGTCAAACTAGGAAAGCAAATCCACACCGGGTCTACTGTGGATTTCAAAGGTATGATCAAACAGGGGTCCGACGACGCCCTCGTGAAGAAGATCGCTGAGAAACTGGAAACGTCGGGGCTGAAACCATTTCTGACGATGGAGTTTCTGATAACCTATGTGGAAGAGGTCGCACAGTTCTACGTGAACACTGAGGTTCACGATGAGGGCATCAAGTCCTCTGTTCATGGAAAGGAGTTCACCATTACTGCCAAGGATCTGGCAGAACACTGCTTGTTGTCGGCGGAAGGAGCACCGGAAATTAATGAAGCTGATGTTGACCTGGCTGCTGCTTGGAAGGAAGTAGCCAAGACCGATAGTGCTGAGAAAGTAGTCTACACAGCTAATAAGAGGCTGCTAAAGGAGGACTACCACAAATTGTTAGATATCGTTGCCAAATGCATAGCCATCAAATTTGGCAGCTTTGACCAACTATCAAAAGCAAAGTTGATCGTAATGGCTGCGATCATTGAAGAAAGAAAGTGAACTGGGCTGAGTTTGTGCGGCGCAGGACTGCATCGAGAATGTTGGGAACAAATCCTTCAAGGAGGATGGAACATTTGGAGGTTCCCTGGGATACGGCCTGGTGATTGGCCGAATGATGGAAGTAAAGAAAGTCCCTCTTCGACATGGAAAGGCGTTCCATGTAAACAAGAGGATGTTCCGATCAAACCTCTCTGGCGCACAGAAGAGAGCTTACGCTAAGAGAGCTGACACGAGTGAGGGGGAATCAGCTGACCCTGAAGATACAGCTGTCTCCTCTCCTCCAAAGAAGAAGGCTGCCCCTGCAGCTGCTAAGAAGATTGCTTTGCCCCTGCAGCAAAGAAAAAGAAATCTGCTCCTGCCCCCGCAGCCGAGTCACCTGCCCCCGCAGCCGTGTCTCCTGCCCCTGCAGCCGCAGCAGAGAAGGAATCTCAAATACCTTCTCCGGTCGTCAAGAAAAGGAGAACTGATAAGCCAAGACGGCCAGCTCCTCAGAAGAAGACGACAGCACCGGCCCCGCCGCCCATGACTTAGAAGAAACCTTGTCTCGAACCAGAAATCCCTCTGGTTCAAACAAAACGAAGAAGACGAATTTTCAAGCGTTCCGAGCTTGAGAAACCGGCTGAGTCAGCCACTCAGCTGGAGAAGATACCCGAGACTGCTGGAGAAGTAGAGTCTCCAGATGTGATTGATGAAACTGCCAAGTCTGCTGAGGCTGATCAGCAGAGGCAACTCGAAGACCCAGCTGCAGACAGAACAGCTAAGGAACAAGGAATGGCTGAGACAACCGAATCACCTGTTGATAGGGTTGCTTCTCCACCTGTAACAGAGGCTGCTGAAGATGTCGAGCAGCGAGGTCTGCTACCCCTAATCCCTGGAAACGAGGGCCAGCAAGGGAATGATGAAGACGATGTAATCATGTACTCTCCATTGTATCCAGACATCCAAAATCGTCTGAGAGAGTGGAGAAAATGGAAGCTGAGCCTATCCAGAGTGCGGAACGCGTCCGAGTTCATTGCTGAGGAAGAAGAACTCTTCAGATTTCTTGAGGTGGACATAGTACTGCAAGCCCTTGACGAGGATAATTGCATCAACATACTGCAGATTTGAAAAGAAAACGAACGGGCTAAAGCAGCTGAGGACGCAGAGGCAAGTGAGAAGCCTAGCATATGCCCTCTCACTGGCACCACCGATCATACACACTCTCACTTTGACGTCCTATCAGAAAGTGATGAGGATCCAGATACTGTTGCTGTCACAGAAGAATTGCAAATGCAGCAAGCAATGCAGGAATCCAGAATCCTTCATGAGCAAAGAATGATGGAGGGACCAGAGTCCTCCAAATCATAGGCCGAGATAGACCCGATGGGAGTGGTGCAAAGATATTGCAATCGTTGTCGCCGCCACCACTTCCCTAGCTCATTCGGAGGAAGGTGTTAAGGGAAATGGCGATGAAACTGGGACTGTGGAGACCCCAGTCGAGCCAACCCCTAATAAAGGTGTCTCACCACCTGCCCCAATGGCTGAATACTCGGTGGGAACAAATGAGTCTCGAACGAGTGACCCCATTCCAAGTTACTCACCGTGTGCCGGTGAGGGGAAACTCCTCCACCGTAGCAAGGTCGGAGGATGTGCGCAATGACTCCACAATGAATCTCGGAGGCGAAGTGGAGAAGGAACAATCACAGAGTACACAAAGCAAGTTGTCATCAACGAGGCTCGAGACTTGAGACTGTCTCACCGAGGTGCCAATCTGCTCGAAGGCCAATGACGCGCCGATCGCAATGAGTCATAGGAAGGAACTCGCCCGGGAGTTAACACTGGGCGATGAAAGTGCAATCCATGGAGTTGAGACTCCAATGGATGCCACCTCAGAAGACCCCAAGACAGCTGACACTGTCGAAAGGGATGTCCAAGGCCTCGCTGCAGTAGAGACTGCACGGGGTAATAAAGGCCAACGGGAGGTTGAGACTTCCCGGGGTAGAGATGCTGAAGCACAGAACATTCCTCCTGCTATCATTGATCCATCAGAAAAGGAGATAAGTGCCCTTCACGATTCTCGTGGATAATCCTGATGTAACCTTTCGGGATCGGAAGGAGACGATGAAGCTGAGTCAACTCCCGTGACTGATCCAAAAGACTTAGTTGAGGATGTTCCAACCACGAGTAAGTCTGACCCCAAGACTACTCGCCAAACATTCAACTTTGATGATGAGCCACCCATAGAAATCTCATCATCGTCCGATGATGCTTCTCGATAAGGCCGAGGACCATCCACTAATTTGGATAAACCAAATGAGACCAACAAAGTCGTTGAGACAATGAGGCTCGGCAAAGTCGGGTCGACTTCACAACAGACCACAACAACCGAGTCCATCGCAGCTCCCCAAGCTGCAGCAGGATCGACTTCACAGAGGACTTCACGAGCACCACTTATCATTGAACAGATTCCAGTTGCCCGTGATGATCCCTTTGTAGAATCATTTCCCTTCTCTCTAGAGGTACCTGACCTCCCTGAAGAATCAGACAGAGATCGCGAGCGCTTCCACAAACCTGATCCTATTATTCCATCAGACACAATTGTTCCAGCTGACTATGACTTCGACGCTGCTTGGCCGTCAGCTGAAATAGAGGTGACAACTGAAATTCGTGACGTGTTCAAAGCCTTATTTGCTGAGGTTGAACGGATGGAGAGGCACCAGGCCTCACTGGACATGAGGCTGGATAACAGAGACGCCAACCTCACTGCTGATCTGCGAGGCATCATCGTTAGAATCCGTGAGTGGTGGCAACAGCAGCAGACTATGCGTGTGGAACAGGCTCGATACTTCAGGACATTGTTCAACAAGTTGTTAGTCTGGCGGGCTGAGAATGCTGATGCCAAGTCAAAGTTGCAAGAGCACATTGAACAAATGCATGAATCTCACACTACCGAGATCAAGCTGCTGCGTGAACATAATAAGAACGAACTCCTGCGTGTGGAAGAGAACATGGATCGAAAATTCAGTCTCCTCATGGCTGAGATGAAGTTGGTCACAGCTGAATCCAACGCCACTCGCTCTGAGTTCCGTGCAGCATACTCCGCAGCAGATTCGAAGCAGAACTCAACCATCAGCCGACTAGACTTCTTGCTTGCTAGCTTATTTCCAGGGGTTCCTCTCTCCTTTGATGATGCCAAAAAGGGGGAAGAGGAATACCTGAAGGCGCTGAAGGGATCTGAAGCTGAGAAGGGGGAAGCAACTGTGAAAAGAAAGACAACTGAGGAAGTAATAAGAGAGAAAAAAGGGAAGTTTGTTGAGGGGGAAGGTTCGAAAGATGTGACCTTGATGATTGCTAAAACCCCTCAACAAGGTCTTGTCACAGCTGATATTATTAGCAAACTCCCAGTGACTCTGCCACTCCAACACTCTGCTGTATCTATGGCTGAAAAGAGAAAGACAATTGAAGCAGTGATGAAGGAAGTGGAAGGAAGGATGGATTCCCGAGTTATGGATATTTTGAAGCAACATGGAGGCATTCCGATAGACAGAGACACCTATGCCATTTCAGATGCCGGAACCGAGCCAAGATCAGTTGATGAATTCAAGACGCTCGCATCTGAAGGATACTTCGCAAATATGTCCATGGCTCAAGCCAGGATTTATCTTTGGAAAAGGGTCTCACACTATGTGAAGAAGGCGACAGACAAATGGACTATTGGCATCACTGCACGGCCACTCTCCCACTCACTCGAGAAAAAAGACCCCAATACAGTATACGCCCAGAGGAAAAGGAAGAAGCAGAGGTGGAGGAAGAGGTTTCAGACCTAGGCCTCTGCCCAAAAATATTGAGTATATAGATCCAGGCAAGAAAGGAGGGATCTATTGGGCTGGATTTGACAAAGTAGCCAACCTGCAAGCGGCTAAGAACAATGCTTGAGTATGTGAAGAGAATTGAAGAGGAAAATAAAAGACAAACTCAGCTATGGGAGGAAAGACAAGAAAGACGAGAAGAGATGAAGTCCGCGAGAAAGGCGTATGAAAAGAAGAAGAAGGCGGCTGAAGATGAGAAAAAGAGAAGAAGATCAAAAGATGACAGAGCTGAAGAAGATGAAAGAAGGAGGCAGCGAAGGAGATAAAATGTTGTTGTCCACCCCTTCATGTATTTTACTATGTAAATACACTCTATGTAAGTGTTCTGCACACTGAATAAAATTGTACAATTTCTATACTTGTGTAGATATAGAACAACATGGTTAGCTTAAGCTCCGTTTAAACTCTGATACATTTTTGTTAGTTTAAGCTCGATACACCTTGTAAACAGCTATGTAAAGAACAAGAATGTTATGATCAATAAAGGATCGATTCTAAACATATATTCTGTGGTTCTACATTTGCCTGTATGTATCTTTGCTGTTTAATTATTGATGTATGTTTTAAGTTTTGGCATCATCAAAAAGGGGGAAATTGTTGGGAAATTATTTTGTTGATTTTGATGAATGCCATGTAAAACTTAGAATAGGAAGTTGGCACCCCATTTTTGTTGTAAACTGCATTGTAATAAATAGGGCTGGTCGAGCTGAGTTAAGTCAGCTATCCCTGAACATGCGAGAAGACAACTGGAGACTAGAAGGAAGACTTCGCTGCAAGGCAGCTGAGTATGGCAGAGAAGAGAAGACAGGAACTCGACTGAAGGTGCAGCTGAGATGCAGCTGAGTGAAGTATCAGTCAAGTCAACTCAAGATAGCCAAGTCTCAATGTTGAAGTGACAGAAGAGTCATCCAATGATTGGAAGCTGACTCGAAGTCACCTGGGGATGATAAGAAAATGCAGTCAAGTCGAGATAACTGAAAGAGATCCGTTGCACAAAAATCAAGAGAATTACTTAAACAAGTAATACTTCCATACTGCCTTTCTCGAAGTGCTCAGTCCCAGAAGCGTGCAAGAGGAATAAACCAATGGGAAGCACTGCACTCGTGTCAGAACTCTGAAAAGCTGAAGAAACATTCATACGAGGAAGTTGAAATTCCAAGGACTGCAACAAGACAAGCCAACGACCACAAGTGACTTTCAAAAATAAGCCTATCTCTTCAACGGGCAGATTTTTGAAAGATCACTATAAAAGGCTGAGAAATCACTCTGAGAGAAGGTTACCGACCTGAACGACGAAAATACATATTAACATTTTGAACTGTAACCAAAAATATACTCAAGTTATTCAAGATCAATCCTCAAGCCTACATTACGAAGGAAATCAATCCAACACTCACCTGTGAAGGAAAGACAACTTCAATCAGTTGAAGAGGAATCATCTAAAGAATCAAGGGGTCTACATTCCACGAGAGATTGTAGAAAGGTTCAAGGTCGAACCAAGCTTAAGCTATTTGGAGGGCTTCGTGATCAAATCCAAGGAACTTAAGCAAGTGAGTTGTAGTAGCAAGGCAGCTGCCCTGTGAAGAAGCTGAGTCGTACGAGAAGCCAGCTGTGTGACCAAGGCATCTCCAGACTGAGTCCCAAAGGATCAAGTCAGCTGCGTGATCAAGACTTGTATCTGGACTGTTAACCACTCTGTATATTGATCAGTACTTAGTGGATTCCTCCAGGAGCTGGAGAAGAGAGGAGTAGAAGAATTACCCCATCTTCGAACCTCTATAAAACTTATTGTGTCATTTACATTTCAACACTTTAATTTCTGCATCTTATTTTTATATCTGCTGATAAATTTGCTATCCAATTGATAATCAATTGAGTGCTAAAACTAAGTATCAAAACAAACTTAACCAAATTCAAGGGTGTTAAGTCTTCCACATCAAAACAAATCACAGACGAGTTAAGTCTTTAGTCAAAAAGCTGAGTTACTCTATCAACAAATCGGTCGAAATCTGTGAGTGACTAACTTTGCTTTGATTAACTAACTTAGTCCATCAAGTCCATCAAGGACACAACCGTGAGGTATTAACTCTGATCATTTTTAAAAGGACTAAATCGAAAAGTTGGTAAAGTTTATTCAACCCCCCCTTCTAAACCTTACACTCACACCCCTTGGGACCAACAGCTCTCTTTGCAGCTGTGTTCACTTTTAATATTTGCAGTGGCCCATCTTCTATCACTAGCCACATTTCATCATGTAAAGCAGATAGATGAGCCCGTATACGAATTTTCCAGTCATCAAACTCCTCAATAATGAACATGGGAATGCGTGTAAAATTTACTTCCATGATAATAACTTTGCAAAAAAAAAAACTTTTGAAAGAACACGCGTTAAAAGAATTTCTTTGAAATATTGAAGATCTAGTTTAGTAACCAGCCCGGAAGGCTCAATGAACCAACCGCTCTGATACCAATTGTAGGTCCCAAGGGGTGTGAGTAAGGTTTAGAAAGGGGGGGGGGTGAATAAACCTTACCAATTTTTCGATTTTAGTCTTTTTTAAAATATTACAGAGTTAAATACACAGCTAAGTCCTTCGGGGATAGCTAAGTTAGTTACTCAGCAGAGGTAGCCACTCAACAGTCTCGAAAGAGCTGTTGATAGAATAACTCAGCTGTTTAGACTAAACCTTAACTTGGCTTTGATGAGATTTTCAGCGGAAGACTTAACATCCTTTAATTGATTTAAGTTTGTTTTAACACTTGATTTTAGCACCTTGTTAATTATCAGTTGGATAGCAAATTGTCAGCAGATATAAAGTGATGTGCAGAAATAAAATGCTGGAATGTAAATAACACAATAACACAATAACACTCTGATCGTTGGCTTGTCTTGTTGCAGTCCTTGATGTTGACATTTCCTCGTATTAAATGAACGTTCAACTTTTAGGAATCTGACACGAGGTGCAGTGCTCCCATTTGTTTATTCCTTTTGCACGCTTTTGGGACTGAGCACTTTAAGACATGGCAGCATGGAAGTATTACTTATTTAAGTAACTTCTTGACTTACGTAACGGATTTTTTCGTCGTCTTGACTTGATCATTCTTTATTCCCCAGGTGACTTTGAGTCATTTCAATCAATGGATGACTCATCATCCATCACTTCAACTTTGAGACTTGGCTTCTTGAGTTGACTTGATTGACTCTTCATACAGCTGTGTCCCAGCTGATACTCCTTCAGTCGAGTCCTTGACATCTCTTCCTTACCATACCCAGCTGCTTCACAGTGGAGTCTTCATCCTAGTCTTCAGTTGAATTCTTGTAAATACAGGCATAACTGACTTGGTTCAGCTCATACAGCCCTATCAATTACAATATTGTAGATGTGTCTCTGAATATTCCTTGATCATTTCGTCCAAAAAGAGTTAAATTACAAGGAAAATAGGGTGCCAACTTTCTAGTCTAAGTTTTACAAGGCATTCATCAAAATCTAAATATTAAATTTCCCAACATTATATCTCAGTAGCAGTCCACTCGTGCGATGCACGGAGTAAATATTAAGTAAATGTGACTTTAATATTTGATAAATTTTAATTAATTAAAATTCAATAGATTATTTAATTGTAAAACCATTAAGCATGAATCAAAGAATAAAAGACTGAATAATAATGGACCATCAAAAAAATAAATCATATTAAAAAAATAAGAAAATGAAAATATTTATTATAAATTTTGAAAACAATTCTCTAATACGACATTTGTTATTGAACTTGTATGTTCACTTTCAGTATCACCACCACAAATCAAAATATTATATATGTCCCTTAGGATTAGTAACTCGATCTAGATATAGTAACATATAATTGACCCTGATCAAATATAATTGTTTTAAAAGGAGTTCTACATTCGACATAGATTGATGTTGGTTCTTGTTAATAGACATTAAAAATTATTTTCGTTGAAATTTGAATGGAAGTCTTGCATCTGAAGACACCAATGTCGCCTCTAGTAAGAATTAATCTAGTGCCATTACTTAATCATAGAGAATGATCTATATTACGTAGCAACATAATGAGAGTTCATATGTTAAAATCTATATATGCAACAGACAATAAGTAAATTAACATAAATTAACAGGATACCATTATAAATAACAAATTAAAAAACCAAAGATTAAATTAAGGGTTTAAATTATCATATCATTGGTGATATCTGATAATAGAGAATTTTTTGGCGGATGTAACATGCCTTTCCTATAAGATTTAACAATACACCATTCAGGGAAACGACCTCCAAAAGAATATTTTTCTGAAAATTAAGTTATATATGATTAATAAAAATTAGAGAGGATAAAAGATATTTGGTCCAAATATCCTCTCTCTCTCCTCTCTCTCTCTCTCTCTCTCTCTCTCTCTCTCTATATATATATATATATATATATATATATATATAAGAGGATATCTCAAAATAGTAGCTAAAACTTTTTCCGTTCTTTTTTCACTTTCTAAAAACGTTTTTAGCTTTTATTTTTTCATTTTTTTGGACTTTTCATATTTACGTTCTTTGTTTTTTTTGGAAATATTTTTGAATTTATTACCATTGAAATCTGACCAAAAATCAGTATTCATGTATAATCAACAAGTTTTTATATTCAGTCATCCTGTTATTTATTATTTACCTTTAATAGCTCTTATATTTTCTCTAACTTGCATATTACTTTTTTTAAAAATTCAACTTACTAAACATAACAGAATAATTAGCGCAGGCATATACGGTTTTATATTTAATCCTCTAGTTATTTATTATATACCTTTAATAGTTCCAGGATTTTCGTTAATTTGCTGCTTACTTTTTTTTACATTCAACTTCCCAAACATAACATACTAATTAGCGCAGACTTATATTCTATATAAAAAAATGATATTGACCTTTAATATCTCCAGGATTCTCGGAACTTTGATGAGTGTATTATTTAAAAAATCAATTTACTGAGAAATTGATTTTTTAACAAATTTATAAAGACGGAAATCCTCTTTATAAGTACGTTATATTTTTCGGATCATAATATAAAACATATATAATTGAAATATTTTTTTTCGGTAGCTTGTTGGGCACGGTAAATTGAAAAAAAGAGAGAAAAATTTAACAACATTTACCAAAATAATTACAACAAATAAGTAGACTGAATTCTATAAAATTGACTACCTAAAATTCAGATTATACCTTTCCTTTTATTAAACCAACGGACACTATAAATACATACATACATTTATTAATATCCACAAACATCACGAGAGCAATTGCAACTCTTATTCAAACCAAAGAACAACCATCCTCGCATTTCAAATTTGTTTTATAAGATATGGCACCGATGTTTACTTTAGTCAAGGATTTGAACAAGAGTAAAACTAGTCAAGGGCACTAAGCTACGTTTGGTTCGTGTGTATCAAAAAAGCCCGCTTTCAAATGACAACACCCAAATACGAGTTTAGAATGTATATTTCATGATTATGAGGTATGAAAATATTTATGATTTGTTATGTAAACATATTCTATTCTAATATATTTAATATGATCTAATATTCAAAAGTCTGAATATATCTTGCAGGGAGATCGAATACATGGTATAATTAGAAAAATGCATATGGACCAACATAAGAAGCTGCTAAACGAAGGGCGCATACATGCTATTCGAGATTTCTTAGTCACTAACCAAATAAATAAATGTAAAGCTTGTGAGACAAAATATAAGATCATCTTTCATGGTAAAACACACATGTTCGAAATGTTTGACAAAACGTTTCCAAGGTATATGTATGTTTTCAAAGATTTCAAGGAATTGTATGACATTGAGAATTTTGACGGTACAATGTTTTTTGGTAAGTTATGAATCAATCATCTATTTTTTTCATATCCTGTGTTAATATACAATTTCATATGTTAACATATTTTTAATATTAACAGACATTGTTGGAAGAGTGGTGTCGATGCAATGCACAAACAAAACACTTTGCTGGAAAAAGAACACTTTTCATAGACATCATTTTGGAGGACTTGGAGTAAAATAAATTTATAAGATATTATAGTTTTTTTAATTTTTTTCAGTTTTAAACAATACTTAAGTAATGTTTTTCTATATTGCAGCAATAATCGTATGACATTACTTTTTCTAGTATTGTAAATTTTCTTCTAACTGACCAATTAATAAATTTAGTACGACGCGCTTAATCCGAAGATCAACTTTGATCCCGAACCTAATTATGCTCTCTAACTAGTTCCCCTCATAGCATATATATATGAAAATACTTACATGAAATATTATATAAAGACAAATATAGGAATTAAAATCCATACCTTATTTTATTTCTCGTAATCCTCGCAATGTATCAATCCTCTTATTTTTTATTTCTACATAAATTATGAATTTATAATTATTGAAATTATTTAAGAAATTTGGTGGGTTAGAATAAAAATGAAATAAGGTATGAAAAACATTTTCTAAAAGATTTTAGATTTTAGGCTTGAAAAAAAAAGGCTAATTGAGTCAAATTCCCCATTAAATCCTTAAATTGTAAATTCACTTTCATCACATCTTTTTCTATCTCTTCCTTTTTCTTCTCTTCTTCCTCCCTTTTTTCTCCTTACACGCCTACTCCCTCTCTATTTCACTTTCTTCACCTTTTTCTTCTATCTCTCTCTCTCTCTCTCTCTCTCTCTCTCTCTCTCAACACACCCTACTACACACACACCAGCCCCCTTCACCTCACGCATATACATTTGCACACCATTGCATTTTACCTTAAATCTTTAATTCGGAAGTTATGAAATCAAAAATGAGGAGTGAGTATCTTTTTTTATAAGAAATTTTTGAAACGTCAAATTAAATTCTATGTTTGCAATTTCAATATGTCTTTCTTCATCATCTTTAATAAGATTAAATGCTTCATTTTCTTTAATTAAGCTAAAGACTTCATAACTGATATGTGCATTTAGTGTCTAATTATTATTATTAAAAATTATTTTTAAATTATAATTAGAGAAATATTATTAAAACTATTAAAAGTTAAAAACCTAAAATTGAATTTTCCCAAATTTTATAATTAGGGATTTAGACCCTAATTGAATTTAAAATAAAACCCTAATTTTAATTTTATTTTACTTCAAATTTTATGGGATTACATCCTACAGGCCTTTAAAAATAATTTCATCCTCGAAATTCGTTAACTTATCGTGGACAATAAAATTCGGATATTTGGCATGTATCTCTTCTTCTCGCTCCCAGGGGGGTTCATTTCTTCCATAATGTCTCCCTTGAACATTGATTAATGCGACATCTTTGTTTCTTAGTTTATGGATCTTGCGTTCTAAAATCGTCTCTGGCACTTTCTCATATGTCAAGGCCTTATTAATTTCTAAATACTTACAGTTCACGATGTGACTTGGATCGTGAACATATTTTCTCAGCATTAAAACATGGAAAATATTATGCACACTCGACAGATGTGGTGGTAATGTCAAATGATAAGCCAAATCTCCAACACGTACAGGGATTTTTGGAAATCAACAAACTATATATCATCCTAATTGCTTCGTCGCCCTCGTTCAAAATCCGTTGTTGGATTTTTGATACGATGCTCCGATCGCCGGCAAATCGCGGTAAAAATTCAAATTTCAAAATCTTTGACTTCAGATCTACTGAGATCCAACCGTTAGATTTTCACAAACCTTACAATTTTAGAAATATCATTCCATGGCGTTTCTAACGCCACCTCCCGCACCAAGATCGGGGATCTGGATCGCCGGAAAATTGCCAAGAAAAGTTCTGCAAATCCCGTTGCGAACTCGTCGGCACCGCCAACTTTGACCGCCCATTCCTGGAGGTCCACCAGTCCAAAAATGATGGGTAATATACGATTGTTCCTCTTTTCATGAACTTCAAAACTCATCAATCAATTTCATAATCAGAGTTCTATTCTGATATGAATTGAAGTCAGAAATTTGCGTATTTTTATTTTCCTTTTTCTTTTTCCACCCATTTCTCTCCTCTATTTCCCTGTGTGTCTTTTTCCCTCTTCATTCCTTTCCAGTCGCAGGTGTGTGTGCGTGTGTATGGATGTGTTTACAGGTGTGTGCATGTGTGTGCATCTATTGTGTGTGAATGTGTGGGTTAATGGGTGGTTTGGTTTGAATCTTAGAAGTTGAGGGGAGATTAAACAGAATTAGATACAATTTTTTGCCTCAAATGGTGTTTCCAAAATCTTTCATTTCAATCCCCTAGAAATTCATGTAGGTCCCCAAAAAAAAACTAACTCTTTAGATATTATAAATTGACCTCGTTTCAGCTTATATAAAATTATAAATTGCACCCCAAACCGATTTTCGGATTTTACAAATATGCCCCTAGTTTTTAGTTAAAAATTTCTTAAGCATAACCTCCTTGTTTTCGATCCAAAAGGGGCCAAACGAACTCCAATTGAGCCCAAATTTGAACCATAAGCTTATCTCACCCTCCTTATATGCAGGGTTATCTAAAATTCTAATACTACTCTTACATCACCTAAATTCAAGAAATGAGTTCCGAACGCCCCTTAATAGCCCGTTTCGCTCATAACTTCTTCGATTCATATACAAATGCCCCCAAATTTTAGGGATATCTTTCCTTAGTATATTTAAGTTACGATAAAATATTATATTTCTATTTTGGGCTTCTAAGATATAATATGCTATTTTGTGTAGGAGACGAGATTGAACTCGACAACTAGGATATGCATCATGCACTATCATTCAACATGTCATTAAGGTGGGATTACCTTTATACTTAACCGTGTAATATTGGTATTCAATACAAGTTGACTGTTTAATTAATTATGATTAGTATATTTTGTATGAATTCCATGTTGCGGTTGTACCGTGTATGTTACATATTTATGTGTTGTGGTGACAATCACTTCACATTATGAGCTCGTACATATTACAAAGTTATGGTTCGTCCGTACAAATGTCATGTATGATGTATCTCTACTAGTTGTAATTAATTATGCAGTCACTTAAGTGTACCCCACTGATTGTATTTTCATATCACTCACCCCACTATTTAACATTTTCAAATACACAGCAAAGTATATGTGACGACCTGGGCTCCAATATTTCTTAATTATTCCAAGATCCCCGTTTTACTTTATTTCTGCTGTAAGAAGTTAATTTTTAAGTTTAAAATAAATGTGGGTTCATTCACATTTTGTAAAAGTAATGTGTCGAGTTTTGAGACGAAACTTGTGTTTAAACTATTTACGTTGCTTATTTATGATAAACCTGCATCTGGGAGCGCGAAATTTATGCGATTTACTTGTTATTGGGGTTGAGATCTTAAAGGAATATTAAATGTTAGTTTGGTGAAACTTGATTTCTATTTTTATAAAAGTAATTTGAATGTCAACTCGTAAAATTTTCTAAAATAGTAAAGCCTAAAAGAAAATTAACTTTCATATATATTTGCAAATCGGGGCGTGACAGAGTGGTATCAGAGTAAGGTATCATACCTTGTTATTTACAGTTTGGTTTAAAACATGAATTTGGGTCATTTATTCCAAAATCGTACAGTCAAATTACTTATTGTGTTCAGATAGTCTTTCGAGTCAAAATTTTTCCATAAGAATAATTTTAGGTGTGATTCGACTTTTGTTATTTAGAGACTTTAGTATCAAAATCATTTAGTAAAACGTGTACAAATTAAAATTCTATTTTTGGAGTTGTGTGCGTTTAAACTTGTTTCGTAATAGTTCTGAATATGATATGAGATTTTGTTTTCTAGTGCCTTGTGAGTCTAAAACTTTGTACAAAATGGAATTTTGAGTATCGAGACTTATTGAGACAATAATATTTTTAAAAACGGTGATTGTTTTGGAGTAAACATGGCCCAAGTCGACATATTATACTAAGCCCTGAAGGACATGCATTACATGACTATGATTTCTCATGAAAATTCACATGTTCTACAATCTCAAGCCACGTTACATATACAACTTATGATGGAGACTATGCCATGATATGTTATATTTCATGATGAACATGTGATATGTAAACCTATGTTTTCAACGAGGATTTTAATCCTACATTCTTACGATGATTTCACAATTGCTATGTATTTTACATATTCAACATGTGATGAATAGACATGGTCGGCTCTTTACAGACTCTCTGACTCTAATTCTGCTTGTTTGACATAATTTTGTTCGCGTCTGGCCAACGTGTGAGACGTAATTTTGTCGGCAAGGAGCGTGTCTGCTCACACCATGATACATTCAAATATACTCATGATTGTACATATATTATTTGATTACATATTTCACACCAAGTATGGATTTACTTTCCATGAAAAGGTTTTACATGACATATGCATCATTATTTTATGAACTTCACTACATGTCATGACATATTAGCTTTAGAGAACTAGTGCTCTGGTTGTGATCACATTGAACATTAGTCTAGTCTTTGAATTTTTGTATTATTACTATGATGACATTATTATGTATGTACCATATGAAGTATAGACCTTTCACTGCTAATGATACCTTAGAAGAATTATCATTTTGGAATTTGATTCTTTGTCTGTGATAAAAGCTTTTAGAAGGCAACCAAAATATAACTCTGTTTCACAAATTTGATACGAGAAAGTAGGGATTTACTTGGAACTATGCAAAATGTGAATTGTGTTTTTGTTAGAAGACCATCGAATGTTGTTGCACATGTGTTAGCTAGAGCAACAAATTATATGTCTGATGTCAAGGAGTGGTGTTCTGTTCCACCCTTTTTGATCTGTAATGATTTGTAGTTCGATCTGCTAGATTAATGAAATATTTCCTCTTGTTTAAAAAAAGTATATTCACTCAAACTTAGTATTGCTTGATTGATTACAAATAAGGTCCTTCACCTATTTATACTACTCCACCTCATTATGGACGGTTGTGATTGATTTAATCCTACGCTTGGGAGATGTTCTCTAGAACTCTCCAAATAATTCCTACATATTCTACAACTACTCTAGTGTACAACCATTTACATAGTTCCATACTACTCTATAACATTCTAGACCATTCTAGAATATCCTATATTATTGTATCACATTCTATACTCTTCTATAATATTCTAGAGTCTTATACTAGATTCCAAATTCTTTTATACTATTCCAGATCATTCTAGAATCATGTTAGGTTGTGAGGCCTCGAATTTTATCTGCGTGAAATACGATGTTGTGTAGTGATTACTTATTTGGTTAAGTGTTACAAACCTATTATTAATGGAATACGACCCGACTTTTATCTATTTCTTCCAACGTCAATCACGCCTTCCTTATTTTCGAATTTAACGGTTATATTCTACTCTAGTATTAATATTTGATCGGTTGACTATGACTTTAGAAATATTAGACCCTCGAAAATTTAGGAGTACATTTCGACCCTTATCCTAATATTTCATTTTATTCTATAATTTATCCCAACCAACTTTCAATCAATTTTTTTTAAATACATATTTCTTATTTCACATCTTTAATTTTTAAATTTATAAATATTTAATTATAGATATTTATACATTTTATTTTCTTTCAATTTTTTTAAAAAATATATTAAATTTTTTTTATTATATTTTTAAAAAAAAAATTCGGAAATTACCCAATATAAAATGGGAGGTTATTTCATTTTTTAAAGCCTATGATTTAAAAATGTATCCTACAAAACCCACTACATCTTGGTCAAACAAAACAAAATAATTTCTCTAAAATCTAGCTTTTGGCTCCATGTCCCTAATAAAGTAACCTACCCATATTCTTTGGTCCTAATATCCTAATTACTCCACCACTAATTATCATCTAACCATCACAAACCAAAAATCCTCCCACAAACCTCCAACAATTCGGTCATTATAGGATTGAAGTGATCAAAACTTCATTTTTTTCACTACACTTATTCCAAACTCTCTTAACACTCTCTCCTTTCCAGACTTAGTTAAAAATACAAGACCTTCCTCCCCCTACCTCAAGAAATTTCGAACCACATCTAGCCAAGGTAAAGAAAATTATTCTTCTTCTTCAATCACTCCTTAAAATCTTTAAGCCTACCTCATTCCCTACTAATTTGAGTTTATTTTCCATTTTGAGGTACACTTAGAGGTTTCAACTTGAAGTCATTAAGGAGACTTGGACATAAGCTTGAAAGGACTTTCAAGACATCCCTAGAAATCAAGATATCAAGGTAAATTTGAGGTTTTAGCATCTTTTTCTTTTTCCTTTTTGGTTTCCAATTTTAAAACCAAAAATTATATTTTAAGTTGAATTAGGGGCTGACCTTTGGAGCTTGGTTAAGAGGTATAAAAGTTCCTAAGAAGATCATCATTTTAGACTCTAAACTCACAACTGCACCATGTAAGTGTAGGATTCTTGGTCCTTGTTTGAATTTCTTCCTCCTTACTTCAAAATCTTCATATTCTAAATCCAATTCGTGTAATATTTGGCACTTAGGGGATGCCTATTAAGTGAAAGTCGAAATTCTCGAGAGTTAGTGAGAAAATACCGCTTCTAGACCTATCAACCGAACACCATAAGGTGGGTGAAAATTATTTCTACAAAAAATGCATCATTCTTTCTATTAGTACACAAAAATGCGTGCTCATGTGATAATAGGATATTTTATAAATTTTAGCAAATATTTATTAGATTTATATTTAATGAAATTTAGAGAAAATAAAAACGATGAGTATGATATTTTTCTTGCATAAAATGTTGATAAAAATTGCTCATCATTATGCTTTTATGATTTATGATGCTATTAATGTTCAAATATATTATTGTAATTCTGGACTTGTAACTTGTGCAAGAAAAATCGAAGCTTGGGTTATTTTTGCAATTATTGTGAAATATTAATTCAAAAATTAAATATGAAAAACTGTAAAGGCCACCTCTAGAAATTCGAAATATTAGACCCAAGACTCAGAAAATTTTATATACGAAGTGACTTGAAAGATTGGGACCCCTTCCGGGCAAGAAAATACAATAAGGAGCAAGTTTAATGTCAAAATGTAAAACTGTAAAACTTAAAGGACCAAAAATGTAATTGTCGAAACTGGGACAGTCAAGGTATCTCGAAAACTTGTAGATTTATTTATTATGATATTTTAAACCTTTAGTTCAAATTTCATAACCATCCGACTCGAAACGAGCCTTTAACGACAAAAGTTCGCTTTTGAGCCAAAATTATAATTTTAAAAAATGAGGTACCTAACTTTCGAAATTTTTAAAACTATTTTAACCACAACTTATTACTGTCTAAATAAGTATTTGAAAGTTGGAATCACCTCAAAATCCTTCCCGGTTTAAGAGTTACCTAATTTTAAAATATCAAGTCAAAAATTACAATTTTTGGAAAACTAGAGGGCAAATCTGCAAATTTTATAAAATATATCTCGAGCCTCTGGAAATTTTAAGCCTCTAGGAATTTAGAAATTTTTGGAACTGACCTTACTCTTTTCCAAGTCCGGAATTGAAACTTATCGAGGTAAGGGAATATTTTTTCTTAGTAAAAATAATTTTTATATTTAAAATTGCTAAGACATTGAAGTTGTGATTTTCTAACTCAGTTACCTTATAAATATTTAAGAGATATTTCATACTTATCTAATTATCGAGCTTGAACATAATGCGCCGAACCGAATATTAAGACCGGCTAGATTATCTCCTCGATACCTAGACCACGAGTTTTGTTTTGAAATAAATACCGGATATCATGTGACCAAGATCACTCTAGACTTGCTAACTGATTTTATCAAATTTTTGAACGAGCAAGATAGTACTTGAAAGAGAAATCTTGAAGTGAAGAATTAAGTGAAACATACAGTGGAAGTGAAATGTGAAGTGAAGTGAAATGTGAAGCGAAGTGAAATTTAAATTGAAACGTGAAATGAAATGTGAAGTAAAATGATAAGTGGAAGTGAAATTGAGAATGAAAGTGAAACTATTGGCTAGTAAGAAGGAAACTTACACCGAGCTAACCCAAAATAGGACCCTTCGCCTGTAATGGGAATCACCACTATTGGCTAGTAAGAAGGAAACTTACACCGAGCTAACCCAGAATAGGACCCTTCGCCTGTAATGGGAATCACCACTATTGGATAGTTTATAACAAACAATTCCTTAATAATTGCTTCGTTAAATTAGATATTATGCATCATTAATCGTTGTACCATAGCTCATAATTTTATCTACATAAGTGAGTGGATGCTAATTATTCTAAACACAGATGGCTGGTCAAAGAGGCAGAGGGAGACCACATAACATGGACAGGAAAAACCTTTGTCACGCCTAAACTTACGATATTATAATAATCAAAATCTATAATCTATTAACAAAAGAGCGGAATATTCATATAGTTACTACAAGAAAGGAGAAAAGTTGACCAAGTCTACAATTCCTATAAGTAAAACTATTATTACAATCATTATTCTGGCCAAACACGTCATATATGCATATATATAGGGATGTCATCAAGGCCTCTAGCAAAAAATACTTACTCGCACTAGCTAATCGGAGTCGTGAAATCCCTCAACTCCCTCGTTGTCACCTGGATTCCACCTGAAATATATTTTAGAAAAATATGTATGTGAGGAAAAATCCTCCGTGAGTGGGTGCAGGTGTGCAGGTGTGGCTTTTTAGAAAAAATTAATGTTAAGAAAGATTCAATTAATTTTTATAAGTGAAATCGTTATCAGTTCAATAGCAACATGCACTCTATCAATCTATAACACAATTAATTCAAATATCACATTAACGGGGAAATCGTTCATTAACGGTATGTGACCCCGTTCTCCTTATCACTCCTTTGTGCGTTGGCGTAAAGCCTTACTCCTTATTGCACCACACTACGGCTCGACTCTCCACACAGGGGCTCGCGAAGCCCGGAGAAGTCATATTCCGGAATATACCGATCCTACGACCCACTTCAACCCTTAGAACACTCCGTCTTTAGGCGGTGAGATTTGGTCGTGGATAGCGTAGAACCTTTTAAGACCGCAGGCCCTTGCCTGACTGGCCGAAACTCATTTATCCACACCATACTTGGGCCCGACACTTAACAAATTATTAAACAATACATTATATACACAATGAGTGTAATGAAACTTAAAACACATACAATATTATTTCAAAAGAAAAGGAAACAATGTAACTGAAGAATTTAAGTACAATATTATTATGATTTGCAAGATAACAAATTATATTCCATTCATTAAATTTAAGTTAAATTAGAGGACAATTGATTTATTCCTTTACCGTGAAGTTCAAGATGCTTCCTCCTTAAGAATATTACTTCTAAATTCTATAACCAAACATAGATGAGAATTTACTCCACAAAAATACTAAATGTTAAGCTCTCAGTTGATAAAGTGGAACTCAACATTGATTCATTTGAAAGGTAGTTAAATATTTTAAACATGCTAACCTCTTCATTTTCCTAGCTACCTTGTAAATGATACACTAAAATTTGTATAATTGCACCACTAGAAGTTAGTCTTAATGCATTAAAACACTATCTAGCTTGAATAATATACACTCATGACTTTGTAATGATAATACTTTTAACTCCTGCAGGTAGTCAGACTAACCTTAAATATTATATTTTGATTTTCTTTTGTGGGTTAATTAATTAATAACTGAGTTTGTTCAAAATGGTTAATCTCTCCTTTGTACAACGAAGGGGAAATAGAGGAAAAAAAACTGACAAATATTACAATTATACAAACAAGAAGGTAAAGGGTGAGCTTCAAGTGATACAACTCGCGCTACAGCTCGAGGACGAGGCGCCGTGGCACGGGGCTGTTGGCATAGCAAAAAAAACTAACAAAAATTACAATTTTAGTTTTCTGTTCGGTGGTTCCACAGAAAAATGATTTAAGGAAATTGTTAGGATTTTCTACCCTAAAATCATAGAATATTAAACATAGTAGATTGATATATATTTTCTCAAGATTTTAGAGTTATATACAGCAAGAAAAAAAACAAGAAAATCACCCACCTTTAACTCAACGTCCGCCTTAATAATGTACAGGAAGGTGCTGGATGTAGGTTCCAGTTGTCGGACTCAATCACGTCTCCACTTTAAAGGTTTATACTCTGAAAACTCTCAGACTTAATTGAACTATAAATAATAAAATTAGCTAGTGAGCTTTTTAAATATATAAGCCACTGATTTAGGCTAAAAAATGTACTAATATATATATATATATATATATATATATATATATATATATATATATACCAATGAATTGACTTATTATATATTACTTAGGCTTGGAATAAATCGATCAGAATTGAAAATAAACATAAATTTGATGTTATGATTTTCTACTTGAATTTATATGCTCAATATAATAAATTTGTTACTTAGCTATCAGATCCTAATAAATAGAATTAATTATGTGGGTCTTTAAACTGGGGAAAATTACCAAAATTCTAGGATTTAACACTATCAAGTCCACCATCAAATATTGAATCTTATATCCTAACATATTTCAACCTCACTTAATTAACTTAAGAATCTAACATATCCAAATATAACAAGATAATTGAAACATGCAAATTAAATTAGTTTCTACTTTATTATACACAGTAATTTTCGTTTTATCATTAACATGTATTAAATTATAATAAACTTCTCGTATTTAACATCAGTTCATTTAATTATATATAAACCAGGTTTAACATATTTTCTATATTCAGCCACATCCAAATTCTTAGGTGTCGTCGTTTCTTGCATCATTATTATCAAATCGATCAAATCGGACAAAAGAATAAATGACTTGGGAGAATATTACCAAGATGTTGTCTCTGTCGCGCCCGTCATCTTCTTTTCCTTGTCTTTCTTTTTTATTTTCTTTCTTCAGTCTTTGGCCGACGCTAATTTCCTTTTGTTTCTCTTTGTACTATGTGTGTGTGTACGTGTCTCGTGTGTATGTGGTTAAAGTGACACGTTGTTAGAAATATATCTGATCTTATCCCAAAACAAATGAGGCGGTGGGTATAATTTTATATAATGTATATTGATGTCCAACACTTATACAATGCTTAACTAATATGAATTTATATAATCATATATCCTGAGAAGTAGCGATAATGCACCCATATAATATAGGTATCTACTAACTATACTTCTTAATATATATATATATATATATATAATCATGTAATATATGTAGTTTATTAGGTAATCAATATGATACGTATAGGTGATTGAAACTAATAATTATACCTCAAGTATTTATCATTTTAATACTTACACATTGAATCAAGCGAGATTCCGAATCAATACTGATTAAATCTAAATATGGGGTCTCACAACTTTAACCCTCCGTAAGAGAGAACTCCATCGCCCGAACTTCCACAACCTCTCCCAACTACCGGGCCCGATCTAACTGCGCAAGCCCTTCAACAAATCTTAATATTCATGCAGCAACAGACTGGTCAAAACGAAACGTGCAAGAACCGGTGCGGGAAGCACATGATCGGGTGCTGGAATGATTCCTGCATTTTGACCCACCCATCTTCTTGGGGGAACCAGACGATGCCAAGGCTGAGGATTGGCTTGAACAAATGGAAAACATTTTTGCTGCCCTACGATATACCGGGGAACAACAAGTCATCTTAGCGGTATTTCGATTGGAATCCACCGCTCGCGATTGGTGGAAATCTGTGGAGAGAAGGTGGGAACAAGACCGAACCCAAAGGACGTGGGACAACTTTCTGTTAGAATTCAGGGACCAATACATTCCTCAAGTGGTCCGAGAAGCAAGACATGACAAATTTCACCGTTTGAGGTATGGGAGTATGATCGTGGCCTAGTACAAATCGAAATTTCACCGACTGTCAAAGTACGCTTTGGGATCCATAAGTACTGAGGTGGACAAGTTGTATAAATTTACTCGAGGATTGAGATTAGAAATACAGAAACAACTATTGACAGTGGAAATGGATACATACTCTGCTGCGGTTAGGGCTGCCTCTCGTGTAGAAATGGGTTTGAACCAAATTGGGCAAATTCAACAGAACAAGGCATCGGGATCAAAGAGGCCTATAATCGAGAAAACAACCAACCCGCCTACAAAATTCCAAAGGGGTGGAACTGGACCGACTAACAATGGTAAACAACATATGCAAAGCATAACTTGCTCTCACTGTCGCAAGCCGGGACATACACCAGATCAGTGTTGGTGTAAACAAGGGAAATGTCTCAAATGTGACAGCGATCAACATCAACTACGTGACTGCCCAATGATTTCCACACCTGAAACAAACCTGTACCACCTCATAAATCTGGGAATGGACCGAATAACCAAGCAAGGGTACCAGCTCGTGTATTTGCTTTGGCCGGGCAAGAAGGCCCAAATGCAACAGACGTGGTGAAAGGTACACTTTTGTTATCTGACCACTGTGCTAAAGTATTATTTGATCCCGGATCATCTCATTCATTTGTCGCACCCCAATTTGCTTATAATTTGCATACATGCATGGAATGTATGCCTATCTATTTAGAGGTGTCCGCTCCTATGGGCGCAAGGCAAATAACTAACTTCATATATAATGCATGTGAAATTAAAATTGAGGATGTGCATTTTCATGCTAATTTGATATTATTACCCATATCGGAGTATGATAATATTTTGGGAATGCATTGGCTATCTGAACATTTTGCCCAAATGGAATGTCACAACAAAACGGTTAAGCTATGTAAACTGGGGAAACCCGTAGTGGAGCTATCAGGAAGGGCACGAGTCTCGATGGCCCCAATCATTTCGGCCATCAAGGCTAGAAAAGCAATCACTGATGGAGCACATGAGTACTTAGCGTTTATAATCAACAAACCTAAGGATGAAACCCAAATTCACGAGGTGCCCATAGTGTCAGAATACTTAGACGTGTTTCCTCAAGAACTCACAACTATCCCTCCCAATAGGGAAGTTGAGTTCGCCATCGAAATCTTTCCAGGGACTGCACCAATAGCAAGAACACCCTATAGGATGACCCTTGTGGAATTGCAAGAATTGAAAGCTAAGTTACAGAAACTGATGGAAGTAGGCTTTATCATACCAACTACGTCACCATAGGGAGCCCCAATGCTTTTTGTCAAGAAAAAAGATGGGACGCTAAGGTTGTGCATAGACTATCGTGGCCTTAACAATGTGACCATCAAGAATAAGTATCCTCTTTCGAGGACCGATAAACTATTCGACCAACTCCAAGGAGCC
Organism: Rehmannia glutinosa; assembly: GCA_016081115.2. Classification (NCBI taxonomy): domain Eukaryota; kingdom Viridiplantae; phylum Streptophyta; class Magnoliopsida; order Lamiales; family Orobanchaceae; genus Rehmannia; species Rehmannia glutinosa. The sequence continues at coordinate 86,224,170 of CM071937.1, forward strand.
ACAATGTATTCAAAACTTGATTTGCAACAAGGATACTATCAGTTGAATATTAAGGAGGAAGATATCCCTAAGACAGCATTCCAAACTAAGGATGGCAATGGGGCGGGTCGGCCAAGACCCGGACCCGCCCCGTTCCTAGAACGGGTGGGGTGGGTCAACCCGCCCTTGGTCGCGAGGCGGGACAGTCGACCTGCTCGCCTGTTTTTAAATTAAATTAAATAAAACAATGAGAAAAAAATGAAAAATATATATTTATATAATATTATTTACAAAATTTATTATAATCAATTTATAAATATTAGATATAATATAAGAATACATAAAAATGACATTATAATATATATAATATATACAAAATATATATTAAAATATAGTTTAAAAATAAAAATATTAGGCGGGGCAGGGCGGGGCGGGTACCCGCGGGTCGGGTCAGAATTGCCATCCTTATTCCAAACGAGGTATGGACACTACGAGTTTATAGTAATGCCATTTGGACTAACAAATGCTCCCGCAGCATTTATGGACCTGATGCACCGAGTCATTCGATCTTACTTAGATCAATTTGTAGTGATTTTCATTGATGACATATTGGTATACTCCAAGTCGAGGGAGGATCATGAACATCATTTAAGAATGGTGTTGGAAGCAATACGAAAGCACAAATTATATGCCAAGTTTAGCAAATGCAAATTCTAGCTTAAGGAAGTTACCTTTCTGGGACACACAGTGTCTGGGGATGGAATTTCAGTAGATTCGTCAAAAGTACAAACCATTGTTGAGTGGAAACAACCGAAAATGGTGACCAAAATCAGAAGCTTTTTGGGATTAGCCGGATATTACCGAAGATTTATAAAAGACTTCTCTAAGATCGTCGAACCAGTCACACGATTGACTCAAAAACAAGTCAAATTTGTGTGGAGCGACAAATGTGAGTCCAACTTTCAAGAACTGAAGAAACGACTCACCACTGCTCCTGTTCTGACCCTTCCAAATGGAACTGATGGTTTTCTTGTCTATAGCGACGTGTCAAAAGAAGGGCTAGGAGCCGTACTCATGCAAGAGGAAAGGTAATTGCGAATGCATCGCGAAAACTCAAACCATATGAGGTAAATTACCCTACACATGACCTCGAGCTGGCAGCTATAATGTTCACCTTGAAGAAATGGAGACACTATTTATACGGTGCAACTTTCATAGTTTTTACGGATCATAAGAGTTTGAAGTATTTATTCTCCCAGAAGGATCTCAACCTCAGGCAAAGAAGGTGGATGGAATTAATAGAAGATTATCAATTTGATATTCAATACCACCCTGGAAAAGCCAATGTGGTGGCAGATGCCTTGAGTAGGAAGGCTAGCATCGCCAGACTAATGAATAGGGAATGAAAATCCCTGGAGGAATTGAGCGTATGGAATCCGATGAGAACGGACACCAAAATATTATGCGCTAATATCTCAGTGAGACCTGAGTTGCTGTACGAAATTAAAATAGCACAGGAGGGAGACCCAAAGATCCCAGAGCTCATGGAAAAGGTTTTGACGGGAGATGGCCCCAAAATTCTCCTTAGCAAAAGATAAAATCTTGAAGTTTAAGAATTGGTTATGCGTACCAAATAATGAGGAATTGAAAAATAAGATTTTAATTGAAGCGCGTCGTTCGACGTACACCATACACACCGGCGGTGATAAGATGTACAAAGATCTAAAACAACACTTTTGGTAGGTAAACATGAAGAATCAAGTAGCCGAGTATGTGGCAATATGTTTGACGTGCCAACGAGTCAAAGCTGAACACCAATGGACGTCAGGATTACTGCAACCGTTACAGATTCCTGAATGGAAATGGGAACATATCACTATGGATTTTGTAACGGATTTGCCTAGAACCAAATGAGGACATGATACTATATGGGTTATAGTGGACAGACTCACAAAGTCAACCCATTTCCTACCAATCAAAAAGATGAACAGTCTACAAAAACTAGCACAGGTGTATATCCGAGAGATCTTGCGGTTACATGGAGTACTAGTTGATATTGTATCCGACAGAGACCCACGATTTGTCTCGATATTTTGGAAATATTTGCATGAGGAATTGGGAACCTCGTTGAGTTTCAGTAAAACAGCACACCCACAGACCGATGGGTAATCTGAACGTACAATCTAAACTCTCGAAGACATGTTACGAGCATGTACAGTAGATTTTCAAGGAAGTTGGGACTCTCATCTACCATTAGCCGAATTTGCTTACAACAACAACTACCAAGCCACGTTTGGAACTGCGCCTTACGAGGCACTATACAGACAGAAGTGTGGAATTCACCGTTACATTGGGAGATCGATGATCAGTGGACTCCAAAAGAGAAACGAAATACACCAACGATTCCAAAGGTCAATATAGTCGAAAAGGCCATGGAAAAAGTCAGGATGATCAAGGAGAGAATTCGTACTGCCCAGAGTCGACAGAAGAACTACGCAGACAAGAGAAGAAAAGATTTGGAATTTGAGGTGGGGGACGAAGTATTAATCCCTTTCACCACGAAAGGGATTAATCCACCTAAGAAAGGAGAAAAATTGATTCCGAGATACATTGGGCCGTATAAGATACCTAAGAGAGTAAGAAAGCTGGCATATCAATTAGAACTTCCGCCTCCCATAGCTGGAATGCATGACGTGTTCCACGTCTCCAGATTAAGGAAATACCAGCCCGATCCGGAGCACATTGTCAAAGAAGAAATTCCACCCATAATGGAAAATTTATCTTACACCGAGAAACCAATACGGATCATCGATAGACACGTACGCCAACTGAGAAGAAGAGAAATCCTAATGGTCAAGGTAGTGTGGCAAGCACATGATCGGGATGAATATGCCATGTGGGAAATGGAAGACGATATGCGAAGACAATACCCGGAACTATTTTAAGAGGAATTTGGGGACCAAATTCTTTTAAGGAGGGATGAATGTGAGGCCCTGAATTTTATCAATGTGAAATACGATGTTGTGTAGTGATTACTTATTTGGTTAAGTGTTACAAACCTATTATTAATGAAATGCGACCCGAATTTTATCTATTTATTCTAACGTCAATCACGCCTTCCATATTTTCGAATTTAACGGTTATATTCTCCTCTAGTATTAATACTTGATGTTGACTACGACTTTAGAAATATTAGACCTTCGAAAACTTAGGAGTACATTTCGACCCTTATCCTAATATTTCATCTTATTCGATAATTTATCCCAACCAACTTTCAATCAATTTTTTTAAATACATATTTCTTATTTCACACCTTTAATTTTTAAATTTCTAAATATTTAATTATAGATATTTATACATTTTATTTTCAATAAATTTAAAAAAAAATATTTTTTTTTACTACAGTTTTGTTTTAAAAAAAATATTTTTTTATTATATTTAAAAAAAATTCGAAAATTACCCATTATAAAATTGGAGGTTATTTCATTTTTTTAAAGCCTACAATTTAAAAAGGTATCATACAAAACCCACTACATCTTGGTCAAACAAAACAAAATAATTTCCCTAAAATCTAGCTTTTGGCTCCATGTCTCTAATAAAGTAACCTAGCCATATTCTTTGGTCCTAATATCCTAATTACTCCACCACTAATTATCATCTAACCATCACAAACCAAAAATCCTCCCACAAACCTCCAACAATTCGGTCATTATAGGATTGAAGTGATCAAAACTTCATTTTTTCACTAGACTTATTCCAAACTCTCTTAACAATCTCTCCTCTCCAACTTAGTTAAAAATACAAGAACTTCCTCTCCCAACCTCAAGAAATTTTGAACCACATCAAGCCAAGGTAAAGAAAATTCTTCTTCTTCTTTAATCACTCATTAAAATCTTTAAGCCTACCACATTCCCTAGTAATTTGAGTTTATTTTCCATTTTGAGGTACACTTAGAGCTTTCAACTTGAAGTCATTAAGGAGACTTGTACATAAGCTTGAAAGGACTTTCAAGACATCCCTAGAAATCAAGATATCAAGGTAAATATGAGGTTTTAGCATCTTTTTCTTTTTCCATTTTGGTTTCAAATTTTAAAACCAAAATTACATTTTAAGGTGAATTAGGGGCTGACATTTGGATGTTGGTTAAGAGGTGTAAAAGTTCCTAATAAGATCATCATTTTAGACTCTAAACTCACTACTACACAAGGTAAGTGTAGGATTATTGAATAAGTGACTACACAAGGTAACTGTAGGATTCTTGGTCCTTATTCGAATTTCTTCCTCCTTACTTCAAAATCTTCATATTCTAAATTCAATTCGTATAATGTTTGGCACTTAGGGACTGCCTATTAAGTGAAAGTCGAATTCTCTAGAGTTAGTGAGAAAATACCGCTTCTAGACCTATCAACCGAACAACGTAAGGTGGGTGAAAATTATTTCTACAGAAAATGCATCATTCTTTCTATTAGTTCACAAAACTGCATGCACATGTGACAATATGATATTTTATAAATTTTAGCAAATATTTATTAGATTTATTTTTTAATGAAATTTAGAGAAAATAAAAAGATGAGTATGATATTTTTCTTGCATAAAATGTTGATAAAAATTGCTCATCATTATGCTTTTATGATTTATGATGCTATTATTGTTCAAATATATTTTAGAAATGTTTAAAATGAGTTTTTATATACTATTGTAATTCTGGACTTGTAACTTGTGCAAGAAAAATCAAAGCTTGGATTATTTTTGCAATTATTGTGAAATATTGGGCCAAAAAAGTAAATATGAAAAACTGTAAATGTCACCTCTGAAAATTCGAAATATTAGACCCAAGACTCTGAAAATTTCATATACGAAGTGACTTGAAAGATTTGGACCTCTTCCGGGCAAGAAATTACAATAACGAGCAAGTTTAATGTCAAAATGTAAAATTATAAAACTTAAAGGACCAGAAATATAATTTTCAAAACTGGAGGTATATCGAAAACTTGAAGATTGATTTATTATGATATTTTAAACCTTTATTTCAAATTTCATAACCATCCGACTTGAAACGAGCCTTTAAAGACAAAAGTTCGCTTTTGAGCCAAAATTATAATTTTAGAAAATAAGATACCTAACTTTCAAAATTTTTAAAAATGTTTTAACCACAAATTATTACTGTCCATATAAGTATTTTAAAGTTGGAATCACTTCAAAATCATTCCCGGTTTAAGAGTTACCTAATTTTAAAATATCAAGTCAAAAACTGCAATTTTTGGAAAACTAGAGGGCGAATCTGTAAATTTTATAGAATCTGTCTCGAGCCTCTAGAAAATTTAAACCTCTGGGAATTTAGAATTTTTTGGAACTGACCTTACTCTTTTCCGAGTCTGTAATTGAAACTTATCGAATTTTAGAACCCGGTAAGGTAATATTTTTCCTTAGTAAAAATAATTTTTATTTTTAAAATTGCTAAGGACATTGAAGTTGAGATTTTCTAACTCATTTACCTTATAAATATTTAAGATATATTTCATACTTATCTAATAAAATTATCAAGCTTGAACATAATGCGCCGAACCGATTATTAAGACCGGCTAGATTATCCGCCCGATAACTAGACCGCGAGTTTTCTTTTGAAATAAATATCGGATATCGTGTGACCAAGATCACTCCCGACTTGCTAACTGGTTTTATCAAATTTTTGAATGAGAAAGATAGTACTTGAAAGAGAAATCTTGAAGTGAAGAATTAAGTGAAACGTAAAGTGGAAGTGAAATGTGAAGTGAAATACAAAGTGAAACGTAAAATGAAATGTGAAGTGAAAGGATAAGTGAAAGTGAAGTTGAGAATGAAAGTGAAAAGTAAAGTGCAAATTTAAAGTGGGACAATTGGCTTCGGCTTTATCCAAGTGGGATATATTGCTTCGGCTTTATCCAAGGGATGTGGGATAATTTGCTTCGGCTTTGTCCAAGTGAAGTGGGATAATTTGCTTCGGCTTTATCCAAGTGATGTGGGATAATTTGCTTTGGCTTTATCCAAGTGGCGTGGGATAATTTGCTTCGGCTTTATCCAACTGGCATGGGATAATTTGCTTCGGCTTTATCCAAGTGGCGTGGGATTTATTGATTGTCAGCTTTCCATAACAGAAAACGCTGAATTAGGAGCAAAAAAAACAGATTTTGTAATCTTTTTCACTCTACATTCACGATAAGCATCAGGAAAAAGATAAAACTGAACCAAAATCACAGAAATACATCCTATCGACCATTTTTAAACAACAAATAAGGTGTTCGACATGGGCAATGAGTACACTGAATCACACAAAGTGAAATGTTTGTGGACTATCCTGATGAAAGCTGGGTTTCAGGGGCTATTTTTCCTGGTATGTGTATTTCTGTTTCGAAACATTACAAATTATCTTTGTTCATCTTATCCACGTTATGTGAGAAAAAATCACATCGTAAATTTGGTTTATTTTGGTGTATAAAAATGAAAAGGATTGTGTTCATAAAGCAGCACGATTGTGCCATTTTTTTTTGCTCGCTTCTTGATATGGTACACGTTAATTGTTACTCGGGTGTAAAAACATGGAAAACAAATTGTACATGGTAAATGTGATGTTGGTGTACGCATATGTATACTATTGTGCACAGATAAGCATGCAATATCTGGTGGTGGATGGCACGGGTGATGCTGAGCCTTTTATGCGTAATGTCGTGTACAAATGTTTGCAATATTGTGGCCTGGAATCAACTTTTCGTGTATAGATATGTATATTCTTGTGTTAATTTAACATGAATATGGCGTGTTTGAATGTTTATTTGAGACTAAACATTGATACTTAGAGTGGTATACAAATATCCATAATATTGTATATTAGAAGTATATTTTGGTGTTTATATGTGCATACTTTGGTGTTCTATAATAAAAAAACTTATGGTGTACAAATAATTCCATGACAGTATCATAAAATCTTATTTTGGTATACATGTGACTAATATTTGGTGATAATATACACATTCAGTAGTGCATAGTTACATGTTTAATTTAGAATATTGTATGCTAATATTGAAATTATTGTATATTTTGAAAGTTATTTTGTGTATACCTTTCACTTATTTGGTGTACAAAAACTTTGCAGATGCTAGTGATGAAAGCAGAATACAAAGCCAAAAGGAAAAGACAATTCGTGCAAGCACCAAACTAAAGAGAAAGTGTGGCACATGCGGCAAAATTGCATCACACAACAGTCGTACATGTCCCGAACAACCTACAGAATGAGAGAACCTTTTTCCTGCATTTTTAATTTGTGCTTTCAAAAAACTGATATCAAAAATTTGACTTGTGTTCATTGTATATCACTTATAGTCTATTTGGATGCCATTTATATTATAAATGTGCATCATTTTTTAGTCTCATATGACAGAATTAATAAAAAAAAATTAACCTAAAGCATAAATGCTTTGAGAGTATAATTGTATCTTCATGCCTATTGACTGTTAATTATACACAACGTAATTAGTAAATATGCACAAATTCGTACTGCCTTTTGTACTTTGGTATCTTAATACCGTTCTCATTTTCAAAAAATATGCGTCTGCCAAGATACTGCTAAATGTATACTAACTCAACCTTAATTGTACGTTTTAATATAAATTGAGTTTTAAATTTTTAATGGGTTACATTGACTTCCAAAACCAAGAATAATTGTAGTACTACAACACAAAATGCTTATAAATTATACATACACACGATTCGCTAACACCTTCAACGTAATAACAAAAACTACATTATAAAAATATTTATACCAAAAAATTAGTAAACATGTACTGCAATGCTGTTAATTGTGTAATGTTTATCCACTAACCATATGGCATAAAAAAGCTTACTGATCAAAAAATAGAGAACATATTTGCTTAAGATCGTTCTGAAATAAGTAACCAAAATGTTGATAATTTTGCACTGGAAAAACATATTCTAGTCTAATATAATAATAAAAATATACTTAGACACTCTGTCTAACAAAACGAACCCCCTATCGATAACCAACTACTTGCCACTAACAAATTTTTTAGCCAAGCCAAGCACCCTGCCTTTCTCTTGGTTCAAGTTATGCATCAGAATTGCATGGCAATATAACGTCCTCAGTCGTGTAAACTCCGCAGCGTCGACCTTGTCAAAACCATAATCCTCAGTCTTTGACCTCTGATTAACATCACTCGTACCCTCCCTTGGCCCTGGAGATGCAGGTCTCTTCATGTTTCCTCGTGCCATTAAACCTGGAATTAAGAAACATCTGTGAAACCTTGCACTGTGTGCAAGAACTATACTAATTCTACAATGTAGCAAAGAGAATAGAACATTTAAACTAATTGTGAACTGAATGTACTCTAACTGAATGCAAAACTAATACTATTTAAACATCATTTGTATGTGATTATATACAAATTGCCACACTTAAAAGTAATGCATCAAAACACATATTTATGACGTTATAACAATACTAAATGTACACCAATACATATATACATTGCCTTTATTTTTTTGTGCAGTGGTCATACATTAACACCAAACCCTATTTATTTATATACGAAATGTAGAAAAACATATACCATTCCATTGGTAAATTTACACCAAAATAACAGGGTGGTTCACCAAATAAAAACACAAAAATAGAGATCTAATTTAGTGGAACGGTTATACGAAAAGTACTAAAAGATATATCATACTTACGTAAATTTACACCAAATAAAAAAAGAATGATTTCCCCCAGAAAGGACGAAAACCCAATTTCAATTACATAAATATTGCACAATTCATTACCTAAATATACCTCATTTTAACCTAAATTAACACAAAATTATCTCTCCAAAAAATTTGCCACATTTCGCACAAAAAATCATTCCATAAGCCAAAAAAATAGATTATGTTAAATCGATGAACAAAATCCTAGGAAACTTAAAAATAAATAAATAAAAAAATACTTGCTATACTTACTGCAACTAACACCCAAAACCCAGAAAATCATCATCCTGATTTTGACGAAAAAATGAAGAAAAAATGATGAATAAATCCTTACTACAAAAAAGTACCATAAAAAATTGGAAAAATTTGGACAAGAATATGACCTTTTACATAACAGGCGATAGAAAACGGGGGAGGAAAATAAGAATCTGACCTTGTACTCGGCGGGCGACAGAAAAATGGTGGAATATAAGAAACGGTCGGTTGGAAAAGTGAAGAAGAAAGAGAGGAAAAAGAAGGGTTTTGATTTTTTGTGAAAATGGAGATTGCAATTAAGCGGGAACATATTGAATGAAATCCCCAAAAAAAGGGGGTTATGGGGGGTTACCAAAACGGCTGTGAGATTATGTGAATAAAATGCCCATTATGCCCTTAAATGGGCTGAATTGGATATAAAAAATAAATTCGAAAAACAAGGGCCTTAGGATTAAACAAGATAATGGCTTAGATTTGTCCACACTGCCACATGGTAAGACCCTTGCCACATATGATCATATACCTATATATATATATATATAATTTATTAAATAATATAATTTATTAAATTAAATTATATATATATGACATGTTTTGGTAATATTATAATAAAAATAGATAATTACAAAAAAACATGAGGTTCAAGTTAATTACAAAAAAAAAACTAGAGATTGAACATTGCAAAAAGCTCCTTGAGGTTTGATTTATCTTACATTTCCTCTTCATAAGCAATTTTTTTTCCAGAAAATCCCATAATATTTCCAAAAAGTTACAGTTATCCCTTAAATTTAAGATAAAATCAAAATTATAGTTTCAAAAGGCCCCTTGAGGTTTGAACATTATCACTCGAATTAAGTTTGGTTAATTTTAATTAATTACAAGGTGAATGTGTTAACTATTTTTCTTGAAGTGTTCATCAATCACATAATCATAATAAGAGAGAAAATAATTAGATTGAACATTTTCATATTTCTTGTGATAACCATGAATAAGTAGGGGTTAATTAGGGGTTATTTCAGGGGACTTAGGGGTTATATATTTTAGGGGCTAATTTAGGTTTAGGGGTTAGAATTAGCTAGTATAAATATGCATATTTTCATACACAATTTTACACCATATTTTTAATAATTATAAGGCATAGATATTTTTTCTACTTCAAGTTTCATATATATATATATATATATTCACAATTCACAAGCCCTCTTTCAATATTTTTCACAAATTATTTCATTAATTAGTTTGATTTATTAAAATCAAATATTAATTATAATTTTATTTAATGAAGAAAACGAAGGGGTCTAGGATTAGGACTTTTACTATTAATTTTTCTACATCGAATATATGCGATTATTAAGGTAGGGATTTCTATATTATTTGTCTTTATTTAATGTTTCATGATTGTATTTTATTAATTGCAATATATGTCAAGAGGAAATACATTCATATAAGCTAGGGGCCATGAAAAGGGTCCGGGATCAAAATTATCTTCAGGGTGAACCGCAATGCTATATGCAAGAACTGGTCAGAGGAAAAAGAGAAAATTAATGAATTTATTGTTGTAATTATGTGAATGTTTTTCATGTTATATTATATATTGACAGATATATCTTTACTGAGCGAGATGAAGCTCACCCCTATTATTATCATGACTTTCAGGTTGAGGAATCCGACTAAAGATATGATGTTGTGGATGGTGGAATAAATCATGCTATATTTATATTTTAAATAATTATGATCGGACTAAATTTTGGATTTATGTCTTTAAGTTTTCCGGTGTATGTTATAATTGTTGGTTATTTAGATTGGAAGATGTAATATTATTATTTTTATTATTTATTATAATAATAATAATAATAATAATAATAATTATTATTATTATTAATATTATCATTATATTTTTTTCCTTAAGAATGAAAAATTCTAAATCAAGTTTTTGATAGTTATTGGGATCACTTTAATTTAATTTGTGTTTTCTTAATAATAATTTTAGAGTACTTTAATTTCATAAAATTGGGTCATTACAAGTGGTATCAGAGCATGTCTACGTTTCTGTAGGCTTGTTAAAAAAAATTAAAAAATCCAAATGTATAGTTTTTTAAAGAAAACAAATTTACTAAAAGTCAAACTTTGTAAGATAAAATGGTGTAATAACATCCACCCCCATTATATCCTTCCGATCTTCTCAAGGTATGAGAATTATTAATGCAAGTTACATTATACAATTGTATCAGTATGCTCATTTATATCATGATGTATCTTATTATGATTCCATTTTATATTCTGCTTTAGAAATATAATACCAGTTTAAAATGTTAGATGAATAGAAATCTTGTATTCCTTAAAAAAATATAAAAATAGACTTATAGTTGCAAATACACATATATATAGATGGCAGGAACTCGCACTCGCCACACTACAAGAAAAAACAATAATAATAATAATTGGGGTTTGAAGCATCCCATTAACTGACTAAATCATTATTTCAACTATCAAATTGAGGAAGGGGATAACATTGGAGAATATATAGTTAAAATTCACCAGTTGTGGTACAATGTGAGGAATGTTATCAACGCTCCAAACGAACGCGCTGCCTCCCGTAGAGTGATTGATAGCTTACCCTCATTTTGGAACATCAAGGCTGAAAAACTTTATGCCTCATTATTGGAGTATGACAGGCATGAAGACCGATAAAAAATCAACTACGGAACATTCACTGCCAGGTCATATGGTAAATGGATTGAGTTTTTGAATGATGAGGCTATGGCAGAAGATGAGGAACTGGAAGGAAACCTTGAAGGAGACTTGGAGGAAGATCCCGAAGAAGATCCGGAAGAAGATTCGGAGGAAGATGAAGATATGGATCAGTAGAGATAAATGGGTCTATGTATTGTAATAATTGATAATAAATCCTTATTATATATAAAGCTTAGTTGTCCTTTAATTAATACTAATTTATTTGACCATTATATTATGATATTTAGATTTTAAGTTAGATATTTCATGCAATATCCATTAACAACTTGGGATAAATAATAATAATACATTATGTATGACCTTAGGAATTTGACTCCCCGTCGTGGAAATCAAGTTAACGGTGGGAACTCCACTAACATAGGAAATCAAGTTAACGGTGAGAACTCCACTAACACAGGAAATCAAACCACTGCTACTGCTGGAGATATAATTGTTGAGTTCCTCAGAGGTGTGCAGAACAACGGGGACAACAACAACAACGCACGAGTTGTGGAACAATTCCGCCACTATCGTCCACCCACATTCAACGAACGTGATGGCCCGACGGCAGTAGAAGAATGGTTACGATCGCTGGAGAGGATTTTTCGACTTATTGGCTGCATAGACGAATAAAGAGTCGTATGTGCTGCCTTTCAACTCACTGAAGACGCTGATCATTGGTGGGAAGGGTATTGGAGGACTAAGACCGAAGAAGAGTGGAATGCTTTAACATGGGATGGGTTCAAAATGATTTTAATGGAAAAGTTTTTCCCACAATCATATCGAGACAAGAAGGAGACAAAATTCCTTAACCTTAAACAAAGAAACATGACTGTCACAAAATATGGAAGATAGTTCAATCAACTAAGTGTTTTGCTCTACACCAGTGGATATTGAATTGAATAAAGGCTCTAAGGTTTAGACGGGGATTTTGAGCACAACTATCAGGAATACTATCTGCTCAAGGAGATTTGGAGTACTCGGTGATGGTGAGAATGGCTCATTAGGTGAAGGCAAGTTTTGCTGGGGACGAAGAGGAGCAAACGTTGGTTATTTTACCTGAGAAAAGAAAATGGGACAGGCAAAACATAATAAAAATGAAAATTAAAATAAACAAATAAAGACTAATGGAATTTACGCCCAACTATGCAAGCAGACATGCCAACTTGTCCAAAATGCAAGAAAAATCATTTTGGAGAATGTTTAGCTGGACAAAGAAAATGTTTCAAGTGTAAGAAGACAGGACATGAAGTCTCTAATTGTCCTCTTTTAAAAGCTGAGCGGGAAAGAAGAGAACAAACATCTAGAGGTAGAGCTCGAATGTATGCTATGACTCAGGAAGAAGCTGATCAGAACCCGGGTACAATGTCAGGTATGCTAACCATCTCTGGAATACCTGCTCTTTACTTTTTGACACTGGTGCCACCATTCATTTTTGTCTGCCAAATTTCATGATATATTAGGATATAAGAGTGCTAGAGTAAGTGAACCCCTTGAGGTTGGCTTGCCATCTGGAAATTCGATAACAACTGAGTCAGTGAATAAGGATGTTGAAGTGAATATAGGGGAAAATATCTTAAAACTGATCTATACATAAATAAGATGAAGGATTTTGACGTAATCTTAGGTATGAATTGGCTTAGTAGATATCAGGCAGACATTAAATGTCACGAGAAAGAGATAATATTCAAACTACTAGGAAATGATGAGATAAAATTTTATGAGATTAAGTCTAAGGCAATACCACGAGTGACATCGGTCATGAAGGCAAGAAAGATGTTGGTAGAGAAAAAATATCAAGGATATCTAGTAAGTTTAGTAGATACCTCGACAACCAAAGTGACACCTAATGATGTACCAATTGTACAAGAACTTTTGGATGTATTCCCAAAAGACTTGCCGAGAATTCCTCCAGATCGCCAGGTTGAATTTGGAATAGATTTGGTACCTGGGGCAGCACCTATATCTAAGGCACCCTATAGGATGGCGCCAAAGGAGTTACAAGAATTAAAGGCGCAAATACAAGAACTTTTGGATTTGGGATTCATTAGACCTAGTGTATCACCGTGGGAGCACCGATTACCTGTTTGTAAAGAAAAACGACGGGTCACTTAGAATGTGTATCGATTATAGAGAACTTAATCGACTCACAGTGAAGAACAAGTACCCGCTACCGAGGATTGAAGACTTGTTCAATCAATTGAGAGGTGCCAACACTTTCTCTAAGATTGACTTGAGATCTAGATATCATCAGTTAAAAAATAAAGAAATTGATATTCTGAAAACGGCATTTAGAACCCGATATGGATATTATGAGTTTGTAGTAATGCCATTTGGGTTAAGTAATGCACTAGCAGTATTCATGGACTTGATGAATAGAGTGTTTCATCTGTATCTAAATCAATTCGTCATAATCTTTATAGAAGATATACTTGTATATTCAAAGAATAGAGATCAACATACTGAGCACTTAAGAATAGTGCTAGAACATTTTGCAAGGAAAAGTTATATGCGAAATTCAAGAAATACGAGTTTTGGCTAGATCGAGTGGTGTTTCTTGGACATGCAATCACTGCTCAAGGAATTAAAGTAGACCCGATTAAAGTTGAAGCGATTAACGAATCGAGTGCATCTATGAATGCGAATGAAGTTCACAGTTTTCTAGGTTTGGCAGGCTATTATCGGAGATTTATTGAAGGATTCTCAAAGATAGTTGCACCTATGACTCGACTTACAAGAAAAGGGGAGAAGTTCCAATGGAATGAGAAATGCAAAGAAAGCTTTCAGGAGTTGAAGTGAAGGCTAACTTCTGCATCAGTATTAACAATTCCTGACCCCACTAAAGATTTTGTTATTTATAGTGATGCATCAAAATAAGGCTTGGGATGCGTGCTAATGCAACATAATAAAGTGGTTGCCTACGCCTCAAGACAACTAAATCCACATGAATAAAATTATCCTACTCATGACCTAGAGTTAGCTGTTGTAGTGCATGCATTGAAGATCTGGCGCCATTACCTATATGGAGGTAAATGTGAAATCTTCACCGACCACAAAAGCTTGAAATATCTATTTACCCACAAAGAGTTAAATATGAGGCAACGAAGGTGGTTGGAATTGGTGAATGACTATGATTGCACTATTAGCTATCATCTGGGTAAAACTAATGTTGTAGCTGATGCATTAAGTCATAAAACAAAAGGAGAAATGTCAAGCTTGATATCTGAACAAGAACATCTTGTGAGAGAATTCGCCAGGATGAGAATTGAAGTAGTGTTACCACCAAAAAGCACAGAGATAGTACTAGCATCTTTGGTGGTGCAACCTACTCCGAGAGAGAAAATAAAAGAAGCTCAACCTCGAAATAAATTTTTGAGAAAAATGAAAGAAAAAGCTCGTGAAGGGAATGTAAAAGGATTTGTTATAACAAATGATGGTACTTTGACTTATGAAGGGAGATTATGCATTCCTAAAGAATAAGGGCTTAAAAAAGAAATTCTCGAAGAAGCTCACTGTACATCGTACACAGCTCACCCTGGAGGTACCAAAATATATCGAGATTTAAGAGAAGTATTTTGGTGGCGAAGTATGAAAAGAGATATTGGAACTTTTGTGGAAAAATACTTGATTTGTCAGCAAGTTAAAGCCGAACACCAAAGACCATCTGGTTTGTTCAAACCACTTGACATTCCAGAATGGAAATGGGAGCACATAACAATGGATTTTATGGTAGGGCTTCCATCATCAGTCAAGGGAAACAAGGTTGTTTGGGTTGTAGTAGATCGGTTAACAAAGTCAACTTATTTCTTACCCGTTAAGATGACGTTCAGTATGGAGCGATATGCACAAATTTATATTGACGAGATAGTGAGACTTCATGGAGTTCCCGTGTCAATTGTTTCAGACAGAGATATGCATTTTACTTCTAAGTTTTGGAAAAGTCTACAAAATGCCTTGGGAACAAAGCTAAACTTTAGTACAGCTTATCACCCGCAAACAGGTGGACAGTCTGAAAGGACTATACAAATATTGGAAAATATGTTGAAAGCATGTGTGCTCGACCTAGGAAGTAATTGGGAAATATTATTACCCTTGGTAGAATTCGCTTATAACAACAGTTATCAACTGACTATTGGGATGGCTCCATACGAGGCGTCGTATAGAAGAAAGTGTAGATAACCATTATATTGGAGCGAAGTTGGTGAAAGAAAAATTTTGGGGCCTGAATTAATTCGACAAACTGTTGAAAAGATAGCTATGATACAAGATCGAATAAAGATGGCTCAAGATAGACAAAAGTCGTATGCTGATAGACGGAGAAAACATATACAGTTTGATGAAGGGGAAAAGTATTTCTGAAAGTGGCTCCTATCAAAGGTGTTATTCAATTTGGCGAAAAGAAAAAGTTGAAACCAAGATATATCGGACCATTTGAAATCCTTACACGAGTTCGAGATTTAGCTTATCATCTTGCATTACCACCGAGTATATCAAGTGTGCACAATGTTTTTCACATCTTTATGCTACGAAAGTATGTTCATGATCCAGATCACATCGTGAATTATAATGATCTAACAATCAACAATGACTTAACTTATGAGGAAACACCAGAAGCTGTTTTGGAACGCAAGATTCTCCGTTTGAGAAATAAAGATATTGCTATGATCAAAGTACAGTGGAGACGTCATGGCAGAAATGAAGCTACTTGGGAGCGTGAAGAGGAGATTCTTGTTAAGTACCCAAGTTTTGCAATTCCAGGTAAGAAATCGATTTTTTAGGACAAAATTATATTTAGGGAGAGAAGAATGTGATAACCATTAATAAGTAGTGGTTAATTAGGGATTATTTTAGGGGACTTAGGGGTTATATATTTTAAGGGCTAATTTAGGTTTAGGGGTTAGAATTAACTAGTATAAATTTGCATAATTTCATACACAATTTTACACCATATTTTTAATAATTATAAGGTATAGATATTTTTTCTACTTCAAGTTTCATATATATATATATATATATATATATATATATATATATATATATATACGAGGATTGGATCAAATGAGACCAGATAATTAGAGTGAGACAGTGTGGACTAATCATGGCCACAAATCTATAATTTTAGATAGTTGGGATTTATCCAAATTAATAATCATTTTTAATTTATTTTAAACCTAAAAAGGGCAGCATTGTAATTACACAATTACACATTATCATTTAATTTTGGTAACATATTGAGCAGCTGCCAGACGTCAGCCTAACCGTCGATCCAGCTAACTGTTTTATGGAAACAGCAAAACTACCATCCCATAATTGTTCTTCTCTTCTTCCATATTTTTATCTCTCTTCTTAAATCAAACCAATAATTTTGTATTATTTGGAGCAATTTGTACAATTTTGGCATGCATTTCTCCTCCAAATTCTTGAATTTTCATCTCATTTTAGTTAAGCCACCTTTCAATTTCAAAGTGCCTTAAAATTTTGGTCACCACGGCGCTCAGCAAGTTCCGCACTCTCCCAACCACTGTGTCACTCATGTCATCGCTCGCCGATTTCAGCTCACCAGAGATGAGCTCCAAGTAGTCGACGATGAGTCATTGGAGCCGTGGCGGTCAATGCGAATTCCTTGGTTCGAATCGGGCAGTGGAGGGCGATTTGGTGAGAGAGCTCGCGGCGTTGATCCGGCCTTCTTCGCATAGCTTTTTTTCATTTTTTTATTTGGTTCGAATCGGAACGGTGGAGGGCGATTTGATGAGGAGAGCTCTGGCGACTTGGTTTGAATTTATTTTTTTAATTTTTTATTGATGTCAGCATGATAAATAGCAGATAGTTTTGACAAAAAAATTGTGTAATTACGAGGAGGATTGGTGAAGAAGACGATGCTGACGTGGAGAAAACGAGGGCCTACGAGGAGGCATCTTGGATTACTGTACACTTATATATTTTTCGATTTATACTTATGTGTGTTTTGCTGCATAAGTAGTTAATTTTTAATGTTTGTATTTATGTTGATGTAAACTTATGTTATTTGTTGTATACTTATATGTTGTATACTTATATGTGTTTTGTCGTACACTTATATTTTTGTTTGACAATTGTAATATGCAGTACAAATATGTTAAATATACAGCATAATAGTGTTAAATATATAGTAAATATATGTTAAAAATATACAGTACAATAATGAGCGTGATTTTCTCTCCCTATAACTGATTTTACCTAATCCACGGTCCTCACATGTTAATGAGCGTGATTCTCTCTCTATAACCGATTCCTTGATACACGGTCCCCACATGTTTTTTGTTTGACCATTTTAATATGCAGTAAAATTATGTTAAACATAAAGTAAAATAGTGTTAAGTATACAACAAATATATGATAAGTGTACATCATACTGCATGGCAGAGCACATGCGTGATTTTCTCTCTCCAGCGCGATTTTCTCTCTTCCCAAGTGAATTTCTCTCTCCTAATAACTGATTCCATATTTGGATGGTCCCCCACTTGGTTAATTTGACAATTATATCTTTATTTTGCCTTAATTAAATGTTTAAAGTAATTTTAACCCCTATTTATCGTAGCCATTGATATAGATAATGGAGGGTTGAGATGAGTCCACATTGTCTCACTATAATATGTGGTCTCATTGTATCCTCCCCCTATATATATATATATATATATATATTCACAATTCACAAGTCCTCTTTCAATATTATTCACGAATTCTTTCATTAATTAGTTTGATTTATTAAAATCAAATATTAATTATAATTTTATTTAATGTAGAAAACGAAGGGGTCGAGGATTAGGACTTTTACTATTCATTTTTCTACATCAAATATCTGTGATTATTAAGGTAAGGATTTCTATATTATTTGTCTTTATTTAATATTTCATGATTGTATTTTATTAATTGCAATATATGTCAAGAGGAAAAGGGTCCGGGATCAAATATCTTCGGGATGAACCCGCAATGCTATATGCAGGAACTGGTCAGTCAGAGGAAAAAGAGAAAATTAATGAATTTATTGTTGTAATTATGTCAATGCTTTTCATGTTATATTAAATATTGACAGATATATCCTTACTGAGCGAGATGAAGCCCACCCCTATTATTATCATGACTTTCAGGTTGATGAATCCTGCTGAAGATATGATGTTGTGGATGGTGGAATAAATCATGCTATATTTATATTTAAAATAACATGATCGACTAAATTTTGGATTTATGTCTTTAATTTTTCCAGTTTATGCTTGGAATTATTGTTGGATATTTAATTTGGAATATTATTATTATTATTATTATTATTATTATTATTATTATTATTATTATTATTTTTATTAATATTATCATTATATTTTTTTCCTTAAGAATGAAAAATTCTAAATCATGTTTTTGATAATTATTGGGATAACTTTAATTTAATTTGTGTTTTTCTTAATAATTGTTTTAGAGTACTTTAATTTCATAAATTGGGTCGTTACATTTCTTTTTGTGATTTTTCACATAAAAATATTTTAGAACACTCAAACTTCACACATTTTATACATTATCCACTACAAGAAATTGGAATTTTGCCGACGGAAAAATCCGTCGGGAAACAGCTTTACCGATGGATCGCCGACGAAAGACGATAAGACAATGGCGACAAGACCCCGACGGATTTTGTGTCGGCAATTTATATCTGTCGCTAAGTAAACCCGACAACTAATGATGGATTACCGATGGACTACCGACGTCCCTTTTGCCGATGGATCACCGACAGAATGGTTCCGACGGATTACCAACAGATTTCCGAAATATTTGCCAATAGATTGGCGACGGATAGTTGTCGGCAGAATACCAACGAAATTTTGCAATTGTTGTTCTATCAACAATCCGTCGGTATTTGTGTATATTATAGTTTTTTTCAATTTTAATTTTTCAATTTCCTATTTGTTGCTTTATAAAAATCAATTTTAACCATAGCAGTTCACAAACTAAATAATACCACTCAAACATGAAAATCGAACACAACACAATCCACATTCCGAAATTTAACATCCAACATGAAGATTCAACAACTAACATCCAAAATTCCAACATAAACTACAAAGTAAAGCAACATTCAAAAATCCAACATAAAAAACATAATACCAAAACAACATCCAAAAATAAAATCATATCCACAATCTACCCTTATCCAACAACCAAAAGTAATAGTCTAATCATCACTAAGACTCGCATCACCATCATGATCGCTTTGTGGGCCATGGGGAGGTAGGTCTTGGGCACGTGAAGTCTGAGTGGTGCTCATGTTCGCCATCATCCACTCCACCCGTTGCTCGAAGGTGCTCGTCCGAGTAATATACTCATCCAATTTCTTTTGTACCTCAGCTCGACCCTCAGCTCTTGCCTCCTCTTTGAGGCGCTCTACAATTGCCTAAGACATCAAGGTTCCTTCAGAAGCTATCTGTAACAATAATCATAATACCTAAAATAGTCAACATAAATAATGAATGAAAATAGTAACAGTCGATAATATGTAAAGTAGAAAAATACTTGTGAGTCGCCATAATTACCAATGCCAAAGATGCGTTCTTTTTTGGAAATTCCTCCGGCAGCTGTAATATAGTGATCATCAATCCTCTTATTACGATGTGATTGGTCTAAATTGGAGTCTGCAGCCAAAGATTGATCATTTGCTATAAGAGACTCCAACTCCAACTACCAAAAAGAAAAAAATATTAGACATGGACAAGATGGCTAAAAAAAGGATAAAAGTATATTAGAACATGGATTTTCACCTTTCAAATGATTTGTACACCAATTCACTATTGATTTTTGTCAAAAACATTAAATCTTTTTGCCTTACTTATTCCAAGAAAAGGATAAAAGTATAATAGAAAGGCCAAAGAAATCAAAAGATATAACCAATAGGTGTGGAAAACAAAGGGAGAAACAGTTCACCATGATATCCAACCTATCCTTCAATTTTATATAGGCAAAGTATTTTTCACTTATTCGTACGTACGGATACTATACGGGTATGATACGCGTATTAACTAACAGTAGTTATGGGATTAAATGGTTTGAAAATTCAATATTAGTGGGTAAAATTTTACATAGAATGGGCATATATATAATGTGATTTTTAATTACAAATTTTATTATAATTTCCAAGCTGAAAATTTGGTATTGGTTCGGTCCAGTCGGTTAACTGAATAGTGCACATCCCTAAAGCATATATATATATATATATATATATATAGTGGCTCATAGTAATAATTTAGGTTATTTTTACAACTAAAGCATTTATGTTTTTAGTTTAAAATTTTAATTTTCAGAATAATTTAATCAGTAAGTTATTAAACAAAATATAAATAAAAATTTAATATATACATAATCACCCCTAATTTTTCCGACAGTTCTAAAAATCAATGTCTATTGATGTGGGATGTATTTTCAGAATACTTTATATACTAGACATTCGTACAATGTCTATAAAGAATTGCGACTATGCACGACTACTTACAAAAAGTCGAGATGAGTCTACACGTTATAACATTCATACATATTTCTAGTTGTGAATTCATGGTTCTCTCACAAGGCTCCAACAAAAATATGACGTCTTGTAATAAATATACTTATATATTAAGGATCATTCATAATAAGAACAAGAACACAGAAATAAGAATCTTATATATATAGAGAGGATCATTCATCTTAGATCCAATTGAAATTAAGGAATCAAGAACATATAAATAAGATTCTTATTCTCCATTTTATACAAGACTTTAATAAGTTTCATTGTTTAATTTAATAGCTCACAAGTTATTGAAAATATTAAATATTTTGGACCCGAAATTATAATTAATTTCGTTTTGGCCACATATATAATTAATCCAAATAAACTTGAACAATATTGTGTTTCATTATACTCGATTCATTAGAACTTATAAGTGAACTATACCTTTTAGTTTGATCTTACTATTAGTTTTTTATTATATTTTAATTTTTTTTTATCAAAATGCGTCACTAATCTCTCGCCCATCTGTCGGTAAATACCAACAGAAATGGTTCGTCGCTCATAACGATGGGTAAATCCGTCGGTAGACTTTTAGAAGAAATTTTGTCGCTAATCGGTCGCAAATTCCTCGGTATTTGCCGACAGAACAAGTCCGTCGGTAAATAACGATAGACATTTCTGTCGGTAAATGATTAGTCGGTAATCTATCTCCATTCCATTGGGAAATTTGGAGGTAAAATTTTCCGGGAAATTTAGCTTCAGATTAGCGAGAGGCTATTGTCTGTCGTTAAATTCCGTCGGCAATCTGTCAGTGTTCCGTCGGTATTATTTTAAATGAATTTTCGTCGATAATCCGTCGGTATTATTTTAAATAAATTTTCGTCGATAATCTGTCGGTAGTCTCTTGGTAAATGGCGACTGATTTATTCCGTTGGTAATTTCCGTCGGTAAAAAATTAATTTCTTATAGTGATCATAGATGACAAATTGAATAAAATATTCCAGTGGAATCCCATTACAGGATTCACACAAGATTTGAAATTAAGAAAGTGTCTCTAATTTAAACATGATATTTGATGTTGTTTTTTAGGACATATCAACTCCAAGTTAGGGTTTTTGAATAAATTCTTCTTCCTAAGCGGGAAGTCTTCAGGTCTCCACTAAAACCAATGCCTGACGAGGGGTGTGGCAATTTTGAAAATAAAATGAAGTCTTTAGGCATCAGTTGGTGATTGATAGCTGATGCATATAAACTCTTTCATTTTTTAAAATTAAATTAAAAACTTTAGGCGTTAGTTTTTAAGAAAAACATATGCATTTATCTCAATTTTAGGCATAATTTGTTAGAAACAACTGATACCAATAAGCTTTTTTATTTTTTAAATTAGCTCATTAACACAAACCTCATTATTCTCAATTTTAGGGCATTCACATGCAGCTCCCCGGGGCGGGTTCAAACTGGGTCAAACGGGTCTCGGGACGGGTCCCGAGCTCGGTCAAAGAAAACCCGCCGGGTCCGGGGCAGGTAACGGATCCTTATAGACCCGCCCCCGTATATAATTAATAATAGTCAAATTTTATTATTTTTAGTCAACATAGTGTTTTAATAATGTACAGCTTTTAGGGTTTTCATTTTCCTCAGCCTCACTCCCTCACTCGCAAATATAGTCCCCTTCGATCACGCCCACGCGACCGCCTCCACCAGCGCCGGTCGACGTGTCTCTGGCCGCAATGTAAGTGAATCTTATTAAAACCTTGGCCGGCTGAATTTTTTCTCCTGTAGATCATAACACATATTTGTGTTGATTAAATCTTTGCTGAATTCAGGATTAAGCATCTTTAGTGAAGATTAAGGAAAATCATTTTTCTTTGTTGATAAATCTGTTCTAGAATAGAGATTCATATTTTAATCAACAATGTCTCTAATTTTTTATTATAAATTAAAATAACTAGAAATTACAATATTAAATTTGAGAGATAAAATTTGAAATTAAAGGCCCACAAGACTTGGAATGTACGTGAGCTGTTTGATGATAAAATACATTGGCAGCAGATTTTTCCAATGTGGGTCCGGCGGGTTGAACTCGCCGTCCCAGGTCCAGGGGGGGGGGGGCGGGTCCCGAGTTTATGTTTTTCAAGCCACGGGGGTCCTGAGTTTGGCTATACCCGTCCCAGACCTGCCCCGTTGCCATCTCTACCCGGATTCCAGCGAATCTGCCGGCTTTTTATTTGATGAATATATGTATATATATAAATTATATGTATATATATGTATAGGATTTGGTTCAAATGAGACCACCCTCCCTAGGTGAGATAGTGTGGACTCATCTTACCCATTGATCTTAAAAAATGAAGGGATGTGATTAATTCAGTTTTTAAATTATTTCCTAATTTTCACTGATTTTAAGGGTAAGATTGTAATTTTGTAATTCAAATTTGTGGTCCCAGTGATTTTATGGGTAAATTGACACTCTACGATTTTGTGGCGGAATTTAAGGAACTGTTTTCTTTCCAAATATTTTTATTTTACAAAGATAGTTAGGGTTTTTCTACTGCATAATTAGACATCAGATAATGCATATTTAGTTATTTTGTTGGCACTGTTTTACGAAAATAAGACATAATTGAATATAACGTATTGCATTTGTAGTTATACTACACTGCATAAATATGTTCAATATAATGTATATTTAGTTATGAAAATGGGATGTTGCTTTTGGAAATTATAAAATGAGATGTTACATAATGTACTGCTTATTTAGTTATTCCACAATGCATAGACAGTTTCTAGATAATACATAGTTAGTTGATTTTGTTGCATAGTTTATGACGTCTTGCATAGTTGGATATACTGTACTACATATTAGTTTTTTTACGCTCCATAGATAGTTTTCGGATAATGCATATTTAGTTGAGTTTTGTTGCATATTTAGTTTTCGAACTCACTGTTCGTTATTTCTCTGTAATATTGCACAGCTTTTTCTTGTTTTTTCTCTGTAATTTTCATGAACTGTAATTTTCGAGTTCTTCACAGTTTTCTTTATTTGCGTTAATGGAGGAATGGGAGAGAGAGAGAGAGAGAGAGAGAGAGAGAGAGAGTGAAATTGGGGAAATTGGGAGATGTATGAGAGAGAAAAAAATTTGATTCCATTTTTGTAACTAACTTGTTATGTTATTTTACCCTACTACCCTTATATTGATTAAATTAATATTTTAATATATTTTTTATCCCTGAAATCATATCCATTGAATAATAGTAGGGGATAGTCGATATTAGTCCACTGTGTCTCACCTAGAGACATGGTCTCACTTGATCCTCCCCCTATATGTGTGTGTATATATATATATATATATAAATTAGCTCATTAATCAAA
Organism: Rehmannia glutinosa; assembly: GCA_016081115.2. Lineage (NCBI taxonomy): Eukaryota > Viridiplantae > Streptophyta > Magnoliopsida > Lamiales > Orobanchaceae > Rehmannia > Rehmannia glutinosa. Next base: position 86,248,748 of record CM071937.1, read on the forward strand.
TATATATGTATATATATAACAGGAAATTGTGGGAATTACCTACATTGAATAAGTCAAACTCTTTTTTGACTTACAAGATAACAAACCATCTTTTCTACTCACTTTTGGTATTCTTTTACCAATTTACCCTTAAAAGTAGTTTCAATTCATTAAAAATATATCTAACTTTATCTTCTCTCTCTTTCTTCTTCCACCCACCCCCCTTTATTCTCTCTCTAGTTCTTTTCTTCCTTACACTATCTTCTTTCACCCACCTGTAAGCTAGTCGAAGACAACAAAATCAAGGTAATGTAGCTTATTTGTTAAATTGCTTATATTAGTTCATGTTGATATTTATGTAGACAAAAGTTTTATATTTAAGATTTCATTTCTTTTCAGTTTGTGAAAATTTCCACTTCTAAGTTTTAGATTTAAGATTTTACACAGTCTTAGATTCAGATTTAGATTCATGATATATGTGTCACGTTATATGTATATAACGTGATATATATAACACATTATATAGTATATAACGTGCTATATACTATATAACGTGATATATATCACACTTTCTATACTATATAACGTGATATACATCACACTTTATATACTATATAACATGACCCATAATGTGATACTATATAACACGTTATATAACGTGGTACTATATAACGTGTTATAATATATAACGTGACATATAACGTTATATATGTGTATATAAGGTGATGTATGAAAATGTGTTATCACCTTAAATTTTAATTTATATAACGTGATATTTTTCACAAATGAATTTCATATATATTGTTGTTCGATTTGGAGGACATTGGATAGTTTGGAAAATAAAAATGGTGAAGAAGAGGTTATATGTGCTGAACCGGGTACAATTCATTATGATGATTTATTGGATGAGTTCTATGGAGTTGTTGAAGCTGATAGGACCATATACGACTGCATAATGTACTCTTTTGTGGATATTCCCGGGAATAAGATTGGAAAGTTAAAGCTGAAAGATGATCGTGACATTGACCATGCTTTTGCAAATACCGATTTACCGTTCTTTTCGTTACCGCAAAAAGAAAAAAATATTGAGACAACCTCGCATGATGTGGTGGGTAGTCAGTCTAGGGGTAATCAAGTTACGAATGAGCAAGGTGCGGGGGGAGGTTTTATGTTGCTAATGGCTTCACAAAATATCCTGTGTAGCCAAATGTTCCCTATTGGACCTTCCAACAATATGCAATACTCAATCCCTGTCATGCAGAATTAGCTTGGGTTCCAACCCTATTGTGTCCCTTCTACGTATGCACTGAATGTTGACGAACCCGACCCAAGCTCTCCAGAACCTAATATTGATCAATCTACAGAGGACGTAGTGCCCAACGATATAGAGGATTGTTATCCTGATTTCGATTGTGATTGGGGTGAAGATAGATCAAGATTTATAGAAACAGTTCAGGAGGGCGATAATAATGATACTACTGATGATGAAGGTAATAATCATCTTGCAGATGATAAGGTCGCCACTGATACCGATGTGGGTAATAATAATTTTGAAGATGACCACCAATGTGCTGATTTTGAAGAATTTTGTGAGTGCAGACATAGACGAAGAGATATATTTGCAGAGACTCCAATTGAAGAAAGAGTTGTTCAAAACAACACTGTATCAACAGAGAATCAAAGTCAAATTCCAAATATCCATACAAATGTCCGGGTTGAGGATACTAAATGGGATTACAATAGGGAAACAACAACTCATGCATCATGAGGTTGGGCAATTCCAGTTGCACCATCACACGTGTCACCCCAGCGTGATGAACCTGACAGATTGGAAGCATCAGGTAGTACACTGCGGCAAGGTGCAACATACATGAGCAAAGCTGATTTGGAGATGGTTGTTGGCATGTATCACCTTGAAAATCAAGTTGAGTACCGAGTTGAATGCTCATACAGGTCTCGTTATAGTGTGATTTGCAGATATGAACATTGTCCTTTTAGAATGCGTGGATATGGAAAAAATGATATGTGGAAAGTAGGAAAATTTGACAAGCACATGGGATTGTTAGATAAATGTTTTTATCATGATTTTGATGATTTTGTTCAAATGAGTTTTTATACCAAAACAATGTCCCTAAATGTTGTCCCAACACTTCCGATCGATCTAAAATGTTTTTACTATTTTTCGGAGTATTTCTTGAAGTTAATATTCGATTTAAAATTGGACAACACTTTTGTTTCAGCTCGACCCGGTCGCCCCATAGGCAACCCGCACTGAGTTGAGTTTTGAAACAGAAAATGGGACGTAAGAGAAAATGGGAGGGCGGCCGGTCGACCGGTGGGCGACCGGTGAGGGCGAACGGCCGACGACCACCGGGCGGCCGTGCACCGGGAGTGCCCTCTCGAATACGGACTTCTCTTTTGATTTTCTATCAACCCCAACCGGTCAAGACCAAGGGCGACCGGTCGAACCCCCCCGACCGGTCCCCCTGTGTAAAAATTCGCAGAATTCTTTTCAATCTTATCTCTGTGCGACCGGTCGAACCCCGTTTTGACAAAGAAACTATCCGTGCATTTTCGAATGACTTTTCCCTATTTTGTGGGATTGATTTCTAACACTAAATTGATGATTTTAAATGGTTTCTTTTGCAGCAAATCACTCCCCAAGGAGGAGCCAATGTCCGAAATCAAAGCCAAGACCTCTCCTATAAATAGAGGCTTCATTCAAGCAACAAGATACAATACTCCATACAAGCAAAGAGCAAACAAAGCAAACACTTTCATATATCTTGTTGTATTAGCCTTAGCACTTTCACTTGCACAAATTTGAGGTCTAGGCTTTCAATTCTTGATTACACTTGTACTCATATTGTATCAATCATTATTGAGTTGTAATCTTGATTTTGGTCATCATTCAACACAAGACATCCTTGTGAGTATTCTTGTGGTAAGAATACACTTGGGTGATCTAGGTGATAGGTGTTTGAAGGTTGTGGTAATCTTCAAAGGTGTTGTAAAAGGATTGTGGTAATCCTCAAGGTGGTGTAAGAGGGTTGTGGTAATCCTCAAGGTGTTGTATTAATTTTTGGTAAATTAATAAAATCTTTTTTTTTTTGAAATCCATCCCTGATATCTTGGGGTGGTAGAGGATTAGGCCCTAGGTGGGTTGAACCTCTTTAAATCGGCGAGTGTTGTTTTATTTCCGCATTTACATTCTCGTCTTTGTTTGATTATTCGAAAAGAGGGCAAAATCTGAAAAACCGAGATAATCTATTCACCCCCTCTAGATTATCGTAGCCACTTGACTAACAAGTGGTATCGAGCCAAACTCTTTGGCTAGCTCGTTCGAGTAAAGAGGAAAGATCCATGGCTACGAATGACGCTTATCTCACCACCGGCGCCTCCACCAACAAGCCACCATTGTTCGACGCCAACAACTACGCATTTTGGAAAGACCGTATGGAGTGCTTTCTACAAGGGTGCGGATTTGACATATGGAATGTGGTTATTGAAGGAGTTGATCAACCAACCAAAAAAATGGAGGATGGCACCTCGACTCCTAAACCTTTCAAGGAGTTCGATGAAAATGATAAGAAGGTTTTCTCTCTAAACGGTAAGGCCTTAAATATTTTGCATTGCTCACTTACCGCCACCGAGTACAATCGCATACGAGGCATAAGGTCGGCACATGAGGTTTGGGAAAAATTGGAGACTATATATGAAGGGACAAAGAAGGTCAAGCAAGCTAGAAAGACCATGCTTGTTAAAGACTTTGAAAACTTTAACATGTATGATGGTGAAAGCATCTCCAAGATGGTGGAAAGGCTTGACAACATTGTCAATCCTCTTGTGGCCCTCGGTAAAGTCATCTCCGAAGAAGACAAAGTGACTAAGGTATTGAATGCTCTTCCCTACTCATGGTCCGAAAAGGTGACGGCAATCACGGAAGCACAAAATCTTGAGACACTCAAGTTTGACGAGCTCATCGGGAACCTCCTCATCTATGAAGTCTATCTCAAGGAGAGGAAAAATACCAAACCAACCATCAATCAATCGGGTATGCAAAATATTCCTAAAGGTCTTGCTTCCTCTTCTAATAATACATACTATGATAATGATGATGATGATGAGGAGACGGCCGCACTTGTTCGAAAATTTGCAAAATTTGTGAATAAAAATAAAGCAAGAAAACCAAGAGATAATGCTTGCTTTAAGTGCGGAAAGCCCGGGCACTTCATAGCCGATTGCCCAAAACTCAATGAGGAGGAACAAAAGAAAAAGAAGTCTTCTCCGAAAAAGAAGGCTCTAAATGCGGATGTCAAAACTTGGGATGAGCTACTCGAGACATCCGACGAGGAAGGTGAAACCGAACATGGTCTTATGGCTATAGACGATGAAAATAATGAGGTACGCTCTAACTCCTCTACCTCCTCCTTAGTTGATGAATTGCAATGTGATTTTGATGAGTTGCAAAATGAATTTCAAAAATTGATTGTTAAATACAAGAGTTTAAAGAAGGAGCATAAAGAGTTTAAAATAGAAAAGGATAAATTATTTACATCTTATGAGACTCTTGATCATGTTCATGCTATTACCCTTACTCAAATTCAAACTCTTGAAACCGAGAAACAAATGCTCACTAATGATATTGATAATTTGAAAAAGGATGTGCATCGTTTTAATTTAAGCACGGATAAGGTTACTAAAATTTTAGATGCACAAAGAGGTGAGCATTCAAAATAAGGACTTGGTTACAAACCATTTCAAAAAGTCTTTAAGAAAAATAACCAAGGTCCGACTTTCATACGTGCTAGTAGCTCTCATACTCCTACTTGTTTTTATTGTGGCAAAATTGGACATTATGCTAATAATTGCAAATTGAGAAATAGCTCTAGTTATGTTTGGAGACCCAAAGGTCTCAAAACTAACCCCATGGACCCCAAAATTATAGGGTACCTAAAAGAAATGCTTTTGTAGGTAATAGGGGCTATAACAACCATGGAGGATTCGAAATGGCTCGTGGACAGCGGATGTTCATGCCATATGACCGGGAGGAGAGAGCTTTTTACCAACATCAAGCTCCAAGAAGAGGGTATAGTCATGTTCGGCAATGGCAAAGGAAAAATTCTTGGAAATGGAGAAATTGGTAACTCTTCTTTCTCTCTTTGTAATGTTCTTTTAGTAGAAGGGCTTAAGTTTAATTTGATAAGTGTTAGCCAACTTTGTGATTCAAATTATGATGTTTCTTTTAATAAAGAAAAATGTCTTATTCTTAAAAATGGTAATATTATTTGTGAAGCAAATAGAAAAGGCAATCTTTACAAAATTTGTACTAGTGATTTGGTTAGTCAAAATGTTTCTTGTCTTGTCGCCAATAATGATTTAACGAGTTTATGGCATAAGCAACTCGGACATGTTGGATACAAGAATTTGAAAAATATTTACAAAAACCAACATGTAAAATGACTACCCAAATTGAATTTTGAAAATCTTGGCTTATGTGACACTTGTCAAAAGAACAAATTAGTTAAGAGTAGTTTCAAGCCCAAAAATGAAATTTCCACTACCAAACCCCTACAATTGCTTCACCTTGATTTGTATGGGGATATTGGTACGGCTAGTCTAAGTGGAAAACATTACACTTTCGTTATTGTCGATGATTTTTCTAGATACACTTGGGCTCTTTTTCTTGCAAATAAAAGCGATGCCGTTAATGAGTTTGTTAAGTTGTGTAGACGCATTGAGAATGAAAAGGAAGATACTATTAAAACTATTCAAGTGATCGAGGCGGAGAATTTGACGGTGAGTTTAGAGTCTTTTGTGAAACCAAGGGATATACACACAATTTTTCGGCTCCAAGGACACCTCAACAAAATGGTGTAGCCGAAAGGAAGAATCGGACGCTACAAGAAATGAGTCGGTCCATGCTCAATGAATTTTCTCTTCCAAAATATTTTTGGGCGAAGCCGTAAGTACCGCTTGCTATGTCATTAATCGAGTTTATATTCGTCCTAAAATGAATAAAACTCCATATAAGCTTTGGAAAGGAAGAACTCCAAATATTAGTTATTTCAAAATATTTGGATGTAAGTGCTTTATTTTGAATACTAAGGATCAATTGGACAAACTTGATCCTAAGGCCGATGAAGAGGAATATTTATGGGGTATTCAACCAAGAGCAAAGCATATCGGGTTTACAACAAGACTAGCATGGTTGTTGAAGAATCTATTCATGTCAAATTTAATGAAGCCTCGGGTGTTGAAAGAATACCCAATGACGATAGTGATGAAGAGGATATTGTTGAATCTATTGTTCAAAGTGATGCTCATAATGATAAACCTTCTATTTCATATGATCAACCTTCAAGTTCAAATGTTCCTCAAGAAGATAGGGGTGATACTTCGAATCTTCCCGTAGCATTGAAATTTAAGGGAGATCACCCAAAAGATCTTATTATTGGTGATCCCCTTGATAAAGTAATGACTCGAAGGAATTTTGCCGAGAAAGCTCTTATATCTCAAAAAGAGTCTAAAAATGCTAAGGAAGCTATTGAGGATGAAGATTGGTTTTTGGAAATGCAAGAGGAGTTGAATCAATTCGAAAGAAATGATGTATGGGAATTAGTACCTTGTCCTCCATCTCAAACAATTATTGGTACAAAATGGGTATTCCGGAACAAACTTGATGATCAAGGCAACATTGTTCGAAATAAGGCAAGGTTAGTAGCTCAAGGGTATTGTCAAGAAGAAGGTATTGACTATGATGAAACTTTTGCACCCGTAGCACGTTTAGAAGCTATTCGTATTTTACTTGCCTATTCTTGTTTCAAAAATTTCAAACTTTACCAAATGGATGTTAAATCCGCTTTCTTAAATGGTATTATTCAAGAAGAAGTCTATGTAAAACAACCTCCGGGTTTTGAAAATTTTTCTAGGCCTAATGATGTTTATAAACTTAAAAAGGCTTTGTATGGTTTAAAACAAGCACCCCGTGCATGGTATGATAGACTTAGCTCTTTTCTTTTGCAAAATGGTTTTACAAGAGGTAAAGTTGATACTACACTCTTTGTTTTTGAAAAAGGGCAAGATTGTTTACTTGTGCAAATTTATGTTGATGATATTATCTTTGGTGCTACTAATGAATCTTTGTGCAAGAAATTCTCCAAGTTAATGCAAGGTGAATTCGAGATGAGTATGATGGGGAGCTAAACTTCTTCCTTGGACTTCAAATTAAGCAATGCCAAGAAGGTATTTATATTTCGCAATCAAAGTATACAAAAGAACTTTTGAAGAAGTTTGGCATTGAAGAAGGAAGAACCGTCTAAACTCTATGGCAACCAATGTCAAAATTGACAAAGATGAAAAAGGCAAGACGGTTGATGAATCCAAGTATCGAGGTATGATTGGTAGTTTACTTTATTTAACCGCTAGTAGACCGGACATTCTTCATGCCGTATACCTATGTGCTCGTTTTCAAAGCAATCCAAAAGAATCTCATATGAGTGTCGTTAAACGGATTTTTCGATATTTGAAAGGCACTATTCAATATGGTTTATTTTATCCAAAGAATGAAATTTTTTCTCTTAAAGGTTATAGTGATTCTGACTATGCGGGTAATATTGATGATCGGAAAAGACTTCCTGGATCATGTATCAATTTTTAGGCGATTGCCTAGTTTCTTGGTTTTCAAAGAAATCAAAAGCTTTTCTCTTTCAACGGCCGGCCGAATATATTTCCGCCGCATTTTGTTGTACTCAACTTCTTTGGATGAAACAAACCTTAGCGGATTACAAATGCTCTTTTGAAAACGTACCTATCTTTTGTGATAATATATCCGCTATAAATATTGCTCAAAACCCGGTTCATCATAACCGTACTAAACATATTGAGATTCGACATCATTTTCTAAGGGATTGTGTTTCAAAACGAAAAATTGAGATATCGTTTGTGCCATCTCAAGATCAATTAGCGGACATTTTTACAAAACCGCTAACTTCCGAGACTTTTGCGTCAATACGAGCTCGGTTAGGCATAATGCATATTGAATGAGGTCTACGTTTGCATTTTGCATGTTTTTAAAACTTAGGGGCGAAAAATCGGATTTTTTGGTTGAAAATTCGGATTTTGAAAAATTTGTCAAGATAAATGGGAAGAGGTTGAGGGCAACCGGTCGCCCTCAACGTCGACCGGTCGCCCTCAACCACGACCGTCGCCTCTAGGCTAAATTTTGGTTTAAGTTCGTTCTGTCTTGATTTGACAGCTTTCACTTCTTTTTGCCATTTTTCGTCCCCTTTGCCAAATGCACACTATTGTCACTCAAAATTGATTTTCATGCATTCAATTCATATCTTGGACCTTATATAGCATGTTTATCATCATCATTGCTCATCTTTTCCGATCAAATGGTAAGAATTTTCCTTACTTTGCTCAATTGGGTTGAACCCTTGAGTTTATGGCTTTCTTGTATATTTCTTGATAATTTTTGCTTATAATCTTGTTGAGATTAGTTATTATGTTGTATTGTATGATGTTTGATGTGAATTGGTGATGAAATTTTTTGTCTTGGATCATTTACAAGGGCTATATACAACTCTTTTTATTTTTCACGCCCACAATGTGTTCGATGAAATGTTTCAATGAAAATTTCAACTTCTACATGATTCTCTCGCTTCCAAAAGTCTTCTATACTCATTGAGATCATGTTTTGGGAAATAAAACGAGCGTATGAACTCTTCATGATACACTTCTCCCATTTTCCTTGGTTTTTAAGCCTAAATTGCTCAATGGTTGATAAACCATTTCTTTGGCGCACTTTGATATACTTCTATGATGTTTCTATCATCCTAACATTCTTTTTGATGATTCCAAAGGGGGAGAAACAGGAAATAAACAGGAAATTGGCTCGTTAGCTCAAAGAAGCTAATAAAAGCTCATGATAGAAGCTACAAGCTATGGCTTATTAAGGCCATAAGTTGTGAAGAAAACTCATCCAATGATTGTTTTATGAACTTGTTTGCATGGATAATAAGTATTTGTGACAGAGGGAGCTTCTAAGCTCATGGAGTTGTTGTTTATTTTGTAAAAGCTTGTGCTTCTAGCTTATGCAATATTTCTTCTTAATGTGCTTGTTGATAGGGGAGCTTTTGTAAAATGTTTTTAAACGGATAGTTTACTCATAAACCGAAAATTATTTTGTTTTTCAAATCGTCCTCTTGAAAATTGTTTTGGTTTGTAATCATCAAAAAGGGGAGTTTGTTAGATAAATGTTTTTATCATGATTTTGATGATTTTGTTCAAATGAGTTTTTATACTAAAACAATGTCCCTAAATGTTGTCCCAACACTTCCGATCGATCTAAAACGTTTTTACTATTTTTTGGAGTATTTCTTGAAGTTAATATTCGATTTAAAATTGACAACACTTTTGTTTCAGGCTCGACCTGGCCCTATAGGGCAACCCGCACTGAGTTGAGTTTTGAAACAGAAAATGGGGCGTAGAGAAAATGGGGAGATGACCGATCGACCCGTGTGGGCGGCCGTGAGGAGGGCGGCCGACCACCGGGCGGCCGGTACCGGGAGTGTCCTCTCGAATACGTGACTTCTCTTTTTGATTTTCTATCAACCCCAACCGTCAAGACCAAGGGCGGCCGGTCGAACCCCCTCGACCGGTCCCCCTGTGTAAAAATTCGCAGAATTCTTTTCAATCTTATCTCTGTGCGACCGGTCGAACCCCCGTTTTGACAGCAAACTATCCGTTGCATTTTCATACAGCTTTTCCCTATAATGTGGGATTGATTTCTAACAGCTAAATTGATGATTTTAAATTGTTTCTTTTGCAGCAAATCACTCCCCAAGGAGGAGCCAATGTCTGGAAATCAAAGCCAAGACCTCTCCTATAAATAGAGGCTTCATTCAAGCAACAAGATACAACACTCCATACAAGCAAAGAGCAAACAAAGCAAACACTTTCATATATCTTGTTGTATTAGCCTTAGCACTTTCACTTGCACAAATTTGAGGTCTAGGCTTTCAATTCTTGATTACACTTGTACTCATATTGTATCAATCATTATTGAGTTGTAATCTTGATTTTGGTTATCATTCAACACAAGACATCCTTGTGAGTATTCTTGTGGTAAGAATACACTTGGGTGATCTAGGTGATAGGTGTTTGAAGGTTGTGGTAATCTTCAAAGGTGTTGTAAAAGGATTGTGGTAATCCTCAAGGTGGTGTAAGAGGGTTGTGGTAATCCTCAAGGTGTTGTATTAATTTTTGGTAAATTAATAAAATCTTTTTTTTTTGAAATCCATCCCGGATATACTGGGGTGGTAGAGGATTAGGCCCTAGGTGGGTTGAACCTCTTTAAATCGACGAGTGTTGTTTTATTTCCGCATTTACATTCTCGTCTTTGTTTGATTATTCGAAAAAGAGGGCAAAATCTGAAAAACCGAGATAATCTATTCACCCCCCCTCTAGATTATCGTAGCCACTTGGACTAACAGGGATGTGGGGTGAATGTGGATGAAAATACATCTAGATAGGTGCATTCTAAAGTAATCGGGACTAAAAGTGAGTTATAATGTTGCATTAAGTGCAAAGCATCATGCTTTTGGAATGATAATTGGAGATAACAACAAATCATTCAACATGCTTCCATCTTACACACACATGTTGTCTTTGACAAATCTTGGATCTATAGCAAGGTGGAAGGTAGATCATGCTAATAGATTTCAGTATGTGTTTTTTGCTTTGCATGCATTGCTTACTGGATTCTTGAACAATGACAGACCTGTTTTTGTTATTGATGGAACACACATTAAAGGCAAGCATCGAGGAATAATGTTCGTTGCCGTAACAAAAGATGGTAATGAACAAATATTCCCCATCGCAGTTGGGATTGGTGACATTGAGAATGATGAGTCGTGGACATGGTTTTTGAGACAGTTGTGAGAAGCTTATGCTTGCCCCCGTGATCTTTTGATTGTCTCTGATCAACATAAGAGTATCAGTAAAGCAATAAAAGCAGTGTATCCAGAAGCAGTGCATGGTCTTTGCACTTATCATTTGCAAAAGAATTTGGCTCAATACAGTCAGCATATAGTAGCAATGTTCAGAAATGCAGCATATTCTTACCGCCAGGAAGACTAAGAAAAATATCTTGCAAACATCAAAGTTACTAGTGAGAATGGTGCGTTTAAGAAATTAGAATGTGCAGAGGAGGAAAGATGGTCTCGATGTAAGTGTCGTGTCTGACAATACGGGTTCATGACATCCAACTCGGTCGAGAGCTTTAATAGTCGATTATTATGGGCTAGAAAGTTGTCGGTTTGTTCAGTGCTTGAGTGCGCACGAACTATTACGAAAAATGGTTTTTTGAGTGACACACTGCTGCTAATGAACGAAATAAGAGTTAACACAAGAAGCAACCAAAAGATTAGGTATTGCAGTCGAGGCAAGTCGTAGGATGGATGTCCAATGTCTTAGCAGTGTCAAGTACAAGGTGAAAGATGGAACGGAGAATTATTTGGTCAACTTGTCTCTAAGAACGTGCAGTTTTAGAGAGTTTGAATATGAGTTGATGCCTTGCTCTCATGCATCTGCAGCAATTAGGAACGCGAACCTCAATATTTATTCATTTATTGCACATTATTATAAAACTAAAAACCTTAAAACAAATGTGGGCAGGTGAAGTGCTACCAGTTCCTTACCTGGGTGAGTGGGTTCTACCTGAAGATGTAAGAGAACCAGAATGCAATTCCCTGAATGATCCTAGACAAGTCGGACGACAAAGACAAAATAGAGTACAATTCGTTGTTGAGTCATCGAACAACCGTTCACGTAAGAGTCAAGTATGCTCAAGATGTGGGGCTGCTGGCCACAATTCCGTTAAATGTAGTATGTCGATTTCGATCGAAGACGGTAGCGCCTTAGTAACACAACCGGGTACTTCCAGAATGGTGTGTAGTAAAAAAAATGTGGAATATGTCGAACTACTGATCATACTCGTAGAAAATGTCTCAGATGCTCGGATGATGAAAATTAGAAGAGATGTTAGTTGTATGTCTTATTAGAACATGTTGTAATTTCTGTCACATTATTTTCTCTTCTGTTGCCCATATTTTTGGTGTATGTTCAATTTATAACGTGTTATGCCTTAACACGTTATACATATAATGTGTTAAGGCATAACATGTTATATTATAAACACGTTATATTATAGCGTGTTTTACTATAACACGTTATATTATATAACGTGTTATGCCTCAACATGTTATATATATAACATGTTAAGGCATAACACGTTATATATTATTATAACGCGTTATACAATATTAGGACTTGTTAACTTTGCAACACTGCCTTATACTGATTGCCTTACAACATTGCAAAATATATACAAATAATTATTGTACATATACTAATCCTCTACTACAAGTGTACTACTATTTGTACTATACTTAAATATCGAAAATGCAATCCATTGGCGAATCTTGTCAATAGTCTTATGAACAACTGCTTTGTGCATTTTTCGGGCGATCAAAGACTCAATATGGACAAGCTCCAATGGCCCGCAACTTGCGCTATCTAGCTGCTCATAACAATCCCTTGGCGGGGGCTCGATCATCTCCAACTTGGGACGAATAGTCTGACCACGACTATCGAAGCCTGCGTGCTGCAGCAATGCAGGGAGGATGCAACGTGGTGGTCGTGTCGCTTTGATCCTTGAGGCCCTAATATCAGGTGTATACCTATAATGTACAGTGCCGTGCAGATGTATCTCCCCTCCATGATGATCCAACCGGCAGGCAACACGATGGTGCTCAAAATTGCACACCATCAAAATTTGAAAAATAAATTGCAAATCAGTAAACAGAACAACTAAAGCACCAAAAATAGAAAAAAAGTAACCAAAAAAAATTTATTTTCATTACCTCCCTAATATTTTTCCACTCCGTCGGATTCCCCCAACCCCGGGGACCGTGTTTGACAATATGGACCATTTTGTCCAATTTTCTCGGTTGGGACATTCCCCATTTTCAAAGGGTCATATATGGTGTCCTTAGGGTCTTTGTCATGCAGCGTGCCCCAGATGATGTCACACGTATCCTACAAAACAAAAATATTGATTATTTAGATACAAAACTACACAAAAAATTAAATCTCAGATTATTTTTTTTAATTAAGTTTACTCACCGAGAGGAACATATCAACAATCGTGTATTTTCCCATCATTTGAGCATGAGGAACAATCCCAAGGAATTGAGGATCAGGCTGCTGGATATTCAGATATGCATTGATATGTTTGAGAAAAGTACATGTTAAATGCAATTTAAGGCCTAACACGTTATAATATATATATATATATATATATATATATTTTCGTGTTTAGGTATAACACGATATTTATATGCTGTGTTATACATTAACACGGTATACATATAACACGTCATAACACATTATATAACTAACACTAGCACTCCACCCGTGCGATGCACGGATAATTTATATATATATTGAGTAAATATGGAAAGTAGAGGAGAAAAAAAACACTCACATATATGATCAAACTGGGTCAATAGCACAAACTTCTACCACTGAGCACAAGATTGTTCCGTGCAATGCACAAATTACATATTAAGTAAAGCTAATTTTAATATTTTAGTTAATTTAATTAATTAATTAAATTCAATATATTATTTAATTGTAAATCCAAACAACTATGAATTAAATAATAAATATTGAATAATAATGGAACGTTGCTAAATAAGTTGAATGAACATAAATGCAAAATGTAAAAAATTATTATAAGTTTTGTAAAACTTCTTTAGATACAACATTGGTCGTTGAACATGTACCGTCAATATCACTATCACCACAACATGTCAATTTAAGACGTTTCAATTAGTAACTTTAGAAACAACAACATACTATCAACTTTGACCAGTATATTATTTAAGACCTTTAAAATTTTATCTGTCGTCATGCGAAAAGATTAAACCAGTATATTATTTGTATCTAACATTGACTTACAGTTACAAAATGATGATCATGATATTTAGGATCTTTCCTGTAAAAAAATTCATTTAAAAGCTACTAACGATCAACGAATTGGATTAAATAGAAAATTTTGATAATTTCCTAACAACAACAATACATTTTCATTGTCCAAAATATACAATTGTGCAAACTTATAAGTTGCACCTATGGGTGGAAGTAGACTTTCAATTAAGTGATAATTTTGTCCATATATGCATCTTAAAAACTGGAGGAGAGCCAACTTGATTTATCTATCCATCTATTTTTCATGCCATTAAAGTAAAACAGAAAATGTTATAGCTTTGTATATTTTGACGAAAGTGTTTACTTTTATCAGAATTAATTGTTAGGAATTCTATTGTTTAGATTTTGATGAATGCCATGTAAAACTTAGAATAGAAAGTTGGCTCCCCAATTCTTGCTTTGAAATGTATTGTAACAATTAGAGCCGCCAAGCCGAGTTAAGTCGCCTACGCTCCAACTTGCAAGAAGACAATCAAGGCTTGAAGGAAAACTCTGTGTGAGAGAACAGTACAACAAAGAAGAGAAGACGATGAAATTGACAAGAAGCGGTGAGATGCAAACAGTGGAACATCGATCAAGTCAACTCAAGAGAAGCCAAGTCTCAAGTCAAGTGACGAAAGAGTCATCCAATGATTGGAAGTCGACTCTAAGTCACCTGGGGAAAGCAAGGAAATGCAATCAAGTCGAGATAATCAGTAAAAAAGAACCATTGCATTGAAATCAAGAGATTTACTTAAACAAGTAATATCTCCATACTACCTTTCTTGGAGTGCTCGGTCCCGAGAAGCGTGCAAAAGAAATGAACCAATGGGAAGCACTACACCGTGTCGAAGTGCTAAAAGGTGATAAAACATTTCATACGAGGAAATGGCAATTCCAAGAACTCATACCAACGATCGCAAAGTGATTTTCAAAAATGAGCCTATCTCTTCAACGGGCAAATTTTTGAAAGTTCACTATAAAAGGAGAGGAGTTTGTTTGAGAAAAATGATGAATGACACACGTGGGATATACAAGCTTATCAAAAACTCAAACATTCTCAATCCTCAAGCCTACACTTCAAGTACATCAATCCAACACTTACCTCGTGAAGGAAAGAGAACTTCAACCAGATTGAAGAGGAAACCTTTAAAACAAGGGGGTCTACATTCCGGGAAGAAGGATTGTAGAAAGGTTCAAGGCCGAACCAAGTCTTAAGCTCTTGGAGGGCTTCGTGATCAAATCCAAAGTGCTTAAGCAAGTGAGTCAGAGTAGCAAAGCAAAATTGCCTGTGAAGAAGGCGAGTCGTAGAAGCCACCGAGTGATCAAGGCGTCTCATCGAGTCCCAAAGGATCAAGTCGGCCGTTGTGATCAAGACTTGTATCCGGACTGTTACCACTTTGTAAACCGATCATTGCTTAGTGGATTCCTCCAGAGTTGGAGAAGAGAGGAGTAGAAGAATTACCCCATCTTCGAACCTCTATAAAAACTTTCTTTCATGTCATTTACATTTCAAAGATTTAAATATCTCGCACTTTTAATTGCTTATATCTCATTTGATAAACTTGCTATCCATTTGATAATTTATAAGTACTAAATCAAGTCGTAAAAACTTGCTTAATCAAACTTAAGGGTGTTAAGTCTTCCACAAAACAAAACCACAATTGAGTCAAATTATAGCCAACAAATGAGTTACTCTATTAATACTCACCAATTTGAGTCTGTTGGGGATTAACTCTCTTGAGTGACTAATTCGATTGTCCATCAAGGACACAATGTGTAGAACTCTTAGATTTAAAAAGGCCTAAATCGAAAATTTGGTAAGGTTTATTCAACCCCCTTCTAAACCTTACACTTACACCCCTTGGGACCTACAAGTGGTATCGAGCGGTTGGTTCATTGAACCCTCCGCACCGTTCTTGAACTAGATATCCAAACTTTTCAAAAGTCTCGCTTTAGTACTTAAGCTTTCAAAACTCTTTTCTATCATTAAAAGTTATTATCATGGAAGCAAATCTAACACGCATTCCTATGTTCACTATTGAAGAATTTGATGATTGGAAAATTCGTATGCTCATCTATCAAAGATTACATGATGAGATGTGGATAGTGATAGAAGATGGGCCTCTGCAAATATTAAAGGTGAACACAAATTGCACGAAGAGTTGCAAAATGAAGGGGAAGATCATGGCACCGGACCTGTCATGGTTGAAAAACCAAGAACCGAGTGGACAAATGATGACAGAAAAGATACAACTGGACAATGTAGCCAAGGATATTCTCTACAAAACCTTGGACAAAGCCATGTTCAATAAAGTGAAATCTTGCAAAACTAAGAAATCAGGACAAACCGACATTGATTTGTGAAGGCTCGGAGCAAATCAAAGAAAACAAACTATCAAATGGGTCAGACAAAAAATTTGAGAACTTTAAAATGATCTCGGGAGAAAACCTGGATCAACTGGATGCTCGGTTCTACGAAAATCACAAATGAGCTGTCTACACTTGGAAAGGAATATACACAAAAGGAAATGTGTATGAAGATCCTAAAAGTCTTCCAAAATGAATGGGAAATGAAGGTCATGGCATTGAGACACTCCATGGACCTATCAAAGACATCCAATCATGAGTTATTCTCGGACCTCAAAGCCTACGAGTTTGAGCCGAGAAGGAAAGACCAGGAAGAGACAATTGTACCCAAAACAAACCGCTCTAGTTGTCAAAGATGGAAGGAGAGTCGAGGTCAAAGAGGCAATTGACCCGGAAGAAATAGCCCCGATGGTTAAAAGATTTAACAAGTTCTTTAACAAGAACTACAAGAGAGGAAAGGGTGAATCCTCCGGAAGACACTCGGCTCCCTCCAAATCAAGGGATGATAGGCCAACCAAGAGAACGAGATCATCAACAAGTTGAGTATCAAAGGGTGACAACTCAAGAATAGAAAGAGTCGATCAAAAGGTCAATATCTATGTTGGAATTGTAGACAACCAGGTCACTATGCCATTGACTTCTCATATCCTGTAGTCAACAAGTACGAGAAACGAAGAAGAAGAAAGAAAGGTCTTGAGAGAAAGAAGACAAGAGAAGAAAAAGGCAATGATGGCTGCAGAGATCACTGAGACAAAAGTCAAGAGAGACAGTGACTCGAGAGAGCAAAGGCCGACTACTCAAGTGACTCTGAAGAAGAAGCCTTGATCTCGCTTAATGGCCAAAGAACAAGATCAAGAAGATGAGGTACAATCTAACTCAACAAGCTCGGACACCAAATGATAGTGATCGTGACACACACACTTCATCACCCACTGATCTTTATGATTCATTAGGCAAAATGATGAAAGATTTTGAGCACATTAAAACCTCACACACACTATTGAATGAGGAAAACAGCCTACTCAAAAATCAAAACTCAAAGTCGACTAAGGAGCCGAGTACTCTAAGTCAAATAGGTCCGATGAGAATAAAAGTTTAAAAATTTTGAAAATGCTAAATTAATAAAGCGAGAAATTGTTTGCTATAGAAAAGAGGAGAATGACCTCAAAAATGTTATTGCCTCATTCACTAAGGCATCTAAATCATTGGATGATCTTATTATGAGTCAAAGAGAATGTGGAGACAAGACAGGCTTAGGATTCAATTCCTTTGTGCCATGTCAAACCTCGGGAGTAATTTTGGAAAAAGGATCTTCAAGTCATGAAGAGTCCAAAATCCAAAACTCTAAATGATGCACACACTTTCAATCCAAAGCACAATACTAAGCAAATGGCCTTGGTTACAAAGGAAAAGGAAAACAATGATTGAGAGTCTTTGAAAGGACAAATGAGAAGAGATTCACCAGAGTCCTCAAGACTCCAAACAAAAATACTCAGAAAGAAGAAGCGAGCTACCAAAAATCCCAAAAACTCATAAAAGAAATACATATGATGGGAATGGTAGAAAATATCCAAGCCAAGCCGATGGAATAATGTGAACTACCAAATAGACTTATGGAATACAAGCCCAAATGGCAAAGGCCTAGAACTCAACAAAGGCCATTCCAAAAGCATAAGAGCTTTCATCAAAGACACATATGCACCTAGGCACTACACTCAAAGACACCACAATTACCCAAGAAAGGCAATTGCTAAAACACATATGCAGCATACAGACAAAAGAGACAATTTGATGAACTGGAGACTCCCCAAGCAATTTGCCAGGATTGATTATGATTATGGCACTGATAGATGGCAACCTCTTGAGTCAAATCATTTGGCTATAGGTTGGTTGGATCATCTTATAATTCTAACCCCTCGGACCCGCACAAGAATGGGTACCTAAAACTTAATTTCCTTGATTGCGGGTTCAAGGAACAGTGAAAGTGCCAAGGAACCTGGTACATGGATAGTGGTCATTCCGGACATATGACAGAAATAAGAGAAATCAAAAATTCAAGGAAGTCAAAGGAGCAAAAGTCATATTTGGAGAAATGAAGCTCCCGGTGAAATAAGAGGCAATCGGATCCATCAAAAGGAATGGTTTAGAAATCACGGATGTTGCATATGTTGAAGGACTAAACTTCAATTTACTAAGCATCACCAACTCTGTGACAAGGGCTACAATGTTGGATTCAACATGGGAATATGCCAAATCAAAAATGTTGAATCTAATGAAGTTGTCTTTGCAAGGATGTAGACGAGAAAAATATGTATGTAGTGGATTGGTCAATCGCAACACCCAAAGACTGTCTACTAGCAAAGAGCACAAATTAATCAAGTTGGTTGTGGCACAAAAAGCTGAGTCACCCGAACTTCAAAACAATTAATAAGCTAGCAAGAAGTCATCTTGTAGAAGGACTTCCAGGACTCGAGATACAAGAAGGAAAGTATATGTGATGCATGTCGGAAGGGAAAACAAATCAAGTCGTCATTCAAAGAAAAGACATGCCCATCCTCAACAAGAATATTGCATCTCGCTTCATATGGATCTATTTGGCCCAAAGGAACCAAAGAAGCATAAGTGGAAAGAAATACACCTTGGTGGTAGTAGATGACTACTCAAGATATACATGGACAATATTCATGTGCAAGAAGAAAGAAACTCTACAAAAGCTACCACAAACATGAAGAGGATACAAAATGAGAAGAGTCAAACCATTATCAAAATAAGATCGGATAGAGGAACCGAGTTTGTCAATGGAATAATAACTCAAGATCTTGTATTGAGAATGGTATTGGTCATGAACTATCACCGCAAGGACTCCACAAAGAGAATGGAGTTGCGAGAAAGAAGGAAATGAACCCTCAAAGAAGCGGCAAGAACCATGTTAGTCAAGGGGGTTACCAAAAGATTTTG
The DNA here is from genome assembly GCA_016081115.2 of Rehmannia glutinosa. NCBI lineage: Eukaryota > Viridiplantae > Streptophyta > Magnoliopsida > Lamiales > Orobanchaceae > Rehmannia > Rehmannia glutinosa. The sequence continues at coordinate 86,268,092 of CM071937.1, forward strand.
GGTGAAGCAATCAACACACTGCTACACCCAAAACAGATGTATGATAAATAGGCGGTGACAAAGACTCCTATGAGATCCGGATCGAAGAAAACCAAATGTTGCATATTTCGGATATTTGGATGTAAATGCTTCATCCACAATAATGGCAAAGACAACCTAAAGGCTTTTGATGCTAAAGTCGATGAGGGTATCTTCTTAGGATACTCAAATTGAAAGCAAAGCCTACGAATACTCAATAAAATAACTATGGTTACTGAGAAGAATCCATTCATGTAGTATTCGATGAGCCAAACATAAATGGAGAAGACATTGAAGAGTCACCGATAAGTCAAACATCTAATCTCACGAGAAGAGTCCCTTTGAAGGTCGGCGGGGATTATCAATTCGAGAAGAAGAAGAGATAGCCAATCTCAAAAACAATGGAAAATCTGCGGTGAGTGATCACGAGAGAGTCGACCACGGAACACAACCGCAAGTCGATCAATCCGGCTAACTTACTTCAACTTTGACGTAAGATGGCCGAGAGACCATCCACGAGAACTTGTCATTGGAGACATGAGAGAAGCGTCAAGACAAGATCCAACCCAACAAGAATGTTCACATGCTTCATCTCGCAGATAGAGCCCAAAGATGTGTCACAAGCATTGGATGACACACATTGGATTCAAGCTATGCAAGAAGAGTCAATCGCTTTGAGAGAAATAAAGTATGGGAATTAGTACAAAGACCCATACATCAAAATGTTATTGGAACCAAATGGGTATTCGTAAATAAGATGAACGAGGAAGGCTCGGGTAAGAAACAAAGCAAGACTGGTAGCCAAAGGATATTGCCAAGAAGAAGGAATAGATTTTGATGAAACATTTGCTCCTGTAGCAAGATTGGAAGCTATAAGGATGTTTCTTGCCTATGCACTCACAAAAATTTCATTGTATATCAAATGGATGTAAAAAGTGCATTCCTAAATGGTCTATTGGAAGAAGAAGTGTATATTGAACAACCTCCGGGTTTGAGCGGAAGACTCTTGGAGACAAAGTATACAAACTCAAGAAAGCCTGTGACGGATTGAAACAGGCACCCGAGCATGGTATGATACCCCGTCACAATTCCCGATCAAAATGGATTCACAAAAGGAAAAGTAGATAGAACACTTTTCAGAATTCAAGACAAGAAGAGTATCTTGCTTGTTCAAATATATGTGATGACATCATTTTTGGATCCACTAACAAAGAGTCATGTGAAAAATTCTCAAACCTCATGCAAAGTAAATTTGAAATGAGCATGATGGGAGAGCCGACATTCTTCCTTGGACTTCAAGTGAAACGGTGAAGGATGGAACCTTCATAAGTCAAACAAAATACACCGAGATTTAATGAAGAAATTTGGTATGGAGGAGAAGTCTTCAGTAAAAATACCAATGAACACATCGACCAAAATGGACATGGACGCAGATGGCAAGCCTCAGATCAAACAAGATACAGAGCACTTATTGGATCATTGCTCTATCTCACAAATGCTAGCGGGCCGGACATCACCTTTGCTTTGTAGGTGTATGTGCAAGATTTCAATCTGCTCCAAAAGAGAGCCATATGACTGCCTAAGAGAATATTGAGATACTTAAAAGGAAGCCAAGAAGTAGGGCTATGGTATCCAAAGGAAGGTGGATTCAAGCTAATTGGCTATTCGTGACTACGACTATCTTGGATGCAGTGGACAGAAAAAGTACTTGAGGCACATGTCAAATGCTTGGAAACAGACTAATTTCCTGGTTTAGCAAGAAGCAAAACTCAATAGCCACCTCTGATTGAGGCGAGAATACATAGTCACGGCAAAAGTTGCCCAAGTCCTATGGATGAGACAAAGAAATGAGAGATTATGAAGTTGAAGAAAAAGAAATTCCAATCATGTGTGATAACACAAGTGCAATTGCAATCACTCAAAATCTGTGTTGCACTCAAGAACAAAACATATAGATGTCGATATCATTTCATAAGAGATCATGTTGAAAAGAAGGACATTATCTTGGAATATATCTCAACCGACAAGCAACTAGCCGACATCTTCACAAAACCATTATGTGAGTCAAGATTTGAAGAACTCAAACATGAGTTGGGGCTAATTGAGCTAAGTTTGACACGAAGAATCAAAGAAAAGAAATTGAACAGAAAGAAGGTGAAAAAGAGTCAAAACAAAAAATTAGCTCAAGAATCACCAGACGGAAAAGTCATTATACCAAGTCACCGATAATGAGTCACTAAGAGAAATGTGAGAAGCGAAATCAATTCACTAAGAGATAAGTTCGATTAACTTATGAGCAAAGTGACAAAAACGCAGATCATTTTGACTTAAGCGGGAATGTTTTAAGAGACACGTCGATAATGATGATGTGTACGACATAAAGCCGCACACCAAGCCTATGATTGGATATAAATGCTTCTTTGCATTAAATACGAGACATGAATCGCTCAATATGCGTCACGAAATCCAAGCCGTTGATTTCGATCCACGATTCAAAACCGTCTGCACGCCCTTTCATAAACCATATTTAAACCATTTCCGTTCGTTTCTCTCTCACACTTCTAAAAACTGTTCAATCTCTTTCTCCAAAAAGCAAAGGCAAATACTCTCAAAACCCTATCAACCTTCAAATCAAATTTCTGAACTTTTCCTTGAAATTATTCTCGAGAAATGGCACCAACGTATGACTTTACCAAGTTGGGAAAACAAATCCACACCGGTTCGACCGTGATTTCGACGAATGGTGAAGCGGTCCGACGACACCCTGGTGAAGAAAATCGCGGAGAAGTTAGAAACGCCAGGATCAAACCGTTTCTAACACTCGAGTATCCTATGACCTATGTGGAGGAGGTCGCACATTCTACGTGAATGCCGAGATTCACGATGAAGGAATCAAGTCATCCTGCTTCACGGGAAGCGGTGACTATCACCGCCAGGATTTGGTGAATATTGCTCACTACCAAGAAGGAGCATCCGAGATCAAAGAGGCCGATGTAAACTTGGTGACGCATGGAAAGAAATAGCCAAGTCCGACGTTGTTTGACAAAATAATATACACAAAAAAACAAGAGACTGGAAGGAGGATTATCACAAATTGTTGGACATTGTTGCCAAGTGTATCGACATCAAATTTGGCGACTTTGACCAACTGTCAAAGGCAAAATTGATTGTGATGGCTGCAATAATCGAAGAAAAGAAGATAAATCAAATGGAGTTTATCTACAAAGCAGACTCGCTAACGTGGGAACAAGTCCTTCAAAGAAGATGGGTCATTTGGAGGATCTCCTCGGGATATGGCCTGGTGATTGGCGGCTATTGGAGGTAAAAGGAGTACCTCTTAGACATGGGAAAGCATTCCATGTTAACAAGAGGATGTTGAGCTAATCTCTCTGGTGCTCGAGCGGCGTACGCCAAGAGAGCGACACGGTGAGGAATCACCCCCCAAGATACAAACACCGCTTCCTCTCCAAATTAAGAAGAAAAGTCGCCCTGCGGCTACCAAGAAATCTCTCACGCCTGCGCAAAGAAAGAAAACCAAACATGCTCCCCCCGCAGCAGAGTCACCTGCGCCTGCGGTAGTGTCACTGCGCCCCTGCAGCCTGGCGAGAAAGGACTCACAAATTCCCTCTCGATCGTCAAAAGGAGGAGAACGACAAGCCTGACGGCGGCTCAGCTCCTCGAAACAAACACAAGCACCGCCCCACCGCCCAAGACTCGAGGACACCGTCTCGAACCGCAAATCCTCTGGTACAAACTAAGAGACGAAGAAGACTTGTAAAGCAATCCGAACAGGAGAAACCAATGAGTCGGCTACTCGCCTAAAGACAAATACCGAGAGACTCTCGGAGAAGTAGAGTCTCCGGACGTAGTAAATGAAACAGCCCAAGTCTGCAAGGTGATCAGCAGAGGCAACCAAGACACAACGTAGCTCACACAAATTAAACTCAAGAAGAACCAGCCCAAGCGAGATAGTGATGTAATGATCCTATCTCCACCTTACCCGGACATCCAAAATCGTCTGCGTGAGTGGAGAAAATGGAAGTTGAGCAAGTCAAGGAACAGTTCCAACGGCTGAATTCATAGAAGAAGAAGAGAACTCGCTAAATTTCCTTGGATTATCTACTGTTGTCCCACTCTAGATGAAGACAAATCGCATGGATATTCTGCAGATCTACAAGGACAAGGAGAGAGAAAAGCAAGTCAAGAAGCCGGAAGCACGTGAGAAGGCAAGACCGCCTCTATTTCCTAAGACCACGTAACACTTCCATCCTCTCCTTGATGTCTTCTCTCGAAAGTGATGAGGAACCGGAGAATGTCACCGCCCACGGAAGAATTGCGGATGCGAGCAAGCATTGCATGAATCAAGAATCCTTCACGAGCAAAGACGATGGAGGACCGGAGAGTCCTCCGTAACACACGGTGAAATCGATCCAATGGGAGTGGTTCAAATAAAATAGCCACCGATGTTCTTCTACCACTTCCCACTAACTCGGAAGAAAGCAATAAGGAGTTGGCGATGAACCTGGGCTAGTGGGGACCCCAATGAGCCAATCCCTATTGAAGGTGTGCTACCACCTACCCCAACTACCGAACCTTCAATTGCAACAATGGGAGTCCGGAGACGAGTGACCCCACTCCAAGTCACTCACCGGTGCGCCACCGAGGGGAACCCCTCCACTGCAGCAAAGGTCGGAGGATGCTTTGCAGATGACTCCACAAAGAATGTAGGAGGCGAAGCAAAGAAAACTCAAACACAAGAAGAACAAAACTGACAAGTTGCCATCAACGAAGCTCGCAGGCGATTGAGACTGTCTCGGTGAGGTGCCAACCGCTCTCTGAAGGCTAATGACGCGCCGATGCGATCGAGGCACAGGAAGGAATGCAGGAGTTAACACTGGGCGATGAAAGTGCAATCCATGGGGTTGAGACTCCAATGGATGCCATCGCCGAAGACCCTAAGACAGTGTGACACTGTCGAAAGGAGGACCAAGGCCTCGCAGCAGAGAGAGACCGCTGGAGGAAATGAAGGCCACGGGAGGTTGAGACTTCCGGGGTAAAGAGGCTGAAGTAGAGAACATCCCTCCTGCAATCATTGACCCATCCGAGAAGGAGATCAGCGCACTTCATGATTCCCAGGACAACCCCGATGTCACCTTTCTCGGATCCGGGCGAAGAAGAAGGTTTCTAGTCTACCCCCCATGACAAATCCAAAAGACTCACCATGGGATGTTCCAGGCACGAGTAAGTCGATCCCAAGACTACTCGTCGGACCTTTAATTTTGATGATGAGCCACCAATGGAAATCTCATCATCGTCCGATGACGCTTCGATAAGGCCGAGGACCGCCTACTCAAAAGGAGAAATCACCGAGACCAACGGTTGTTAAGACAGTGAGGCTCGCCAAGCCGAGTCTTCGCACCACAAAACCCAAATGAACCAGACCACCGCTCCGGCTCCTCAAGCTACACTGGATCGATTCCCAAAAGAACTTCACGCCCACCGCTTATCATCGAACAAATCCCGGATGGCGGTGATGAATCCTTTGTGGAATCTTTCCCTTTCTCACTTTGGAGATACGAACTCCACGAAGAGTCGAAAAATGAGCAAGCACGATATCACGCAGACCACCTCCTGTTTTTCACTCGGCACCATTGTTCAGTAGATTTTGATTTCGACGTTGTATGGCCATCACCGCAATGTGAAGAATCACCAAGTTAGAGAAGTGTTCAAGGCACTCTTTGTTGAAGTTGAACGAATGGAAAGGCATCGAGCCTCCTTGGATATGCTGGACCGACAACAGAGATGCCAACCTTTACTACGGTGACTTGAGAGGCATCACGGTCGGGATAAGGGAATGGTGGCAACAAAGAAGAATCAATGCGTGTGGAACAGGTGAGATACTTGAGACAATTATTCAACAAGGCTGCGTGTGGAGAGTCGAAAATGTTGATGCGAAAAACGAAGGCTGCGGGAACACATTGAACATATGCACGAAGCTCACACTAGCCGAGATCAAGGCTGCTGCGTGAGCGAAATGCAAATGATATACAAATGTTTGGAAGAACACATGACAAGAAAATTCAGCCTTCTCATGGCCGAGATGAAGCGATTTCAGAAATCCAACGCTACTCGATGCAATCAATGCGGGCAAAGATACAACGCAGCGAGACTTGAAGCAAAATTCAACCATCGAAGACTCGACTTCATGCTTGCCAAAGATGTTCCCTGGGGTTCCTCTATCCTTTGATGATGCCAAAAAGGGGGAAGAGGAATACCTTAAAGAAAAAAATCAAGTTTGAAAAGAAAGGAGCGGTGACAAGGAACAAATGAGAAGAAGGAAAATCACCAGAAATTTTTGAAATCGAAGAAAGGAAAATCTGTTGAGGGGAAGGATCAAAAATATGACCTTGATGATTGCACAAACCCCCAACGGTCCTGTCAAATGACATTATAAGCGACAAACTCCCCGTGACTCGCCACTCCAACACTCTGTTGTATCTATGGCCGAGAAGAGAAAAAAGAAATTGAAGCGAGGGATGAAGGAGGTGGAAGGAAGAATGGATGCCAGGGTGATGAACATCTTGAAAGAACACGAAGGCATTCCGGTTGACAGAGACACGTATGCCATTTCGATGTCGGACAGAGCCAAGATCGGTTGACGAATTCAAAACGCTCGAATCAAGGATATTTTGCAAATATGTCCTTGGCTCAAGCTTGGACCTCTCGGGAAAAGGGTCTCACATTATGTGAAGAAGGCCGACAGAGAATGAGACAACCAGCAATCACTCTGGCTGGTCACTCCGCCCAGGCACTCACCGAAAGAAGAAGGCCCCGTCTGAAGATATACGCCCAGGTAGAGGAAGAAGCGGCGATGGAGGAAGAAGCTTGACTCCAGGCCTTTGCCCAAGAATATTGAATACGTAGATCCAGGAAAGAAAGGAGGGATCTACTTTGGGTTGGGCTTGACCATGTGGCGAACTTGCAAGTGGCTAAAACCAACGCCGAGTATGCAAAAAGGATAGAAAAAGAAAACAAGAGACAAACTCGGCTATGGCGGGAGAGAGAGAGGAAAGAATAAGGAAAGATGAAGCCGCCGAAAGGCATATGAGAAGAAAAAGAAGGCGGTGATGACGAGAAGAAGAGAAGAAGAGAAGAAGATCTTGATCAAGATGAAAGAAGGAGACAAATGAAGGAGATGAAGTGTTCTTTGTCAACCCTTCGTGTATTTTATATGTAAATATATACAATGTAAGTCTTCCGTAATAATGCTATAAAAATTTTTTTGAGACAATTACATACTCGATACACCTTGTAAATTGTGTTAAGTACAAAGAATGATATGATCAATAAAAAGATTGATTATGCGCATACATTCTATGTCAATACACTATCTGTATGTATCTTTGTTATTTGCATCTTTGTATGATTTAAGTTTTGGCATCATCAAAAAGGGGGAAATTGTTAGGAATTCTATTGTTTAGATTTTGATGAATGCCATGTAAAACTTAGAATAGAAAGTTGGCTCCCAATTCTTGCTTTGAAATGTATTGTAACAATTAGAGTGGCCAAGGTGAGTTAAGTCGCCTACGCTCCAACTTGCAAGAAGACAATCAAGGCTTGAAGGAAAACTCTGTTGTGAGACAAATGAGTACAACAAAGAAGAGCAGACAGAATTGATCAAGAAGCGGTGAGATGCACTTGAGTGGAACATCACCAAGTCAACTCAAGAGAAGCCAAGTCTCAAGTCAAGTGACAAGAGTCATCCAATGATTGGAAGTCGACTCTAAGTCACCTGGGAAAGCAAGGAAATGCGGTCAAGTCGAGATAATCAAAAAAGAACCGTTGCCGAGAAATCAAGAGATTTACTTAAACAAGTAATATCTCCATACTACCTTTCTTGGAGTGCTCGATCCCAGGAAGCGTGCAAAAGAAATGAACCAATGGGAAGCACTACACCGTGTCGACTGCGAAAAGGTGATAAAACATTTCATACGAGGAAATGGCAATTCCAAGAAGCGCATACCAACGATCGCAAAGTGATTTTCAAAAATGAGCCTATCTCTTCAACGGGCAAATTTTTGAAAGTTCACTATAAAAGGCTGAGGAGTTTGTTTGAGAATAATGATGAATGACACACGTGGGATATACAAGCTTATCAAAAACTGAAACATTCTCAATCCTCAAGCCTACACTTCGAAGTACATCAATCCAACACTTACCTGTGAAGGAAAGAGAACTTCAACCAGTTGAAGAGGAAACCTTTAAAACAAGGGGTCTACATTCCAGGAAGGATTGTAGAAAGGTTCAAGGCCGAACCAAGTCTTAAGCTCTTGGAGGGCTTCGTGATCAAATCCAAAGTGCTTAAGCAAGTGAGTCAGTGTAGCAAGCGGCAACGCCTGTGAAGAAGGCGAGTCGTACGAGAAGCCACCGGTGAGTGATCAAGGCGTCTCGCATCGAGTCCCAAAGGATCAAGTCAAGCCGTTTGTGATCAAGACTTGTATCCGGACTGTTACCACTTTGTAAACGATCATTGCTTAGTGGATTCCTCCGGGAGTTGGAGAAGAGAGGAGTAGAAGAATTACCCCATCTTCGAACCTCTATAAAAACTTTCTTTGTGTCATTTACATTTCAAAGATTTAAATATCGCACTTTTAATTGCTTATATCTCGATAAACTTGCTATCCATTTGATAATTTATAAGTACTAAATCAAGTCAGAAAAAACTTGCTTAATCAAACTTAAGGGTGTTAAGTCTTCCAAAAAACAAAACCACAAAATTTGAGTCAAATTATAGCCAACAATGAGTTACTCTATTAATGTACCTATTTGAGTCATTTGAGAGATTAACTCTACTGAGTGACTAATTCGATTGTCCATCAAGGACACAAAGTGTAGAACTCTGTAGATTTAAAAAGGCCTAAATCGAAAATTTGGTAAGGTTTATTCAACCCCCCCCTTCTAAACCTTACACTTACACCCCTTGGGACCTACATTCCTATATAATAATTGTTGTCTTCGGGGGCTTGTTTTAAAACATGAAGTTGTTTTTTTCTGACATACAACACAAAGAATATTTGAGATTTCGGCCTTCATAGTGGCAAGACAATCTCTCTTCGCAACAAGACACACCACAAAAACTATATCTATATATTGGATCAACAATATCCCAATAATCTTTAAAAAATATGTCACATTATAATAAAATAAATCTTAAAAATACAAAATAATAGAAAAAATAAAAGAAAAAAAATCATACTAATTGATAGCAATGAAATTGTTTGAACAAACAAATTTTTATGTAACTGTCTTTTCTTGTTGTGTAGAGTATTGAAGAAAGAATTAGGACAATCTTGGCAAGTGACCGTTTCCTGAAATAAATAATGATGTGTCTCCTACAAAAAATAGAAAAGTAAAAATTAATTCGAGATATCATTATAATTACGTAATTAAAATAGTGGACAAAATCAATATAACATTACATAATTAATATACCATTTCTTGAAATCCGATTTTGAATATCGTAAGGCCCAAGATCAACCATTTAGTTGTTGTTATTATGTATACTACCAGTCCACCCGTGCGATACACGGATTATATAATAAATAGAAGTTATTTTAGTAGTTTACTTCAATAAATTATTTAATTGTAAAGCTAAATAACCATTGTTGAAAAAAATAAATAATTATATAGTAACGGAAAAAGACAAAACAAATTGAATGAACAAAAAATACTGAATATAAAAACTTATTATGAGTTTTAAAAAATTTCTTTAAATACAACATTGGTAGTTGAACTTGTAGGGTCACTATCACGATCACATATAAAAAAAATTTAATAACCTTAGGATCAATAACTCTAGAAACATCAACATAAAATTAATCTTAACTAAAAATAGGATTCATTTTAAAAGGAATTCTACATTTGACAAAGATTGTTTCATCGCAAGTGAAAATACCTGATTTTTTTTAATTTTATTCATTTAAAAGTGTTTTTTTATATAAATTGAAAATTATGGCCTTTTTTAAAAAAAAAGATGTTGGGAGTGAAGATAAAAAAAGAAAAAAGAAAAAAGAAGAAGTTAAAGGGCCAATTGTAGGGAGTGAAGATAAAAACACAACTTTTTGTTACCATAATTAAAAAATTAAATTTCTCAAAAAAAAAATTATTGAAAAATTAATATCTGGATGGAGAAAAACGCCCAATGGCCCCAATCTGCGAAAATATTTTGAGGCCCAAATCAATTTAATACTCAATAAAACCCATTATTCAAAAATTAAAAATAAAAAAAAAAAAAAAACTAAATCTGCTACACTGCTACCCCTTAACCCCAAAACCATTTGCGCCGCTGACACAAACTCTCTCACACACACAAACTCACGTAGAAAAATCACCAACTCACCCAAATAGTCACATACACACTCTGTAATTTCAATGAAAAATATGGGATATAGCCGATTAATTTCTGTCATTTCTGTTCTATTTTCTTCGAATAAAAGCGAGGTATGTCATTTTTCGTTTTTCATTTTTCACAACTCCAAGTCTCTGAAGCTCCAATATGTTTTTTTTGTTAGATTATACATGTATATTTAAAAAATTGTTCATTTGTAAGTAATTGTTGTGGATCTCATACTATATTTCAAGAAAAAAAACACGTATATTTTTCTTAAATATAAATACTTTTACCGATAAAATAATGTTGGGGAATTTGCCAAAATATGGCAAAAATGAAACAAACTTGTGCAAATATGGTGAATTTGATGGGGTTGGTTGATTTACTCGGTGGCGCAGATGTGGGGTGCGCCAGGATAACTGTTGGCGCACCTCTCACCTGCGCCAGAATACTAATATTTTTTTTATTTAAATTTAAGTGGGTGGCGCGCAAATGAGGTGCGCCACCATTTAAATTTTTAGGTGGGGTGAGGGTGGGGTGGCTAGGGGTGGGGGAGGGGTAGAGGGTGGGGTTGGTGCACAAATGATGTGCGCCACCCCAAACTTTTTTTTGTTGGGGTGGGGTGGGGTGGGGTCGGGGTGGGGGTGGGTGGGGAGTAATTTTTTTATTTTATCTCATGTAATTAGTTCATATGTAATTTTCATTTTTTATCTGTTTTTAATGTGCAATATATCAAATTAATTATTTTATTACGATCTTCAATTTGACATCTATGCATATTTTTGCAAGAAAAAAAAATACATAGTTATAAATTGGTTTCGATTTGAGAAGGGTATTCTTGCACGTATTTAGAATTTGACAATACTCCTAATTTTTACCCTAAATACAAAATCATGAATTTTTACCCGATTTGATAAATCTGATTTTTTTTTCGGATTAGAAAATAATGGACATCGATTTTATTTTATATAAAGATAAATTAATAAAGGACATTGATTTTATTTTATATAATAATAAATTAATAATTACTTTGTAATAATTACTTTGTAATAATTACTTTGTAATTATTAATTTATTATTATATAAAATAAAATCGATGTTCTTTATTTTTTGATCCGAAAAAAAATTATATTTATCAAATCGAGGTAAAAATTCATGATTTTGGATTTTGGGTAAAAATCAGGAGTATTGTCGAATTCTAAGTACTATATGTGTATCATGTAAGAATATCCTTCTCAAATCGAGACCAATTTATAACTATGTATTTTTTTCTTGCAAAGATATGCAATATGGATGTCAAATTGAAGATCGTAAGAAAATAATTAATTTGATATATTGGACGTTAAAAATAGATAAAAACGAAAAAATTACATATGAACTAATTACACGAGATAAAATAAAAAAATTACTCTCCACCCACCCCCCACCCCGACCCCACCCCACCCCCAACAAAAAAAAAAGTTTGGGGTGGCGCACATCATTTGTGCGCCAACCCCCACCCTCTACCCCCTCCCCCACCCCTAGCCACCCCACCCCTACCCTCCACCTAAAAATTCAAATGGGTGGCGCACCTCATTTGTGCGCCACCCATTTAAATTTAAATAAAAAAAAATATTAGTATTCTCGCGCAGTGAGAGGTGCGCCAACAATTATCCCGGCGCACCCCACATCTCACGCCACCGAGTAAATCAACCAACCCCATCAAATTCACCATATTTGCACAAATTTGCTTCATTTTCGCCATATTTTGGCAAATTCCCCAATAATGTTTTCTCGATGAAAATAAACTAATACAGTTACTTTATTTCATATCCTCGAAATAAAACAAAGATCGCGGAGATTTTTTGAATTCTAAATATAAAAATATTAATGTATCGTAATTTTTATAGGATCTGATGAAATTTGCCAAAAGCTTGTTGGGTATCTAATTCTATATCTTAGAATTATTTTGTTTTCCGATTTTAATATCTTTGGATCTGATGAAATTTGCTTCGTACCTGATGAAAGATATATTTCTTATAGAATGCTTATTCTAAATAAAAAAAATTCCTATTTAACAGCTTATTGTAAATATTGTTTTTTGTTATTTAATCCTAATAGAAACATGTAAAAAACTAAGGATAATAAATATTTAATTATAAATACATATATTATATTCTTTTTAATCTGAAGTAATTCATGCAATCGTTTTTGGTTTTTTACGGAATTTTAAACTTTAAGAACATTTGTGGTGCCTACGGATTTGCTTGTCAATGTAAGATTGTTAATTTTTGCATCTACATAATTGACATACTCATGACTGAATTTTTTATAATATCCAGATATATATAATATATGTGATAGTATTTTATCTTTTTTTATGGAAATATTTTTAGTATTATAAATAATCTAATTAAAACTATTTTTCTGCACAGGTGAATCTAAAAATTTTATTATTTTATTTCTCATACATACTTCTTATAATATGATATTTTAACTAATTACAATTGCGTTTCTACGCAGGTGATTTTAAGAAGAAAAACAAATTTGGGTTTACGCATACAATCAGTTCAAGTAAGTGAGTTTTCATAATTTACAAATCAAATATAAAAGAACACTTACCATTTAGTGAACTATTGAACGGTTTTCTTTTGCTGGATTTTACTGTTGATTTTGTGATTTTCATGGTAGGCCCATGTGATATTGGCTGATAACTTACTGTATGAACATAAAATTTTCATATATTTATGAAAATAATGCTCATCAGATTCAACACAAAAAAATAAAAAATAAAAAATCAAAGAATGTGGGTGTGAAGAATGAACAATTATTTAGCACTGGTTTATATAAGCATGCCAATGCCTGCATAAAAGTTAAAATACTGGAAATATAAATATTGTGTTGGTAATAGAGAAGTAATTATTAATTGTCTATTTACGCAAAAACATTTATCACCCTAATAAATAATGCAAATGTTATAATGGATTTCAAAGGTGGGAAAAAAATACAACAATTAATAATTAACTTCTAGAATTGTTTTTCTTAATTGCTATAATTTGCTATGATGTTGGAAAAAGGTAAAATTGTATTAATGTGATATTGGAGAAGCAAATATTAACGTAAAGGATATAGTTGTAATGCTTTGTTGGCTTTGCTATATTACAAATTTGATTAATGGAAAATTCAATAACATTCAAATATATGCTGGAATAGTTTTCCAGCTATTGCGTGCTATTATTATGTTGGAAAAAAATAGATGTGTATTACTGTGTGATATTGGATAATGGGAAAGTCTAGACAAAGGATACAGTTGTATTATTAGAATTAATTATAATGAATTAATGGCTTTGTTATATTCCCAAATCGATAACTATGAAAATTTAATTACATTTTAGTAACTGATGGAATTGTTTTTTGTCAAATTATTTGATTTTATGTTGGAAAAAAATATTTGAATTTATATGTATACTCGATAATGCAAAATTAATATAAAGTATATATTTGTATTATTAGACTTAATTGTAATGCATTGATGACTTTGTTATATTCCAGAACTGATAAATGTGATAATTTAATTATATTTTTATTACCTGTTGGAATTGTTTTTTTGCGAGATTATGTTGGAAAACAATATTTGATTATAATTAATTGTACTGCTTGGGTGGCTTTGTCATATAATCAAATCGATTTATTCGAGAATTTAATTAATTTTAAATATCTGCTGTATTTTGTTTTTGTGCTATTACTTTGGAAAATTTTAAATTTATAATAATGAGTCTTATTGGACAATCAGAAAATTACCATAAAGAATATTTTTATATTAGAATTAAATTTAATTCCTTAGTCGTTGTGTCATATTCTGCCATTGGACATTTGGACTCTTTTTTTTTTGCATCATGTATATTTCTTTTAATTCAACTCATAGAAAAGTTAAATAAATTTATTAATTCATTGCACTATCGTATTTAGGTGAAATTACAAAATATCTGAAAACCATATTTAAAACCTCAGTAAAAAATAACAATAAAAGTACACAATTATGTGAAACCATTTACTAAATATGCCTTATGGACTAAAACATTGGAGCTTAAAAAACAAAACTACCAAACATATGGAAAAAGTAGTTAAAAATAAAACATCTATGTCAAAAACATTGAAAATACTAATTATGCATAATTAATTTAAAATGTTGGAGCTATAAAATACTTAACTACATACGACTGTACATGTTAACAGAACTAAAAAAGGTAACGAAAAACCTGTAAACCTTATATTACAATGCACAAAAAAAAACTACAAAAAAAATTAAAAAAGCACTGGAAAAAATCAACTGAAAAGTATGTGTAAACATACCTCAATATCATGAAATTTGCATTCCAAACTAAAAAATTTCGAGCTATCTCCATATGCAAGTATAATGTATATTCGAACTTGTCTGACTGAAAATACTAATTATGCATTATTAACTAAAAATATTGGAGCTAAAGAAAACAAAAATATGTATCCCTGATAGTGTTAACAGAACTTAAAAAAAGGACAAACTTGTAATTATTTTACATTGCACAAATCATAACGAAAAAAAAAAAGAAGCGAATAGTGAAAACACTACTGAAACTTATCTATAAATGTACCTCATTTTCATGAAATATGCACTCCATACTAAAAAATTTCAAGCTAACGTACAGTGTATACACGAACCAGTCGGACTCTGAGCACCAAGTACATTTTCGTGGTGTCATGGTCTTTGTCTATGTAAACAAAGGAGCAATTCTGTAGATATATTTTGGTTTATAGTTGACTGCAACTTATGATGTGTCATTTGATTGCAGTTGATGCCTATTTATAATCGAAAGAGAGAGATTATTGTGATTTATGATAATCCATTTAGCTGCCCAAGATTTTGTTTTTTCCTGGTTATTGTGTTTTTCAAAATGGGCTGTATTATTGAATTTTATTTGCAGAGGTACATTTATTGTTGTGTTTTTCAATTCAACTGTATTGTATTTATCAGAGAACATATTCATCAGCCATTTTTAAAATTTGAATTATTTTTTTCGTTGTCCAACACAATAGTTGCCAGAATTAATTGGATCATCTTCCAATGCAGCAAAATCGAAGTATATTAATTAATATGTATCGAAGTTTGTTACTTAAAATAAAAAATTAATTAAAAGTATCAGATTCAGGCTTAACCAATACAGGTGTCACTAAAAAACTTTCCATATTTTGCAGCTGAATTTTGGCGGGAACTTCCTAAAATACCACTATTAGCTTTTATATATCACAAAAACTTATATGAGACCGTCTCACGGATCTAGATCCGTGAGACGGAGCCCCAAACCCGCCACCCAAGCCTCCTACCCGCAACCCGCTAAAATTAAAAATTACCCAGCCCTAGAATTACTCAACACACTCAACCCGCTGCTGGTATTAGCCCCTTTCTTCTTTGTGTTCTCTCTTCTCTCTCTTCGAAGTTGCGATTTTTTCCGTTATTTTTTTCTTCTCATTTTTCTTTGCAATTTCCGGGCGTTTCTCTTCCGTTTGTTCACAGTGGTTTGAAGCTTGACCTCCATTCGACCAAAAATCAGGTATTTCTTCAGTTTTCTACAGTTTTTTCTTTCGTTTTTTGGTTCTCTTCGATTTTGGTATATTCGAAAGTTTTTTTATGAATTTTTCTTGAAAATGTATGTTAGGGTTTTAAATTTGAGCATGTATTTTGTTAAGATTTTAATTTGATCATGTATTTTTATCCGAAATATATGTTAGGGTTTAAATTTGAGCATGCTTTTTGTTAGTGTTTTGATTTCAACGTGTATGTCAGGGTTCTGTAGTTAATTAGTATGTGAAGTAATATTGTGTTTTGATATTTTGATGTTTCTGTATTTTTACGTGACTAGTATCACTTTTGCCCTTACAAGTATTACTTTTGGTCGTAAAAGTATCAGTTATTGCAAACAAAGTATTACATGTGTTTTATTGTGATGTTTACATAATTTTGTAATGCTATGAAAAGTATCACTTTTTACATAAAAGTATCACTTTCTACATAAAAAGTATTACTTTTCATATAAAAAAGTATCATACGTTTTTTCCCAATTTATAATGATATCACTCATCCATATGTTTTTGCAGTGAAGTATATGAAATGAGTATTTTTCTGATGGAGAATAATCATCCCAAAGCTCGAGATATTCAACAATACAATGTGGAAAATGTCCATTTCTCTTGGCAATCGGAATCGACGAATGTTGATTGTGGTGTGTTCTTGATGCAGTACCATATGGAAATTTCAGTGGGCATGCGCACTTAGTCATTTGAAATTGTGTTGTATATCTAGTTTTTGTCATCATATGTGGATTAGATGTTATAAATTTTTTGTATTTTGAGAAAGAAACATGTAAAAAGTTAATGAAAGATGGATAACTCTTGTCTGATGACTCACGGTCAATTTGTTCACTCGAGAAGTATGACTTTTCTATTAAAAGTTTGTCTTTTCATATTAGAAGTATCCCTTTTTTTAATAGTTTGGTATTCACATATTATGCAAATGATGACAGCTGGAATCAAATCGATCTTTTTATCTTTATTATAAAAGTATCGCTCTTTGTCTTAAAAGTATCACTTTTTGAATTAAAAGTATCAATTTCTTTTTAACAACATACTAAAAGTATCACTATTTGTTGTAATTTGAAAAGTATCACTTTTTGGTCTAAGAGTATTTGTTAAAACTTAAAATGACTCTATCACCATTTTCTTCAAGTTGAAAGTATAATTTTTTGGTTTAAAAGTATCAATCTTTTTTAACTTTATTTTAAAAGTATTATTTTTCGTGTTTAAAGTATCATCTTTTGAATTAAAAGTATTACATTTTTTAACAAAATTTTGCAAGTATCGCTAATTCTCTTCAGCTGAAAAGTATCACTTTTCGGTCTAAAAGTGTGAGTTTTCAGCATAAAAGTATCACTTTCTATTACAAAAGTATTGAAGTATTAATACAAAATGGCAAAATTATTAACACAACTAAGAATTGAATGATTGGTTTTTTATAAGGAAACAATCATTGTAATAGGAGGAATATCATTTTTATACCAAAATAATTACTAAATACAAAAATAGTTGCTAAACTGCTGAAGATTAAGAATCTTTGAACCGAACTCCTTGAGATGTGAGTTTGACGTATCACTATTTCTCTTCTTCTTGCTTATTTGAACGTGTGGGATCCAGAATATTTGTAGAAGAACTAGAAACATCATTTTACTCAGTAGAATTCATTGTATCCATCAATGCATAAGACATTACCTTCAGCTTCTTGGTCACCACCTAAAGGTAATACTTTTGGTTAAAATTATTATACTTTTTGCAAAAAAAAGTAATACTTTTAAAAATAAAGTAACAAAAATTGTATAAGACTTTTACCTTCAGCTTCTTGGTTTGTATTGGTAGAATGAATGAATACTTCACCATCTAAATGTAATACTTTTGGTCAGAATTGTAATATTTTTTATAGAAAAAGTAATACTTTTGTTTTACCTTCATTAGACATTATATCATTGCCCTGTTGTTTAACATTCTCCATTTTCTTCAACTTCCATTGATCATCAACGACAATAACACAAAAGCACTGGAAAAAGTTTGTTCAAGATGGAGCTCATTCAATTTCATCACATTTTGCAAAATCAATGCTTAATATCTATATTTTAAATCCAAAAAACTCCAAGATCCAATTCGCAAGTAATACATAATACAATCCATTATGCAATTCCCAAAATTTCAACAACAACAAAAACTTTGTGCCTCTACAATAAACCCCAGAAAAATATTATTGTTTTTTCTCAAAAGAGACAAGAAAGCATACTCAATCGTAAATTAGCTGTGAAGATTAAGGACAATGGAAGAGTTTGCGTCGAGCGGAGTTGGCACGTAGGATCATTGCGATAGAGGTCGCGCTCCCCCACGACTGTGGTGTTCGGCGATTGAGAGAGAGAGAGAGAGAGAGAGAGAGAGATCGCTGCTCTGTTTTTTTTCGATTGAGTGTGTGTGTGTGTGTGTGTGTGTGTGTGTGAGAGAGAGAGAGAGAGAGAGAGAGAGAAAAAAAAAAAAAAAGGGTTTGGCAGCGGGTTTGGCTTTGGGCTTGGAGCAGATTCGGGTTTTGGGTCTGGAGCTCCGTCTCACGGATCTAGATCCGTGAGACGGTCTCATAAGAGACCTCCTGTATATAATATTATGTTAAAAAACCCAAATTACGATATCTCGAATTAGAGATGGTTAAAAGAACAAAACACACATACACACAAACACAAAGATATCTCAACCTCCTGTTCAAAAAAAAGATATCTCAACCTCTCATTTGAAATGACATTTCTTAAACTTCGGAAAATGATCATTTCACCCGCATTTTACTGCACCATGAAAATGCCTCTTTAACCAAAAAGCTAACACACACATGCACAGCCAAAAAGGTCCAAAAAGAAAAACAATATAGTTGCAAAAGCAAAAAGAAAGAGAGAAAAGAAAAAAAGGGGAAAAACAAAGAAGAGAGGAAAGAGAACAACAGAAATTGTAGAACAATTCCATTGTTCTCTTTCCTCACATTTGATCAGAGAAGCAAAAATAAAATTAAAAAAAAAAAAATGGCATTTGCAGGTACAACCCAGAAATGCACAGCTTGTAGTGGTACTGTATATCTAGTTGATCGGCTCGCCGCTGATAACCGGATTTATCACAAGGCCTGTTTCCGTTGCCACCACTGCAAAGGCACTCTTAAGGTACTTTTCGAGACGCGGTCTTATATGAGACCTCATCAAAGACTCTGTAAAATACAAATGACAAAAACTAATATGAAACAGTTTCACATGGATTAATTTCGTGAGACGGGTTCTAAAATAACCCATATTACTAACTCATTTTAATTTGTATCTAATTTGCTTTGATTTGCAAAATGAGTTGGATCCGTTTTATGATCTAAATCTGTGAGGCGGTCTCACATAAGTCTTACTCAATACAAAAATATTGTTTTTTTTTCCCATAAGTTTGGGTTGAAGTTGAAATTTTATTTAAATATAGGATTTGACCCATAAATTATATTCATGAGACTGTCTTATATACGTTTTTGTGATTTTTTTCAATTATATCAATATGTTTTACTATCAGAGGACAACATTATGTGTGAATACATCAATTGATTCAATACCAAACAAATCCATGATCCAAAAACATTTTGTTTATTTTTTTGTTTCTATTTTGGGATATTTACAAGAACTATATATTGTTGAGCTTTCGCATAATTAAAAAAAAATCCAAAATTTCGTTAACGTATTACAAACATAAATCGAGTTTTTTTATTTCTTAACAAATATCCTCTTGTTTGAGGGACAATTTGTAAAACAGAAACAACTTTCTATTTATGATATTGAAAAATAATTGGAATTTTCGCAATTAGACGAAACCAGAAGGGATTTTTTGTAATTAACCTATTTATATTTTTATTTTCTTAATTTATTGTTCTTGTTATTTTTCAGTTAGGAAACTTCAACTCTTTCGAGGGGGTTCTGTACTGCAGGCCTCATTATGATCAGCTCTTCAAGAGAACTGGCAGTCTCGATAAAAGTTTTGAAGGTTATAATTATAAAATAAAATATTCTTGAAAAAGATTTATTTTTTTTGGTTTCGATTTTATTTTCTGTTTTTTCAGCTTTTATGTTCTCAACTTGCTAAGCTTGGCTAAAAATATTTTCAGGGACACCAAAAATTTTGAAACCAGAAAAGATCGTCGAAAATGAGGTAATCTCTAAATATGGTAATACAGTTTCGTAATAGTCGAATTATGCATAATTATTGCTGGTTTATAGCAAAAAAATATATTATATACAAGAAATTAATTATTTATCTTGCTTATTGTGTAGCTAACATGAATGTTATATCTTAAATAGAATGCAAGCAAGGTTTCAAGTATGTTTGGTGGTACGAGGGACAAATGTGTAGGTTGTAACAAGACAGTTTATCCAATTGAGAAGGTAATTAAACTAACATCCATTTTTCTCACCATTTTTCATCCATATTATATGGTACAATAATAGTTGGATTATATGCAAAAGATACAATTTATAGATATCCCTCCAAGAGTTGAGGACTCAAATTACAAAAACTTACCCTTGGGATTCGCCGATTCAGCTAAATCACAAAACAATATAAATTTATTTTCTTTTAAAATTACAAATACCCCCTACGAATTTTTTTTATTTCATAGTTGCACCTTTGAGGGGCTATTTGTAAAATAAATACAAATCAGAGTGTATTTGTATTTAAAGATAACTGAATCTTCAGACTAAATATATTTAGGGAAAATTACAAAACTATCCCTGAAGTTTCGGTTAATTAGAAAAAAAAACCCAGGAATTTTTGAAAATTACAAAAAACTCATTGAGGTTCGATTCTGTGTTAAATGTAAGGAGTTAATTGAAATTATTTTACAAATGTAAGGGAACGTTTGAAATATTTTTTGCTCATGAAGGAAGCAAAGTGTAATACAGTATCAAACCTCACATGGTTTTCTTGCAATTTTCAAAAACCTGTGGGTTTTTTCTACATTTAACCCAAACATCAGGGATAGTTTTTGTAATTATCCCATATATTTATCCTTTGAAAATATAAAAAATTCTCAATACTATTTTTGTTATAAGTTGCACATATATTCACAATTACTTGGATAACAATATCTCCATATTAATTAATAATAGGTAACTGTGAATGGAACTCCATACCACAAGAGCTGCTTCAAGTGCAGCCATGGTGGTTGCACCATTAGTCCATCGAACTATATAGCGCACGAGGGGACGCTTTATTGCAAGCACCATCATATCCAACTTGTCAAGGCTAAAGGCAATTACAGCCAGCTTGAGACTGACTCTGAAAAAGACCCTATCCCTCCTACTTCTGTTCAAATAGCTGCTGAATCATAAACATTTTTAATTTCCAAATTACTAATCATATATCTCTTTTTTTCCTTTAATATGATTTTTCTTGTCAAATTCTTTTTTGCTGTTTTTCAAGTGTTAGTGTGTTACAAAAAGTTTTATTTTTTGGTTTTTTGTTTAGGGGTCTGAGTTTGGAGATATGGTGTCATAAGCTGGGATTTGTGTATTATTGATGTATTTTGTTTGTTCATCAATTTATTTTGGGTTCCTTTGTGATAGATTTTGGATTGTCTCCACTAATTTTTTTTTTGGATCCCATTTATGTAGAGAGATTGATATACTTACTTGTGTTGTTTGGACTTTCAATTCATAAATTAATTATTTGATTATTATTCTTTAACTATAAATATTGTTCTTGATCTTGAAATTATGATATGAATTGAAATTATGATCCTTAATTGTTAATATGTTTATCATATGTCGGGAATAATATTATTACACCAATCGAGCACACAGATAGACTATAGATTGTGGCTTATCAGCAAGAGTTAAGTCCGAAGAAGCGTCTTTTCTAGGACAAAGTTTTAAAATCAAGAAAAAGTGAATAGTAATATTTTTTAAGCGAACACTAGTCATCCCATGCCAATCTATATACTATAGGGTTATTAAATTAAGAATACAGTCTGAATTTTTTGTATGACGATATCAATGTACTATAACCATCAACGAATATGATCCTAATAACAAATTATCAATTACTCTCATAATATTAAATATACCACTAATATTATTAAATAAACTCATGTAACATATTAAAAAAATATGGAATAGTACAAAATAGCCATTTACAAAATGTAGCGACGAAAAATAGCCATCTTTTGTAGACACATCTTTTTTTAGCCATTTTGGGGTGTAAAGATGAAAAAAAGAGTAGGTCTCTTGTAAGACGGTCGTACGGTACGACATAATGCAGTAAAAAGTGATACTTTTAATATAAAATGTGATACTTTTGGTGTAAAAAGTGATACTTTGCTGAATACACTTAATTTTAGTGTATTCAGACAAGGTATCACTTTTTACACTAAAAATATCCCTCATCGCATCGTGCGGCCGTCTTACACAAATTTTTACCAAGAATATTATAGTTTCTCACGGGACAAGCTGCCAAAAACTTTTTGCTTTAAGCTGATATCGTCTAAACATAAGTGGCCCGAACCCACTGGTCCCATAAACCGGCCCAAAACGTTCGTGTGGAGGGACAATTAAGGTTCATGGATTTATTGAACCGTGAATCTTCGGTTCACAACCCCATAAGCTCACATAGCAAATCAGAAGCTCCCAACCCAATGTGCTTCCTAACAAAGGAAAATCAGAAATTGAGAAATATATGAGATTGACTATAAACATAACTTATCACATTGATAAACCTTTTGGCAACATTGTCATTGGGAAATTTGGAAAAATACCACCGTTGAGAGCAATTTTTTTAAAAAATATTACTCTGTTATGACAATTTGTCCAATATGTAGACTTTAAGCACCCAGATTCACATGCTAAGAGTAGTTTTTCAATTATTTAGAACAATGACAACATCATGTGATTCAGTAGGCACCTAATATTTTGCCTATAAACTGATGTGATTTAATGAATGAAAATACACAATTTCCATATCACGATTAGCTTGTGAACTGTCTTTGCTTCTATATATCTTTCATCTTATAATCATTAGCCTTACAAACTTTAGCATTTATTATTATCTTTCGTAAAATACATATTAATCTAGCAACCTTATTATATAAATAGATATTATTCAAAACACGTTATCAACATGAGTTATTGTTCGAGAAAATATTTGTATATTTCAAGTTTGAATATCTTTATACTAATTTATTTTTGTTTTCTTTATAGAATGACGGGCGGTAACGAAAACCAAAAATTCCAGGTCCTCGATACCATTGGTGATAATTATTTATCATGGTGCCTAGATATTAAATTGCATCTTCAGGGTCAAGATCTGGCTAAAATATTGAAGCATGTAAAAATCGAAGAGGCCGTCGTAAAAGATGAGGTGAAAGCAATGATATTTCTTCGCCATCATCTATCTAATGATTTGGAAATGAATATTTACAAATTGAAAGGCCTTCTGAGTTCTGGCAATAGCTCAAAGATATATTTGATCATACCAGATATGTGATACTCCCGCAGGCACAATACGATTGGCAACAACTGAGGTTGCTGGACTTCAAGTCTGTGGCCGACTATAATTCGACGTTATTTAAAATTGAGCCCGACTGGCTCTTTGCGGGACAAAATTAACTGAATATGATAAATTGGAGAAAACATTATCCACTATGCATAAATCAAATATTGTGCTCCAACAACATTATAGACAACGACAATTCAAAATCTAATTTTTTTTCACGGCTTAAAGGAATTGTTATTGAGAAATCACGATTGCAACCTTCTGGGTCTAATGCAGTGCCTAAAGCACGTGCTAACTCCAGTAGAGAAGGGGGCCGATTTAGAGGTCGTGAGTACAAACTCGGGCGAGGTGGCCACAGGGGTCATGGTCGTGGTGGTCCACATCAAAATACTCACAGAAAAGACCATGACTGTTGTAACTACTATAATCAAGATAGTTGCCGTTATTCCCGCCAAAATAATTATACAATTAAACAGGGGTATTAAAATCAGTCAAATCGTGATAAAAAAATGCCTATGGAAAGAACTGGTGGTAATCTTTGTAACATATGTGGTATGACGAGACATTGGGCCAAACATGTTGAACTGCCAACACCTGGTAAATCTATACCAGGAATCAAAGAAAAATAAAGGCAAGAGTGTCCAAACACATGCCACTGAGGCAATAGAGCCACTTACTACTAATGAGGCCTATACATCTCAAATTATACACGATCAAAATCATGTCCAGGACTGGAAATCACTTAATATATCAGATTTTCTTGAGGATCTTGAGGCACAAGGTGCCGAATGGATAAAATAAAAATTAGATTCAATATTTGTATGTTATTTCTATCGGATGGTATATTCCTGAGATTTAGTTTATTGTGCCCATGTTTGTACTTTTTTGGATGATATATTCCCATTTTTAAGTTTTTAATGTGAAATAATAAATCTATTTGTGTCTAATATTTCGATCATAAAATATCAATAAATTACTACCAAATCATTCACAAATTTTACATTCAAATTTTTCACATTAATTTTTCTCCCCCAACGGCTATATTAAACGACTATGAACTGTAACTTGTATCTATAAATATACCAACATTTCATTCAACAAATTCACACATATTCTCTCATTTTTCTAAAACTTGACATTTCTTTCATTCCAAAAATGGTTAACTTAATTATAGTATTTCTCATTACAATAGTCTCCTGTATACTATCCTACTTTTTGTTGGAGAATATCCTCCAGGACACTTTTGGTTTATGATTGATCTTCTTATCTTCACAATTCTTCCTCTGTTAGCCGTAACCGTTTATTTTAGCACGTTGTAATAATTAGATGTTTATGAATGTCTATGTTGTCGAATAAAATCTTTTATATTTAAACTTTTGTTGTGCATTAATGTTGTTATTTAGTTGTTTTTATATTTCATTGAAAGATTTTTTCGATAATCGTATAATATTAATTTAATAATCATTATACCAGGTACACATGGGAAATATCGAGAAAATAGACTATTGTCTACTTGATAGTGCAACAACACACTCAATATTAACAAATAAAGTATATCTCTCGAGTGTGAAATTGTGCAAGGCACAAATTACAACTATATCTGGTCTCATTGAGATTATTGAATACAACAGTGGTGTTACCTAATGGTACAATCTTGCATATTGAAAATGCATTATTATCTAGTAGATCAAAAAGAAATCTACTGAGATTTAAGGATGTGCGTGATAATATCTATCACTGGGACACTAAATGAAAATAATAAAGAGTATCTATGTATTACATCATACAGAATGGGAAGAAGAATTGCCCATGAGAAATTTGAAGCAATAGCTTCTGGATTGTATTGTGTCCAAATTAAAGCTTTTAATCCTACGCCACCATACCTTGGAAGCTGCTAAATCCTGATATATTTGGGTTATGGCATGATCACCTATGATACCCAGGAACAACTATGATGCGTAGGATTGCTGGAGACATCTATTAAAAAGCACGAAGATGTTAATGTCCAAAGATTATTTCTGTGAATTGTGTTCAAGAGGAAAATTTATTACTAAACCTTCCATGGAAAAGGTTGGTTTTGAATCATCGTCATTTTTACAACGTATTCATGATGATATTTATGGACCAATACATCTCGTAAGTGAACCATTTAGATATTTTATGGTCTTAGTAGATGCATTTTGTAGATGGTCACACGTATGTCTATTATCTACTAGAAATGTTATATTTACTCGATTATTAGCGCAAATTATAAAACTTCAAGCATATTTTTCTGATTATCCCATCAAGAATATAAGGATGGATAATGCCGGAGAATTTACATCAAATTTTTTTGATGAATATTGCGCAACATTGGGAATTAATATTGAACACCCAATAACACATGTTCATACACAAAATGGTTTGGCAGAATCCATGATTAAACGAGATCAAATCATTGCTCGTACATTATTAATGAGATCAAAGCTCACTAGTGTAGCATGGGGTCATGCAATATTGCATGCATTAATACTTATTAGATTATGCCCCACTGCTTATCATATGCACTCCCCAATGAAATTAACTCTTGATTTTGAGCCAAATATTTCACACCTACGCACATTTGGGTGTGATGTTCAGGTGTCGATTCCACCTCCTTAGGGGACAAAAATGGGTCAACAATGTAGACTTGGTATATATGCTGAATTTGATTCTCCGTCAATTATTCGGTATTTGGAATCAATAACATGCGATTTATTTACCGTAGATTTGCGGATTGTCATTTTGATGAGACAATATTTCCATCAATGGGAAGGGATACATATATTTTAGATAAACAAAAATCAGTTGATAGTATCTCCTGGAATGAACAAAGTTTACCCCATTTAGATCCACGTACTTCTGAATGTGAAAGTGAGGTGAATATAATCATTCATTTACAGAATATTGTGAATAAACTTCCTTATGCATTTAACGGTGCTAGCAAAATCACGAAGTCTCATATTCCGGCTGCAAATGCTCTAGCCAGGATTATTGTTCCGGGTGAAAATAAGAAAATGAATAATAATATCCCACGAAAAAAATATGGTGGACCTATTGACTCAAACTATATTATTTCTCGAAAAATAAAGGAGAGAATTGATACTATTGAGCATGCTCCAGACGAATTTGTAGAGTCTAAGATCTCAAAAAATGTACATATCAAAAATTCTGATAGCACCGAAAATCCCATGAGCTATAGTAATGAAACATGGGATCGAAATGAAATAATTATTGATGATAATTTTGCATTCTCGGTTACTCATAAAATCATAAATGATGATTATGATTGTGAACCATGTTCTATAATAGAATGCCGTCAGAGGCTTGATTAGTCTATGTGGGAGGAAGCAATAAAATCTAACTTAGCTTCCCTAGAAAAACCAAATATGTCTGGATAAATTGCCCGAACTCCAAACAATGTAAAGCCCATTAGGTACAAGTGGGTATTTGTTCGAAAGATAAATGAGAAAAATGAAGTCGTGAGATATAAAGCTTGACTCGCTCAAGGATTCTCCCATAAACATGGGATATATTATGATGAAATATATTCACTGCGGATGGATACGATCACGGTTCGTTCTCTTATCGATGGTTGTCCATGACAATTTAGACATGCGTCTAAAGGATGTAGTGACGAAATATCTATATAGTTCGTTGGATTATGATATTTATATAAAAATTCCAGAAGATATAAAATGCCAAAATCAAATATTCCACATGAATTATACTCGATCAAATTGCAAAGATCGTTGTATGGATTAAAAAAATCTGGTCGCATGTGATATCATAGACTTAAGAATACCTTTCTAAGGAAGGTTACACAAATAATACCATTTGCCCATGCGTTTTTATTAAAAGATCAGATACTAGATTTGCTATTATTGTTGTATATATCGATGACATGAATTTGATTGGCACCCCTGAAGAATTATCCAATGCCGTTGAATATCTAAAGAAAGAGTTTGAGGTTAAAGACCTTGGAAAAACTAAAATTTTGTCTTGGTTTTGAGTTAGAGCATAAAGATAACGAGATATTTGTCCACCAGTCTGCTTACACTAAATGGATACTCAAACGATTTAATATAGACAAGGCTTATCCCTTGAGTACCCCTATGGTCGTGCGCAATTTAGATCCCGAGAAAGATCCATTCCGACCAAAAGAATCTGATGAAGAGGTTTTAGGTCCTGAAGTACCTTACCTTAATACTATTGGAGCGTTAATGTATCTAGCACAATGATATTTATTTTGCAGTAAATCTGCTTGCATGATACAATTATGAGTCAACTCGAAGACACTAGAATGATATTAAACACAATTTTCGATATCTGAGTGGTACTACAAGATTTGGGGTTATTTTACTCCAAGGAATTCACTAACTCTGGGTTAGTTGGTTATACTGATGCTGAATATAGATCTGATCCGCACAAAGCTCGATCACAAACTAGTTATTTATTTTGCTATAATGGTACATCTATATCATGTCGATCTACCAAATAAACATTAGTTGCTATTTCTTCCAATCACTTTGAAATCAGTGGTCTTCATGACGCTGGCAAATAGTGCGTTTGGTTAAGATTAGTTATAGCTTTTATATGAAATGCTTGTTAGTTGAAACCAGTTACAAATACCCCAACTATTATTTATGAGGATAATGCAGCGTGCACAACACAAATAAGAGGTGGTTACATAAAAGGTGATAGGACCAAACATATTTCACCAAATTTTTTCCACACGTATGAACTCCACAAAAATGAAGAGGTAGATGTTCAACAAATTCACTCATGTCACAATCTTGCCGATTTGTTTACAAAATCCTTGCTGAAGTCTACAGTCGAAAATTTAGTTTTCGGCATTGGAATGAGAAGAGTTAATACAAAAATAAACAAGATTGACGGATCAATTATGCAGTTGATATTCTTCATTTCAGGGGGAGCAAATATATTGTGCTCAAAACTCTTTTTTCCGTTATGTCTAGTTTTTATCCCATTGAGTTTTTCCAGCTTAAGGTTTTTAATGAGGCAGCTTATGCACAAGGTCTGGATTTGAGAATGTACTCTTTTTCCCTTATATCCGATTTTTCCCAAAGAATTTTCCGGCTCAAGGTTTTAACGAGGCATACTCATCCAACTCTACGTCCAAGGGGGGAGTGTTATGACAATTTGTCCAATAT
Source organism: Rehmannia glutinosa (assembly GCA_016081115.2). Lineage (NCBI taxonomy): Eukaryota > Viridiplantae > Streptophyta > Magnoliopsida > Lamiales > Orobanchaceae > Rehmannia > Rehmannia glutinosa. The sequence goes on from CM071937.1 coordinate 86,296,787, forward strand.
GTGGACTTTAAACACCCTCACATGCTAAGAGTAGCTTTTCAATTATTTAGAACAATAACAACATCATCTGATTCAACAGGCACCTAATATTTTACATGTGATTTGATGAATGAAAATACACAATTTCCTTATCACGATTAGCTTGCAAACTCTCTTTGCTTCGATATATCTTACATCTTATAATCATTAGCCTTACAAACTTTAGCATTATCCTTCTTAAAATACATATTAATATAGCAGTCTTATTATATAAATAGAGATTATTCAAAAAACACTCAACCTAAATCCTTATAAATATACCACCCACATCCATATAAAAAGACCAACATACCCTTTTAGCATGAATTGACCCAAAATGATTTTTGCCTCTCATCCCTCACACGAGTCACACCCCCGACTCCCCACTCTCTACTCTTTCCGTTTTCCGGTGGCACCTACTGCACTGAAGACTATCTTATTGCCATGTGAAAATGTTTAGTAGTTATATTACTTTTCCAACCCCCTTATAAAATTATATTACTTTTCCAACCCAATCATTACTCCCAAACACACCCATAAAAAATGCAATAATCAAAAGAGAAGCGACATCATAGCTTCTACGTTAAGAAGTTACTTCAGTTTTTTTCTTTCATGTACAACTTGAAGAAGAAATGACAATTTCTCTTGGCAGCCAAGTCTATAAACAAATTCCTCACAATCAAAATTCGCAAGACATTTCTTTAATACAGAAAAGTAAAGAACGATAAAAAAAAAAAAAAAAAACTTTTGTAAGATAAGTACCGAAATTTGTCCTCGAGCTTCTTTTCTGCCATTTTAGTTCCAAAAAAACCAACATAAAGCACTGAACAAGATCCAGCTATTACTGTTCCCTTTTACTCTCCTGATATTATTTCCTGATAATCCCTCCAATAATTCCAACTTGGAGCACACAAACAATAGTTTCTAAAATGAAGTAGCAAACATCTGATAAATAATGTTATCGAAATCAGCAGTTTCGCCTCTCGCTTCTTGAAGGCTGCAGTAATTTATAGCCTAAAAATATTTTTACTATATTACATACATATGGCAGTTTGTAATATACATACAAACCTGGCTTCAATCAAACACAGGCTCTAACTGGCTAATCCTTGTACCAGATTCCATCAAGCATGAAACATCTGTATATTCAATGAACCACAAAATCAATCCAGGAAAATAGATCCATATTATACCTTAAAGTGAAAAAATAAATATCAGTGAGGATTTACTTCCTAGTGGTGATATCAAATTCTGAAATAGCATCTGGAGAAATTTAGTAATTCTAATTACTAGTCAACTTCGAAAAGCTGAATATATGTCAAAAGTCATATTTACAGTGATGATCCAAGTTGAATAACAGGATATCATGGTAGTGGAAAGTAGCATCAGGTGTCAATGGTATGAAGTACTTCAATTGGTGCGTAAATCGAGCAGATGCATATGGGTTGACTTAAAAAAAAGGTTGTTTCTGAAATGGAAGGAGAATTGTTCCATTTCAGCTTCATTTCTCTGTTATCGTCATTTGGGTTTCCTTTAGGATAGATAAGGATCAGCTTCACCAATGAAAGCCAAACAACCTTTCAATGAAGACGCACAAGTATTCTTCTAACACCAGGCATTGTATAAGCTAATGAAGGTAGCACTTAAGTAGGTGGAAGATAATATTGTCTGGCTCATATAAGCCATCATATATTTTGGGGGTAATTACAAAAACCCCAGGGTTTGGGCTAATTACAGAAAAAATCCAGAGATGTTTCAAAGTTTAAAAAATACCCCCTCAGGTTTGATTCTGTCAAGGGGGTAACTGTAATATTATATTTACATGCCAAGGGCATTTTTGAAATGTTTTTTGCTTATGACGTGGGAAAATGTAAGACGGAATCAAACCTCGAGTTTTTTTTGCAATTTTCAAAAATCTCTGGATATTTTTTTGTAAATAGACTGAACGCAGTTTTTTTTTTGTAATTATCCCTATATTTTATAGGGATGGGAGTAGTAATCAAATCACTCCCAATTGTACTGAACACCTGTTCAGCCTTTTTCCTTTTTCCGTATTCATGAAAACTACAGCAAAAGTTCTTATGCGTATCCGATCAGGGAGTTTGACATATAGCACTCAATACACAATTTTCTTGACAATAAAAAGAAGGGATAATAACAAATAATACCCCTTCAGTCTAATTGCAAAAAACTCCAATCATCTTTCAAAATTATAAATACCCCCATAAAGTGTTACTAACACCTCGGGGAACCGGCGGTTCATGGTTAATGTTTCCTTGAACCTTAACCGGCCCTCTACATGGATGTTTCGGTCTGGTTCGGGACCGGTTCCATGTCCATTCGACTGCCAGTTCCAGGCTGATTCGAACCGTGATGTTTTTAAAACAAAATTGTGTAATGTAATGTATTATTTCTATATTTTAAATGCCAAAAGTAATAAGCAAGTCAAGTTGGAAAAATTGTTAAATGAATCGCAAGTTTAAACTGTAATCTAAAAAACAATTTACAAAAATGAAATTAGAGAGGAATATGGATGCTGTTGTTGACCTGCCGGGGTGGAAACTGCTGGGTCCACAAATCCCAGGGGGCATAAACCGTAACCGACCTAGCCTATGGGCAGTTCCGGGTTGGTTTGGACCCACCAAACTGGTCAATGGTTAACCGTCCCATTGACCACAGGCCGGTTCCATTTGGTCAGCTCTACAAACACCCCATTGAGGTTTGTACTTACCTAACAAATATCACCCCCACCCCCCCAAGGTCTCTTGAGGGCGCAATTTGTAAATATAAACAAATCTCAATGGGGTACTTGTAATTTTGAAAGATAACCAGGTTTTTTTATAATTAGGCTAAACGCCTGAACCTTAGAGGTAGGTTTTGTAACTATCCCTAAAAAGAATGCCATAAATATCTTACCATCTTAGCAGCATTTCTTCCTTTCCTCGTCTTCAAAGCAGCCTCGACAAAAGCCGTTGCTGCTTCAGCATCAGCTTCTGCAGCATCAGCCTCCCGTGCTGCCTCTTCAGCTGCAGCCATTGCCTCTTCCGCTTCAGCAACTGCTTGAGCTGCAGCTGCTGCAGCCTCTTGTGGAGTCATACTCCTAAGCCTGGCTACCTCTAAATCGATCTCCTCTTTCGTGAGATAAGCAACATCACGATCAATTCTTGGAGAAATCCTGTGTCTTCCTCTTTCCAGAAAGGGGATGGAAGACTTCCTTCTTCTTTCAGAGATGAAGGATGTACCAGCTATCATATACTTGCGTTTCATCTGCAGAAAACAAACGGCCTCATTAAGTCAAGTAACTGCTATCTCAAATAAATGAATAAAGTTTTCGAGCAAATAATTTGTCAACTGTAAGTAATTATGAAACAAGGAAAGGTCAACAATAAAGGTATGCAGCAACTAGACAGCAAAACCACCTTAATAAGTTTACCCATTGCAGACATATGCTTCAATTTCGCAGACAATATCCTCTTAAAGTTTGGAGGTGCCCAGTACTGGTCCTGGTAAAAAAATAAATAGAAAGATTAGAAGAAGAGAGCTAATATTGAACTAATTATTAGCCAGAATGCATGGATAACACAGTATATTATCCAGTTTCTCAAGTAATAAGTTCTCTTCTAGGATGAGTTTTTAATATGGATTTTTCCACAAATGCTTAAAGGTGTCACTAAATTTTTGATAGAAATGTACTTAAATGATCGTACAATAAAAGCTCAAGAAAAATATTCAAAAGTTGACAGTTCTCTAATATGTACTTCTAGAGAAGTGACTTGTGGAATTAACCATCAAACAAACACATAAACAAATGGACTTCCACATCTAGATGTCCATTTGGATGGGTTTCCCCAAACACCCTTATGTTTTGAAACTAGGTTCTAGAAAATACTTAGCAAAAGCCTTATGCATGTCCTCGAGTTTGTTGCCAAAATATTGATTTCCAGAAAAATAATTTCAACCTATCACTCTCCTATAGCAAATTTTGTTGAAAGATTATTTTATGGTTTAAAGAGGAACAGTCTGGAAATCCCATACAAATACCCTTCACATTGGGTCCATCCACTCACCTCTACTATCCCTGCTGCTCCAATGTCGTATGGTTGCCATTTCATTTATGTTTATTCCCGAATAAGTGACAATTAGGACATATGTGAATCTATGTGAATGGTCGATCAGGCAAGGAATTAGTAAGGAAGCTTTGGAAGCACCATCAGAAATATGTACATGTACGCATGTCATTAAAGGCAAAAGGATCCCTCTTCCTATACCATCCTCCAGGGACTGTTCATGTTTTTTCAGTCCTATAACAGGAAATTCACCAATTCTGAAATGACACATCTAAAATTCAAAGCTCAAACCTAACTTTCTGCCATTTTAGATTGGACCAAGTATATCTGGAAGATTGAAGCTACAGAATGAGATGTAATTGGGTTATGGCATTTAAAATCAGCCAGTGGTTTCTGATTTATTGGAGATACATGCTGAAATATCTTTTTATAGACTAGTATATGTGAATATACAAATACTGAGACAACTTTGACAATGTATCCACAGACTTACGAAAATAGAAGTTACTATTAAGCTAATTATCCTCAAAACGGGATTGAGCAATAACAATTCATTTAAATGAAATATCCACCCATAAAACATGTATGCATGTGTTTGTGTGAGCATGCTCGCACGAGAGTTTGCAAGACATGTCTCATAATCCACCAACAGTAGCAGGTGCAACCAGCAACCTCAGATTGGAAGTGCCACTATAAGCCACTCCTTAATTTCTTAAGTCGCATTCCATGAATCTTTAAATTAGATGTTGAAACAAAGGGGCTTATGCTTAAATGGCGCAAGGTAGATATGGTAAACAAATGTTGCAGATATGATTAAGATTGAGTAATTAATGGTAATGATTGAGGAGGAAGAAGGGGAAAAAAACAGAAAATAGGCTGCTAAAAAGATGCGAAGAATAATTACCTGCGCTTCTGACGGCGGAGGACAACAAGAAATCGAAATCGAAAACAAGGGTTTTGGTTTCATGTTAGCTAATAAGGTATAAGGGAGGCATGCTAATGGGCTCGATTTCTAAGGGTATTTACATCATATTAACAAATGGTCCAATTGGCTATGGGACCCATTTTTTGGGCTACTTTCTGCAACTTAGTAGTTTGAATATATGGGCCAGCCCGAAGCTTTCAAATTATCCACGATGTAAATTGAGAATTACAAATTAAGATTATATTTTTACATTTATTGTTTATAACCACTCTACGACAATCTCACTCATAAAAATTATATATTGTGGATCTTATTCCCCACTCCCGCTTTTTGTAACTTGGTCGAGGACCCTTAAATTTTAATATGACTTCATGGAGAATAGTTGTCTGATGGTTATCATTTCTAAGTAAAGGAATGGGATAATAAAAGGAAAATGAAGCAGGATACTTTGTATAATTTTCCAGGTTCTAGGAATGGAAGGTGTTTAGTAATTTGGTGAGTCATGAGTGGGAACCGGGGAGGTGCTTTAAGTTTTAGGATCGACTTGCCTCTTATATCTTGGCAATGAAGCATCTAAGGCCTAAGAGTCAAAACTTACAAGATAGTCCCGATGTTAATTATCTGGTTAAGGTATACTCAAATGCACAATGAATTGGAAGCATCACTGCGATCAACGGTGTGGCACTTTGAATGAAGTCATGAACAATAAAAAGATCTCAACATATTTATTGTCTAATTTATGAGAAAAGCGTTAATTCTAGCCAAGCAAGCGATTATTATGTTAAACTTAAAAACTCTCCATAATTTCTTTCCAAATGATAAATAATAATCTAATTCCTAGAAGCCAACCAAAAAGGGCAAAAATAGGTAGCTTTTTTGTGGCCGTTATGTTCCTCTTGTTTATACTTAACCATCATCTAATTGGTTTGAATATATATCTTTTAACAGGAAAATATTACCAAAATGATGTCTTCTGAATATACATATTTTTAATAGGAAAATATCTTTTACCAAGATGATGTCTTCAATATAGTGTATAAATCAATGCCAGAGATACTTAATGGTATGACATATCAAATGCACTGCGAATGAGAGCATAAAGCAAATAATAAAGCACAACACATCATTTCAGGCATCCTTCATCATGGTGATTACATTTTGAAGCAGATATAACACTAAGGACAAACTTTCAGACTAATTCGCCCAAAAAAAGAACAGGGGAGAAAAGTGGGATTGTGGGGGGGGGAAAAAAAGGAAAAAGAAAAAATAACACCTCTATGTATGCTGCTATGGTTGTCTTGTTAGAACCACCAGGCTCCCTCAAGTTGTTTATAGCCTCCATTATGAGATTGTCCAGCCTATAGTAAATGTGAAAGATAAAACATCCTATGTCAGTGATCCCTGGTAGTACAATCACATCTTGATATACTATTTTAAAGATCACTCTGTATCCTTGTCTAGATTTTATGATACACGTAAAAATAACAGATTGTAAGTGTGGTATTTGAGAAAGTTCAAGTGCTATCTCGTGTAGATTCGGGATCTTATGCACTACTATCTCATGAGCAGCTGTAAGTAATAAAGAAATCTAGATCTAGCAGAATAATGTATTTCACTCATAGAAGCTAAACAAATGCTATCTAGCTCGTTTTTTCTCTAAGGTTTGGTTAAAAAGATAAATAAACACAAAAACAAAAAAGATGATTATGCCGGATAAAAATCATCTTGTAGTGTTAAGCCCAGCCAAGCTAGTAAATAAATATCTAACCGCATTATAGATCTCTTTGGGCCATCATTTGGTGAAGAACCACCTGAACCAGCCCGAAGCCTATCAACTATTTCTTCGTCACTTTGACTTGTTGTTGAAAGAGACATTGAGCTCTCTCCAAGCTTAGAGGTGGGATGCATCCTCCTAAGTGACAACCTAGACCTCTCCCGAGAGCCCCATCCATTCGCCATGACACTCATGTTCCTCCATTTGTCCTAACAAACACCGAACGACAGGATTATGAAATCAGAGCAACTAAATAGCAAGAAATCATAGTCCAACGGATAAATCAGTTTACCTTAAGATCAACATTGGATCGCAGATATAAAACTCCACTGAACTGTGGGTCCTTAAGAATTGTACGCCATTTCCCGGGCCCATGCTTAAGTACACCAGCTTTAAGAGCTGCTTCTTCTTCGGGTGTCCACTTTTGCTTAGGTGCTCCCATTAATTATAAAGTTCAGACCAATTCCTCAAAAAAGATCAACTATAGTACAAAATTCACAAAATAGAAAAATAAAAATCAGCTAAGCTATTTAATCTCAAGCATTTATAAGAGCACACGGCTTAACTGCAATAACATTTAATGACAATGAAGGAAACAGAGGGGAACAGAAGGGCAAAGAAACTGCCCTTTCTTAGCATTTATAGAAACGAAAATCCACCAGAAGAATAATTAACCTGAAAATGTTAAAACAAATATGTCCTCTGTTCTTAATTTCTTAAAAGGCCACACCTACTTAAGGAAATGGATTAATTAACCAATCAGACTAGAGATTTCAAGCCTACATTCCACCATAAGCGCATAACCATAAAATCGACATGAAAAATTAGAATTCATGGAGCCGCGGACTCTGGAACCCTAACCCTAATTACACAACACGCATAGCAGAACCATCGAAATTGGGATCAACGCGCCAGTAAAATCAAGAATTACAAGAGGATAAAGATGGATAATTACCTGAAAATTGGAGATTAGCGCATTGATTAGAGGGTTTTGATTATCGGAACTTGAATCACCCTGTTTTTCAATCGTCGTCCCTATATGTAAACTGTATGCATTTGTGCAGATGGACAAGCGTGCATATTTTCTCTTTATTTTCCACGTGGATTGAGTGAATGAAACTTAAATTTTTCTTTTTGGTTTTGGCAAAACTTATGTGAGACGGTGAAAGTTTGGGTGAAAGTCCGTGAGACGATGATAATTTTAGTGTAAAAATAGTATAAAAAGTGATACTTTTAGTGTAAAAAGTGATACATGTCTTAATATATTAAGGGCTCGTTTGGTTGAATGATGGTAATGTGGATGATTACTTCTCATTTCATTTTTAAGTTTAGGAGTAGCCAAATAGAACCGAAACTGGGTTCCAAACGGAACAGTTAAGTGGTCAACGATTCTAAAATCGGGCCGGAATCACAGTAGGCGTTCCGCCTCCGTGTCTCAAAAATGGAACAATCGCGGTTTAACCATCGGTTACAACCGGCGGTGGAACCGTGATGGAACCGTTTTTTAAGGTTAAAACCAACAATTTTGTTTTGGTAAATACATGTTGGACGAAGATGTTAAATGTTTATTATGATGTTTTATTTTCGTAACTACACGAGACACGTTTTAGACCAAATGTTGTAAGCGAACTACGTGAACTTTGATTCTTCCATACTCTAAGAGTATATATAGATAGTTTAATATTATTATTAATATTAAGTATAAAACTTTATTGGATATTAAGTCCAAGTTTTTTTCTTTATTTTCCTTTTTTTTTTTTAACTGAAGTTGATAAACTATTTTAAGAAATAAAAAAAATTATCAAAAGATAAACAAACGGTACCGGTTAAAACTGGAATCGGAACCATGGAGGAACCGAGTTCCAAACCGGGCTGGAACCATGAGGCAGCAGTTCTGTTCTAGTTCCTCCAAAATGGAGAACCGGAACTGGCGGTTCCAGAACCGAGGCCACCCTAATCATGTGGACACAATATGTCCTATTATCATGTTTGTTTGATAGATTGTGATAGAGGATACAAATGAGTTTATTAATAATGTGTTTGGTTCATTTGGATAAGAACATTTATTCAAGGTGGATATGACTTTTGTACCCCTAACTTACAATTTATTTTTAATTTTCAGGCTTTGACTTAAAGTTTGACTGGGGTTCTCATTCCAGCATATATTCTCCACACTTTAGACTCGACCCCTTCTTTTCTCCTCTCCAGAATTTTTGTCATCTATTTATGCTCTTCGTTGCAATCTCCATCATCGATCATCGTTCGACGCACACAAAGGTAATCCCTCATTTTAGATATTATACGTTTCTATTTTAGCTTTCAGTAGGGCTCGTCGACCGTCGTTGGTTTACGTAATTTAACTGTAATTTGGGGTAGTTCAATTCTAACATATTTTTTTGGTTCTGGAATGTAATTTAACTTGTTGTATTAAATTTTAACATATGAGTTACGTTAAAGAACTGTAATTTCTGGAATATTAGGTTTAGCGTATGAATTTCCGGAACATTAGGGTATTTTAAGTTTCACATATGGTTTTGGTTCTGGATTGTAATATTGATAAGATTACCTGTTTAATAGAATGGTTTTAGGGTATTTAAGCTTTACCATAATATATGAAATTTAACTGGAGTGTGTTAATCTAAAATTATCGGTGACTAAAATTTGCTTTTTTGTTCGATTATCGCATGAGACGATTTCTGTCCGAAGATTGCAAGTAAGTATTCCTCATTCATTTTAGTGTTATTAATTATGGATAAATGCATTTGAAATTTTGTACGTTATTCTGTCAAATATGCGAAATGCATCTGATATATGCCAAATCAACACTAAAATGCATCAGACTGAAAATTTCCTTATAGTCAGTTTTTTAATCAAACTCCAAACACATTGACAACCCTTTTGTATTCATGAACAAATGTAAATGTTCATGTGTATTAACTTATAGATTTAAATCTATTTCGTATTTGGTGTTTGAGATGAATTTTAGATGATTCAATATTGTTGTCGATTGGTCTTCTGTTATGTAGTGTGAACAGGGTACTCAAACACTTCTGGATCTTCACACCGAGAATCTCCTAAGATAAGGTTTTTTCATTGTGGCGTTGAATCACCTTTACAAACATCATGGACACAGACTAATCCAGGCTGTAGATTTCACAGTTGTAATGTACGTGGTCCTTCTAAATAACATATGTAAATTTGTCATGTTTAATTTTTGGTATTCTCTAAAACCAAGTTTTAGGATTATTTTGACATAAATATGTATAAATACACGTATGAAAATAATGCAAGAGCGTAAGTGTGGATTTTTTGAGTGGTATGATCCTATGATGTGCAGAAGATCAACTCAAATTATTCCTGGACTGTTAAGGAAATTAAATGCACACGAGGTTACCATAAAACAACTCAAGCGCCGTGAAAGAATATATTTCATCACTTTGGTTTTTTCTTGGGTCGCGCTGGTTGTTGTCATAATACATGCAATATGAGAATCCATGGTTTAAGATAGTAGGAGTCCGGTAGTTAGTATTTGCTTCCATTGTGTAACCTATGAATGTGATGAACCGTCAAAAACTTGTATTTTTTTATCTTATTTGCTAATCACTCATTTGTAATGTCGTTATCGAACAATTAAGTTATCATGTCTTTTGTTTGTAGTTTGACTGAAGATGATCATTTTGTATTACCATATGACGGGTATTATGTATGGATGACAGTCATTTGATATGTTCAATCTTGTTAATTAATCAATTTTTAATTGGAACTTCTTACGTTCAATTCATTATGCATTTTATTTTTAGTCATGCCTCGGACAAGAAATCAAGTAGTTCGAGACCAATACCAATCAATTAACTGGAGCCTTGAAGAAGAAGAATATTTATATTGCTGTCTGAATAACTCCACTCGTGCTTTACGAGTGCATGATCCTATCGAGTGGAACAGGTTCTTAGGTTTAATTACTTTAGAAATGAAGAGACAATTTGCTAAGGACTTTCAAGTTAGCACGGTAAAAAATCAGGTCCAACTGTGGAGAAACAAATTTGAGGCGTTTCTGAGTACATTGACACTTCAGGTGTCGAATTTGACACAGTGAGAAATGTTGTATCTGTAAACCACGACTACTTCAAACACATTGATAAGGTACAATACCATTGGTGTTATCTCCTGTGAAAATGTTTGAATATGTATTAACAACTAAAATCTGATTTAACATTGAACTTTTGTATTGTAGGAAAGCACTGAACAATGCTATTTCAGGACTTATGGGTTTAAGTACTTTGATTTGGCATATAATGTTTTTAGAACTGCAAATGCGGCACAGATCGACTCTTCCGATGTTTTGGGACAAGTTGAGGGCAACTAAACGAGTATTGGAGATTTGGGAGTCTAATGTAATTTGTATTATAACGTAGTAGGCTTGAACTGATAAATATGACAATTTCAGGAATGTAATGGTTCAAATGTAATGTAAAATGTTGTTCGAGGCAATTTGTTGAATTATGGAGTGTAATCGACAATTCTATGGCTTGAGAACTAATGGAAGTTTTGTTTAATATTTTGATCAGTCTTTTATTCATCCAAACAAATTATGTTCATTATTTTAGACATCATGTTGATGTTTATTTTGTATAGATACAGAGAAATAGAACCTTATTGTGCATTGTTTGGTAGCCAAAACAGAGGAACAAGGGATTCCTAGCTGAAATTGTCATGTGATTGTTTGACAGAAAATTTGCAGGATTTTGTGTTATTTCGTATTTGATGAGCTGAAAGGAATATATTCCTTACCATGTTTATTCAAAGCATGCTCTGGAATATATTCCTTACCATGTTTATTCAAAGCATGTTTATTTCGTCATCATCATCATCTTCATCACTTAATGATTTTTCCAACGGATCAACAGTCAACTCCAAACGGATGAAGTTGTGCAGTAGAGCGCATGCCATGATAATTCTATTTTATATTTTTATATCATAAAAAGTCTTACTCCGAAGAACATCCCACCATTTTTTCAAAAGACCAAATGTCCGTTCAATCACATTGCTAGCTTTTGAGTGGTTCATATTGAAAAATTCTTGAGAATTATGTGGTATTAAGGTTCCCTCTCCCCAGTCATTTAAATGGTACCTAACTCCTTTGTATGGAGTTAGGAACCCTTCACCATTTGTGTAACCATTGTCACAAAGGTAAAAATTACATGTCAATAGTAGTGTTATGAAAATTGGTCGTGAAAGAAGTTTAACTATGGAAAAATGTGCCAATGATAAAAGCTATTTAAATTACAAATTATGGATTATTGATGATACGATCCTTAAGGAACTTTTAAACCATTAGGTCTAGTAACAACATCACACAACATCTACAGTCCGCAGCAGACCCTTCCCAACCACTTAGCACATATATGAAATTCATATTCCAATCACAAACTCCAAGCATATTGACAGCTATTTCGCATTTCCTTGTTCTATATCTTGCCTTATCTGTCTCAGATACTTTGGATTTGATATAAGTGCCATCTAAAGCACCTATACAACACTAAAGATAAATAAATTATATAAAAAAAACTACATTAAATCATTTTGGATTAACATTATTTTACTTCACTTTTTAGATGTGATTTTAATTTGACATGTCATTACCTTAAACCATTTACATCTTGGATTGGTACAGTTGTCGTCAACTGGATGCAAACTTACAAGAAGTATATTGTGAAGCCTCATAACAACATTTAAGACTGTAGGTCCCAAGGGGTGTAAGTGTAAGGTTTAGAAGGGGGGGTTGAATAAACCTTACCAATTTTCGATTTAGTCCTTTTAAATCTACAGAGTTGATTCTACACGCAATTTGTGTCCTTGATGGACAAATCGAATTAGTCACTCAAGAGTTAATCTCTCAACGCATTTCACCGAGTATTGATGAAGTAACTCGTTGTTGGCTATAATTTAACTCAACTGTGTTTTTATTTTCATTGGAAGACTTAACACCCTTAAGTTTGATTAAGCAAGATTTTAGAGCTTGATTTAGTACTTATAATTTTATCAAATGGATAGCAAATTTATCAGCAGAGATATAAGCGATTAAAAGTGCGAGAATTTAAATGCTTTGAAATGTAAATGACACAAGAAAGTTTTTATAGAGGTTCGAAGATGGGGTAATTCTTCTACTCCTCTCTTCTCCAACTCCTGGAGGAATCCACTAAGTAATGATCGGTTTACAAAGTGGTAGCAGTCCGGATACAAGTCTTGATCACAACAAATGACTTGATCCTTAGGGACTCGATCTGAGACGCCTTGATCACTCACCGGCTTCTCGTGCGACTCGGCTTCTTCACAGGGCAAATTTGCGCTTGTTACTACCACTCACTTGCTCAAGCTCTTTGGATTTGATCACGAAGCCCTCCAAAAGCTTAAGACTTGGTTCACCTTGAACCTTTCTACAATCCTTCCGGAATGTAGACCCCTTGTTTTCGTATTTTCCTCTTCAACTGATTGAAGTTCTCTTTCCTTCACGGGTAAGTGTTGGATTGATGTACTTGAAGTGTAGGCTTGAGGATAGAGAATGTTTCGATTTTAATAATCTTGTATATCTCACGTGTGTGTCATCTTTCTCTAAAACAAACTCCTCGGCCTTTTATAGTGAACTTTCAAAAATTTGCCCGTTGAAGAGATATGCTTATTTTTGAAAGTCACTTTGCGATCGTTGGCTTGCGATTCTTGGAATTGCCATTTCCTCGTATGAATTGTTCTTTCACCTTTTGAGTTCGACACGGTGTAGTGCTTCCCATTGGTTCATTCCTTTTGCACGCTTCGGGGATCGAGCACTCCAAGAAAGGTGGTATGGAGATATTACTTGTTTAAGTAAATCTCTTGATTTACGTACAACGGTTCTTTTCGATTATCTCGACTTGACCGCATTTCCTTGCTTTCCCCAGGTGACTTAGAGTCAACTTCCAATCATTGGATGACTCTTCCGTCACTTCAACTTGAGACTTGGCTTTTCTTGAGTTGACTTGACCGATGCTCCACTCACCGCATCTCGGATGCTTTTCCAATGAGAGTTCTGTCCACTCTTCTTTGCCATACTCAAATGTCTCGCAATGAGTCTTCCTTCAGTCTTGATTGTCTTCTTGCATGTTAAGGCGTAGGCGACTTAACTCGGCTTGGCCACTCTAATTGTTACAATACATTTTACTGACAAGAATTGGGGTGCCAACTTTCTATTCTAAGTTTTACATGGCATTCATCAAAATCTAAACAAAAATTCCTAACAATTTCCCCTTTTTTGATGATGCCAAAACTTAAATTATTCAAAGATGCAAACAAAGAATGATACATACAGATAGTGTATTGACATAGAATGTATGCGCGAGAATCAATTCTTTTTATTGATCATATCATTCTTGTTCCTTAATACAATCATTTTTACAAGGTGTATCGAGCATATAATTGTCTTCACAAAAATCAAAGAATTTATACCTTTATTACGTAAGACTTACATTGTATGTATTTACATAATAAAATACACGAGGGTTGGACAACAACACTTCATCTCCTTCGTTGTCTCCTTTTTCATCTTGTTCAACATCTTCTTCTCTTCTTCTCTTTTTCTCGTCGTCAAATTTGCCTTCTTCTTTTTCTTCTCATATGCTTTCCCTCGCAACTTCATCTTTTCTTATTCTTTCCCTGTCTCTCCCGCCATAGCCGAGTTTGTCTCTTGTTTTCTTCTTCTATTCTTTTTGCATACTCGGCGTTAGTTTTAGCCACTTTCAAATTTGCCACTTGGTCAAGTCCACCCATTGATAGATCCCTCCTTTCTTCCCCTGGATCTACGTATTCAATATTCTTGGGCGGAGGCCTGGTCCAAGCTTCTTCCTCCACTATCGCTTCTTCCTCTACCTGCGGGCGTATCTTTTGCGGGTCTTCTTCTTTCCAAATGAGTGACCCGGCGGAGTGACCAAAGCAGAGTGATCCGGGTTGTCTGCTTCACGCTGTCGGCTTCTTCACATAATGTGAGACCATTTTCCGCAAGATCTGAGTCCCAAGCTTGAGCCATAGACATATTTGCAAAGTATCCCTCGGACTCGAGCGTTTTAAATTCATCGACCGATCGTGGCTCGTCTCCGACATCGAGATGGCATAGGTGTCTCTGTCTCTTTGGAATGCCTCCGTGTTCTTTCAAGATGTTCATCACCCTGGCATCCATTCTTCCTTCCACTTCCTTCATCCCTCGCTTCAATTGATTTTCTCTTCTCGGCCATAGATACGAGTGTGTTGGAGTGGCGAGTCACCGGGAGTTTGCTTTGCTTATAATGTCGGATGTGAGGACCTTGTTGGAGGGTTTGTGCAATCATCAATGTCACATCCGTTGATCCTTCCCCCTCAACATGCTTTCCTTTCTTCTTTCAAGACTTCCTCACCGATTTTCCCGACTCACCGCTCCTTTCTTTTAAACCTTGATTTTCTTTGCTTTAAGGTATTCCTCTTCCCCTTTTTGGCATCATCAAAGGATAGAGGAACCCCGGGAACATCTTTGGCAAGCATGAAGTCGAATCTTCGATGGTTGAGTTACTGCTCAAGTCCAAGTCTGCTGCGTTGTATGCGGCACGAATTGGTCGAGTAGCGTTGGATTCTCACAAATCGGCTTCATCTCGGCCGTGAGAAGGCTGAATTTTCTTGTCATGTGTTCTTCCAAACGCGTATATCATTTGTATGTTGCTCACGCGGCCACTTGATCTCGGCAGTGTGAGCTTCATGCATATGCTCAATGTGTTCTCTCGGCTTCGTCTTTGCATCGGTATTTTCGGCTCTCCACACCGACTTGTTGAACAATTGTCTGCAAGTATCGCACTGCTTCATTCCACACGCATTGTTTCTTCTTTGTTGCCACCATTCCCTTATCCGAATCATTATGCCTCTTAAATCACTTTGTAAAGGTGGCATCTCTCGTTGTCCAATCACATGTCCAAAGAGGCACGATGCCTCTCCATCCTTTCAACCTCGTGACGATTACGCCTTGAACACTTCTCGAACTTGGTGATTCTTCACATTGCGGTGATGGCCATACAACATCGAAGTCATAATTAGCTGGAACAATGGTGTCGATGGAAGAACAGGAGTGGTTTGTAATAGCGTGCTTGTTCGTTTCGACTCTTCGTGGAGTTCTCGTATCTCCGGTGAGAATGGGAAAGATTCTACAAAAGAATCATCACCGCCAACCGGGATCTTTCGATGATGAGCGGTGCGCGTGAAGTTCTTTTGGGAATCGATCCTGCTGCGACTTGAGGAGCCCGAGCGGTGGTCTCTTGTTGGTGGGTTACATTGTGAAGTAGACCCGGCTTCTTGCGAGCCTCATTGTCTTAACACTTCGTTGGTCTCAGTGATTTCTCCATTTCGATGGATCGGTCCTCGGCCTTATCGGAAGCATCATGGGGCGATGATGAGATTTCCATTGGTGGCTCATCATCAAAATTAAAGGTTTGACGAGTAGTCTTGGGATCGGACTTGCTCGTGCTTGGAACATCCACACCGAGTCTTTTGGATTTGTCATGGGGATGACTCGAACTTCTTCTTCGCCTTCGATCCCGGAAAAGTGACATCGGGGTTGTCCCGGGAATCATGAAGTGCGCGATCTCCTTCTCGGATGGGTCGATGATACCGGGAGGATGTTCTCTACTTTGCTTTACCCAGGAAGTCTCAACCTCCCGTGGGCCTTCATTTCCTCCAGCGGTCTCTCTCTGCTGCGAGGCTTTGTCCTCCCTTTCGACAGTGTCACTGTCTTAGGGTCTTCTACGATGGCATCCATTGGAGTCTCAACCCCATGGATTGCACTTTCATCGCCAGTGTTAACTCCCAGGGCTGCTTTCTTCCTCGTGCCTCGATTGCATCGCAGCGTCATTAGCCTTCAGAGCGATTGGCACCTCGGTTGAGACAGTCTCAATCGTCCGAGCTTCGTTGATGGCAACTTGTTGTTCTTCTTGTGTTTGAATTTCCTCTACTTCGCCTCCTACATTCTTTGTGGAGTCATCTGCGCACATCCTCCGACCTTGCTGCGGTGGAGGAGTTTCCCCTCGGTGGCGCACCACCGAGTGACTTGGAATGGGGTCACTCGTCTCCAAGCTCCCGGCTATTTCGATTGATTGCTCGGTAGTTGGGGCGGTGGTAGCACACCTTCAATAGGGGTTGGCTCGATTGGGGTCCCCTATCCCGGTTTCATCGCCATCTCCCTTATCGCTTCTTCTTCGAGTGAGTGGGGAAGTGGTAGCGGCAACAATAGTGGCTATTTCTTTGAACCACTCCCATTGGATCGATTTCGGTGTGTTACGGAGGACTCTCCTGGTCCCTCCATTAATCTTTGCTCGTGAAGGATTCTTGATTCGTGCAATGCTTGCTGCATTTGCAACTCTTTTGTGGGCGGCATTCTGCGGTTCCTCGTCACATCGGAGAAGACATCAAGGAGAGGATGTGTGTGTTACGTGGTGCGGGAGATAGGGCGGATGCTTGCCTTCTCACGTGCTTCGGCTTTCTTCGACTTGTTTTCTCTCTCCTGTCCTTGTAGATCTGCGGGATTTACGTGCGATTGTCTTCATCCGTCGAGTTGGGAGCACAATAGTTAATCGAGGAAATTTAGCGATTCTTCTTCTATGAACTTAGGCCGTTGGAACTGTTCCCTTGACTTGCTCAACTTCCATTTCCTCCACTCACGCAGACGATTTTGGATGTCCGGGTAAGGTGGAGATAGGATCATTACATCACTATCCGCTCTGGTAGGTTCTTCTTGTGCTTGTTTGTGTGAGCTAGCTACGATTGTGTCTTGGGTTGCCTCTGATCGCCTTCAAAGAGACTTGGGCTGTTTCATCAACTACATCCGGAGACTCTACTTCTTGATAGTCTCCGTATTTGTGCTTCAGTGAGTAATCGACTCAATTGGTTTCTCTGTTGATCGGCCTTGACGAGTCTTCTTCGTCTCTGGTTTGTACCGGGGAATTTACAGTTCGGGCGGTGTCCTCTGAGTCTTGGCGCGGCCGGGGCGTCTTGGTGTTTGTTTACGAGGAGGTGGCCGTCTTGGCTTGTCGGTTCTCCTCCTTTGACGATCGAAGAAGGTATTTGTGAGTCCTTCTCGACCGCCTGCTGGGCGGGTGACACGAGCTGGCTTTGGGCGGTGTGACTCTGCTGCGGGGCGAGGAGCATGTTTGGTTTTCTTTCTTTGCAGGAGCGTGATCTTCTTAGCAAACATGCGGGGGGGCACTTTTCTTCTTAGGCGGAGAGGAAGCGGTTTGTATCTTCGGGATCACCGATTCCCCTCATGGTGTCGACTCTCTTGGCGTAAGCTCGCTTCGAGCGCCCGAGAGAGGTTAGCTCAACATTCTCTTGTTAACATGGAAAGCCTTTCCATGCCTAAGAGGACTCCTTTCACCTCCAATAGCCGGCCAATCACCAGGCCATATCCCGAGGATCCTCCAAATGTGCCATCTTCTTTGAAGGACTTGTTCCCACGTTAAGCGGAAATGCTGTAGATAAACTCAGCCCCGATTTATCTTCTTTTCTTCGATGATTGCGGCCATCACAATCGGTTTTGCCTTTGTGATTGGTCAAAGTCGCCAAATTTGATGTCGATACATTTGGCAACTATGTCCAACGATTTGTGATAATCCTCCTTGGCCGATCTCTTGTTTGCTTTGTGTATATTATTTTGTCGACAACGTCGGACTTGGCTATTTCTTTCCATGCATCGGCCAGGTTCACATCGACCTCTTTAATCTCGGATGCTCCTTCTGTGGTAGTGAGCAATATTGACCAAATCCTTGGCGGTGATAGTCACCGCTTCCCATGAACAGATGACTTGATTCCCTCATCGTGAATTTCGGCATTCACGTAGAATTGTGCGACCTCCTCCACATAGGTCATCGGATATTCTAGCGTTAGAAACGGTTTTAGTCCTGGACGTTTCCAACTTCTCGGCGATTTTCTTTACCAGGTGTCGGCGGACCCCTGCTTCACCATTCCGTCGAAAATCCACCGTCGAACCGGTGTGGATTTGCTTTCCTAACTTGGTAAAGTCATAAGTTGGTGCCATTTCTCGGGGATTATATCAAGAAAAAAACTCGAAATTGATTTGAAGGTTGATAGGGTTTTGAGAGTATTTTGCCTTTGCTTTTGAGAGAAATAGATGAACAGTTTTTAGAAGTGTGAGAGAGAAAGCGGACGAAAATGGTTTAAATATGGTTTATGAAAGGGCGTGCGGCGGTTTTTTGAATTGTGATCGAAATCAACGGCTTGAATTTCGCACGCCAATTGAGCATTTCATGTCTCGTATTTAATGCGGCAATTTATATCCAATCATAAGCTTGGTGTGCGGCTTTATGTCTACACACATCATCATTATCTTTGACGTGTTCCTTAAAACATTCCCGCTTTGTCAAAACGATTGCGTTTTTGTCACTTTGCTCATAAGTCATTCAACTTATCTCTTAGGCGATTTAACTTTACTTCTCACGAGTTCTCTTAGCGACTCGACTATCACCGACTCGGTGTAGTAAGTTTCTTCCGATCTGGTGATTCTTGGTGATTTACATTTTTCGACTCTTTTTCTCCCCTTTTGTTCCATTTCTCTTCTTTGATTTGTGCAGTGTCATTTCATTCAATTAGCCCCAACTCATGCTTGAGTTCTTCAAATCTTGACTCACATAATGGTTTTGTGAAGATGTCGGCTAGTTGTTTATCGGTTGAGACATATTCCATGATGATGTCATTTTTTTCAACATGATCTCTTATGAAGTGATATCGACATCAATATGTTTTGTTCTTGAGTGCAACACAGGATTTTGAGTGATTGCAATTGCACTTGTGTTATCACAAATGATTGGAATTTCTTTTTCTTCAACTTCATAATCTCTCATTTCTTTGTCTCATCCATAGGACTTGGGCACAACAATTGCCCGCACTATGTATTCTGCGCTCGGTTGTAGAGGTGGCTATTGAGTTTGCTTCTTGCTAAACCAGGAAATTAGTCTTTCCTAGCATTTGACATGTGCACGAAGTGCTCTTCTGTCCCACTCTGCATCCGGATAGTCGAGAATCGAATAGCCAATTAGCTTGAATCCACCTTCCTTTGGATACCATAGGCTCTTCTTGCTTCCTTTCAAGTATCTCGGTATTCTCTTAGTTCTTTGTCATATGGCTCTCTTTTGGAGCGATTGAAATCTTGCACATACACCTACAAACAAAAGTGATGTCGCTGCACTGGCCGTGAGATAGAGCAATGATCCAATAAGTGCTTTGTATCTTGTTTGATCTCTGAGGCTTGCCATCCGCATCCATGTCCATTTTGGTGATGTGTTCATTGGTATTTTTACTGAAAGACTTCTCCTCCATACCAAACTTCTTCATTAAATCTCTGGTGTATTTTGTTTGACTCATGAAGGTTCCATCCTTGGTGTTTCACTTGAAGTCAAGGAAGAATGCCGCTCTCCCATCATGCTCATTTCAAATTTACTTTGCATGAGGTTTGAAAATTTTTCACACGACTCTTTGTTAGTGGATCCAAAAATGATGTCATCCACATATATTTGAACAAGCGATATACTCTTCTTGTCTTGAATTACGAAAAGTGTTCTATCTACTTTTCCTTTTGTGAATCCATTTTCGATTAGGAATTGTGACGGTATCATACCATGCTCAGGTGCTGTTTCAATCCATACGGGGCTTTCTTGAGTTTGTATACCTTGTCTCCAAGAGTCTTACTGCTCAAATCCACGGAGGTTGTTCAACATACACTTCTTCTTCCAATAAACCATTTAGGAATGCACTTTTTACATCCATTTGATATACAATGAAATTCTTGTGAGTGCATAGGCAAGAAACATCCTTATAGCTTCCAATCTTGCTACGAGGAGCAAATGTTTCATCAAAATCTATCCCTTCTTCTTGCAATATCCTTTGGCTACCAATCTTGCTTTGTTTCTTACCACGGCCTTCCTCGTTCATTTTATTTACGAATACCCATTTGGTGCCAATAACATTTTGATGTGTGGGTCTTTGCACTAATTCCCACACTTTGTTCCTTTCAAACTGATTGACTCTTCTTGTATAGCTTGAATCCAATGTGTGTCATCCAATGCTTGTGACACATCTTTTGGCTCTATTTGCGAGATGAAGCATGTGAACATAGCTTCTTGTTGAGTTCGGATCTTGTCTTGACACCTTCTCTTATATCTCCAATGACAAGTTCGGTGGATGGTCTCTCGGCCATCTTACATCAGGTTGGAGTAAGTTAGTTTGGATTCGATCGACTTGTAAATGTTCTTTGTGGTCGACTCTCTCGTAATCAACTTACCGCAAATTTTCCAAATTGTTTTTGAGATTCACTATCTCATCTTCTTGAATTGATAATTCCGGCTTGACTTGACATAGGGACTCTTCTCAGTATGGTTTAATGATTCACTTATCGGTGACTCTTCAATGTCTTCTCCATTTACATTTTGCTCATCGAATACTACATGAATGGATTCTTTCGTAACCATAGTTCTTTTGTTGAGTATTACGTAGGCTTTGCTTTGGTGAGTATCCTAAGAAGATACCTTCATCGACTTTAGCATCAAAAGCCTTTAGGTTGTCTTTGCCATTGTTGTGAATGAAGCATTTACATCCAAATATTCGAAATATGAAACATTTGGTTTTCTTCCATCTAGATCTCATAGGGAGTCTTTGTCACCGTCTGTTTTATCATACATCTGTTTTGGGTGTAGCAAGTTTGTGTTGATTGCTTGACCCAAAATCTTTTAGTAACCCCCCAATGCAACATGGTCCTTGCGGCTTCTTTGAGAGTTCTTCCTCTTCTTTCTCGCAACTCCATTACGCGGGAGTCCTTTCGCTGGCGATAGTTCATGACCAATACCATTCTCAATACAATATTGAGTTATTATTCCATTGACAAACTCGGTTCCTCTATCTGATCTTATTTTGATAATGGTTTGACTCTTCTCATTTTGAATTCTCTTCATCGGATGTGGTAGTTTTTGTAGAGTTTCTTTCTTCTTACACATGAATATTGTCCATGTATATCTTGAGTAGTCATCTACTACCACCAAGGTGTATTTCTTTCCACTTATCTTTGTTTGGTTCTCTTGGGCCAAATAGATCCATATGAAGCGGATGCAATATTTTTGTTGAGGATGGGCATGTTTTTTCTTTGAATGAAGACTTGATTTGTTTTCCCTTCGACATGCATCACATATACTCTCCTTCTTGTATCTTGAAATCGCGAAGTCCTTCTACAAGATGACTTCTTGCCAACTTGTTAATTGTTTTGAAATTCAGGTGACTTCGACTTTTTTGTGCCATAGCCAACTTGATTAAATTGTATTCTTTGCTAGTAGATATGTCTTTGGGTGTTGCGATTGACCAATTCACTACATACATATTTTTCTGTCTACATCCTTGCGCACCACTTCATTTGATTCAATATCTTTGATTTGGCACATACCCATGTTGAATCAACATTGTAGCCCTTGTCACGGAGTGGCCGATCGATACTCGATGTAAGTTGAAGTTGAGTCCTTCAACATATGCAACATCTGTGATTTCTAATCCATTCCTCTTGATGGATCCAATGCCTCTTATTTTACCAGGAGCTTCATTTCCTCCAAATATGACTTTTGCTCCTTTGATTTCCTTGAATTTTGACAGATTTCTCTTATTTCTGTCATATGTCCGGAATGACCACTATCCATGTACCAGGTTCCTTGGCACTCACTTTGTTCCTTGAACCCGCAATCAAGGAAATTAAGTTTTAGGTACCATACTTATGCAGGTCCCGAGGGAGTTAGAATTGTAAGATGATCCAACCAACCTATAGCCAAATGATTTGACTCTAAGGGGTTGCCATCTATCGATGCCATAATCATAATTAATCCTGGCAAATTGCTTGGGGATTCTGGTTCATACAACTGTTTCTTTTGTCTTTATATGCTGCATATGTGTTTTAGCAATTGCCTTCCTTGGGTAATTGTGGTGTTTTTGAGTGTAGTGCCTGGTGCATATGTGTCTTGATGAAAGCTTTTATACTTTTGGAATGGCCTTTCTTGAGTTACTGGCCTTTGCCATCTAGCTTATATTCCATAAGTCTATCTTTGACGATTCACATTATTCCAATCGACTTGGCTTGGATATTTTCTACCATTCCCATCATATGTATTTCTATTATGAGTTTCACTGGGATTTTTGGTAGCTTTGCTTCTTTTTACTGAGTATTTTCTGTTTGGAGTTTCTTTGAGGACTCAGTGAATCTCTTCTCACCGTCCTTTCAACACTCTCAACCAATTTTTTTCCTTTTCCTTTGTAACCAAGACCGGTTTGCTTAGTATTGTGCTTTGGAGTGAATGTGTGTGCAACATTTAGAGTTTTGGATTTTTCGGACTCTTCATGACTTGAAGATCCTTTTTCCAAAATTACTCTTGAGGTTTGACATGGCACGGAGGAATTAAATCTAGGCTGTCTTGTCTCCACATTCTCTTTGACTCATAATAAGATCATCCAATGATTTAGATGCCTTAGTGAATGAGGCAATAACATTTTTGAGGTCATTCTCCCTCTTTTCTATAGCGACAATTTACTGCTTTACTAATTTAGCATTTTCGGCCTTTAAACTTTCATTCTCAACGGACTATTTGACTTAGAGTACTCGGCTCCTTAGTCGGCTTTAAGTTTGACTTTTGAGTAAAGTGTTTTCCTCATTCAATAGTGTGTGTGAGGATTTAATGTGTTCAAAATCTTTCATCATTTTGCCTAATGAATCATAAAGATCGAGGGTGATGAAGTGTGTGTGTCACATCACTATCACTAGTGTACGAGCTTGTTGAGTTAGATTGTACCTCATCTTCTTGATCTTGTTCCTTGGCCATCAAGCGGATCGGGGCTTCTTCTTCGAGTCACTTGAGTAGTCGGCTTCACTTTGCTCTCGAATCGATTGTCTCTCTTGACTTGGCTTTGTCTCAGCAGTCTCTGCAGCCATCATTGCCTCTTTCTTTTCTGTCTTCTTTCTCTCAAAGACCTTTCTTTCTTCTTCATCTCTGTACTTTGCTGACTATAGGATATGAGCGATCAATGGCATAGTGACCTGTTGTCTGATTCCAACATAGATATTCACCTTTTGATCGGCTCTTTCCATTCTTGAGTTGTCGACCCTTTGATACTCAACTTTTTGATGATCTGTTCTCTTGGTTGGCTGTCTTCCCTTGATTTGGAGGGAGCCGAGTGTCTTCCGGAAGATTCACCCTTTCCTTTCTTGTAGTTCTTATTAAAGAACTTGTTGAATCTTTTAACCATCGGGCTATTTCTTACGGGTCAATGACTCCTTTGACCTCGGCTCTCTTCCCATCTTTAACAATTAGAAGCGTGATTTTGGAGTACAAAATTGTCTCTTCCTGGTCTTTTCTTCTCGGCTCAAACTCGTAGGCTTTGAGGTCCGAGAATAGTTCATGGTTGGATGTCTTTGATAAGTCCATGGAATGTCTCGGTGCCATGACCTTCATTTCCCATTCACCGGAAGACTTTTTAGGATCTTCATACACATTTCCTTCGTGTATATTCCTTTCCAAGTGTAGACACTCATTTGTGATTTACGTAAACCGAGCATCCAGTTGATCCAGGTTTTCTCCGAGATCATTTTGAAGTTTTCAAATCTTTGTCTGACCAACGATAATTTGTTTTCTTTGATTTGCTCACGAGCCTTCACAAATCAATGTCAACTTCCCCAGATTTCCTTAGCATTTGTTTTGCAAGATTTGACTTTATTGAACATGGCTTTGTCGAGGTTTTGTAAAGGATGTCCTTGGCTACATTGTCCGGATTGTATCTTTTTAAATCATCATTTGTCCACTCGGTTCTTGGTTTTCAACCATGGTCCGGAAGCGACATCTTCTTCTCCTTGGTGCAACTCTTAAATGCAATTTGTGTTCACCTTTAATATTTGCGAGGCCCATCTTCTATCACTATCCACATCTCATCATGTAATCTTTGATAGATGAGCACACATACGAATTTTCAATCATCAAATTCTTCAATAGTGAACATAGGGATGCGTGTCAAATTTGCTTCCATGATAATGACTTATAATGATAAAAAGAGTTTTGAAAATTTAAGTACTAAAGCGGACTTTGAAAAGTTTGGAGATCTAGTTCATGTAACCGGTGCGGAGGGTTCAATGAACCAACCGCTCCGATACCACTTGTAGGTCCCAAGGGGGTAAGTGTAAGGTTTAGAAGGGGGTTGAATAAACCTTACCAATTTTCGATTTAGTCCTTTTAAATCTACGAGTTGATTCTACACACATTTTGTGTCCTTGATGGACGATCGAATTAGTCACTCAAGAGTTAATCTCTCAACAGACTTCGAGTGAAATTTGTTGATGAAATAACTCAATTGTTGGCTATAATTTAACTCAACTTGTGGTTTTATTTTTCAGCGGAAGACTTAACACCCTTAAGTTTGATTAAGCAAGATTTTAGAGCTTGATTTAGTACTTATAATTTTATCAAATGGATAGCAAATTTATCGTGAGATATAAGCGATTAAAAGTGCGGGAATTTAAATCTTTGAAATGTAAATGACATAGTAAAGTTTTTATAGAGGTTCGAAGATGGGGTAATTCTTCTACTCCTCTCTTCTCCAACTCTGGAGGAATCCACTAAGTAATGATCGATTTACAAAGTGGTAATCCCGGATACAAATCTTGATCACAACGACCGACTTGATCCTTAGGGACTCGATGCGAGACGCCTTGATCACTCGGTGGCTTCTCGTGCGACTCGGCTTCTTCACAGGGCGTTGCCTTGTTACTCTGACTCACTTGCTCAAACTCTTTGGATTTGATCACGAAGCCCTCCAAAAGCTTAGGACTTGGTTCACGCTTGAACCTTTCTACAATCCTTCCCGGAATGTAGACCCCTTGTTTTCGTATTTTCCTCTTCAACGATTGAAGTTCTCTTTCCTTCACGGGTAAGTGTTGGATTGATGTACTTGAAGTGTAGGCTTGAGGATAGAGAATGTTTCGATTTTAATAATCTTGTATATCTCACGTGTGTGTCATCTTTCTCTAAAACAAACTCCTCGGCCTTTTATAGTGAACTTTCAAAAATTTGCCCGTTGAAGAGATATGCTTATTTTTGAAAGTCACTTTGTCGTTAGCTTGCGATTCTTGGAATTGCCATTTCCTCGTATGAATTGTTCTTTCACCTTTTGAGTTCGACACGGTGTAGTGCTTCCCATTGGTTCATTCCTTTTGCACGCTTCAGGGACTGAGCACTCCAAGAAAGGTGGTATGGAGATATTACTTGTTTAAGTAAATCTCTTGATTTAAAGCTGTGGTTCTTTTCTGATTATCTCGACTTGACCGCATTTCCTTGCTTTCCCAGGTGACTTAGAGTCGACTTCCAATCATTGGATGACTCTTCCGTCACTTCAACTTGAGACTTGCTTTTCTTGAGTTGACTTGGTGATGCTCCACTCACCGCATCTCGATTGCTTTTCCATAGAGTTCTTGTCCACTCTTCTTTGCCATACTCAATTGTCTCGCAGGTAGTCTTCCTTCAGTCTTGATTGTCTTCTTGCATGTTAAGGCGTAGCGACTTAACTCAGCTTGCGGCTCTAATTGTTACAATATATTTTACAGCAAGAATTGGGGTGCCAACTTTCTATTCTAAGTTTTACATGGCATTCATCAAAATCTAAACAGTAAAATTCCTAACAAAGACATCATGAAAGTGTTTGCTAACTGTTTGACCCGACCTCTTGAAATCAAAACGCACCACACGTATTTTCTTGTGATGGGCAAGTAGAGAAAGAAACAATGCTACTTTCTCACTAACAGACACATATCTAGAATCTAATAGCCCCGAAACATGTTTTAACAAGTAACACAACTTAGCGAAGGCAACACGCGTCATCCTCAAATTGTCTAAACAATCAACATCATTAAGCACAATCAAATCATTCAGATGTTCTATCTGTTTTGGTATCCTATTTGCCATAACATATTTAGTTCCTAGACTACGATGTGTAAGTCGCTTTTGAGATCGCTTGCGGATGGACATCATAAACACATTCAAGATAAACATACTTTCCATCATTATTTCTTCAATAATTAAGAATATCTCAGCCCTTCTTCTGGATATTTTATCCATCTTTAATCATAAAAACTGCAATATTAATTAACATTATTTAACACTACGACCAAATATAACAGTAATTAGGCATGAACTTCAGTTCACCAAGAGAATAACTTAATATAGAAACAATGAAAAATTAATTAACCAACAACAACAATAAAACAATGAAAACTAAACTATCCAACACCAACAATAAAACAGTGAAAACTAAATTATCCAATAGAAAGAGACAGTTCAAAAACCCAAAAGTAATAAAACAGTGAAAAATATCACATCTTCAATTAATAAATCAATGAAATAGTAACCTAATTATCCAACACAAAGAGACAGTTCACCAATACTATCAAATCTTCAAGTAATCCAATAAATTCACCAAAAAACGCTATGATAGGGAAAACAAATCTACCTCATGATAGGGGAAAAATCTGGTACGAAATAACTCTATGAGTTTGGAAAAAAATTACATCAGGCACAACCCAAAAGCATGGAAAATACTAACCTCGGCTGGTCGTGAAAGCTATTAAACCCAATAGCAAGATGAACTGAAGCATGAAGACCGAAAAATAAATTAACTCAGCTTCTTCCGAATCTTCAGTAGAGAAACGAAACAAAAATGGGTTGCAAGATAAACAACTAATAATCATTCAAATTTCCAAAAAATCGTGAGAAAACCTCACCTAGATGTAGATTTTGAACCTCAGTCGTCGCCGAGATTCATAGGGTTTCACTGTGCGTTGCGTATGGGCGTCTAAGAGAGAAGTGAAAAAATCGTTTATGTTGTGACTTGTGAGTGCGGTTTAGGGCATAGTTCACTATCAGAGGGATAATTTCGGTTTGTAAGAGAAAAGGATGGGAAATGTATCCCACCCATACAGGGATATGGTATAGTTAAATTCATTTGATAAGGGATCGGGCATTGTCTTTTCATGGGCCCAACCATGTTGAACCAAACAAAATAATATGCTTGATTAATAACAAAAGTGGTTGATATCCCTAGCATAACACCCAACCAAATGAGCACTAAAAGTATCAACATCTCGCGATCACACGAACTTTCACCATCTCACAAGAGACCTCCTTTTTTTAAGGAGTGAGTGAAACTCAGTTCATTGAAGAAAACTGGAACAAAAAAAAAAGAAAAGTAAAATATAATTAGAATGTGTATAAATTTAAATTAACACGGTTAAAAACACAACGTGCTCCAATAATTTTAGTTTAATTGGATATAGATAAAAATAAAATGATACATATCTAGTTATTACGTAAAATATTTGTCGATTGTTGTACCATGCCGCTCAAATGGACATGTACTTAGCTGATTGTGTATCACTATTGGATCTGCATACATATGATTGTGTATATATGTTGATCCAACGACAATACACCTAGTTGGGGCACATGACCATGTAGGTGGCATGAATTGAGGCAATGGACTCATGAGAACTTTGCGAATTCAATAGATAAGTTAGAGGGCATTTGTCTCCATAAGCCTTTCCAACTCCAATATACAGAAAGTTTGATGTTATCCATCTGGGTTTTACCCAACTCCACATGTCAATTGACATATGTACTGTTCAACCGCAAAATATTTATCCAACGGTGTAAATTTAACTTTATTTAATTTTTGGGAAAATAACAATACACTTGGCAATTGATGGATGGAGTTGGGTAGAACTCAAATGGATAACATCGAATTTCCCTAACGAACTTTAAGGGAAACCAATCAAGTAGCAGATCAATTGGCTAAGCTGGGAAGAATGACTCAACATGTGCAATGTTTTACTTCGTTTATTGTACCTAGAAATATTCATGGTTTGGCTAGAGTTGCTCAATTAGCTATTTCATCTTTTATGATTAGAAACACTTTGTGATTTAGTTTTTTGTAAATATAAAGAATCTTGTATTCATACTATTTCATCAATAGACACTTTATGGATCCAACCTTAATCAATCACCCACATACGGGTGTTCTTACGAAAAACATAGTTAGGGCATTAACATTCATAACTTTTTGAAGAAATTCTAAGAAGTTTGAAAGTTTATAAAATGTCTTAATATAGTCAGTTCAACATTTTGGATGAGCTTATAAACTCCCAAAATAAAATTTTGAGATCTTTATAGACTACTTTAAAAGAAAAAAACATGGAGCTCCACTTATTTTTAAGACTTAATGAATGTGTGTCCATATTCACACAATTTTTTTACTAGCAAATATTATTATCTTATTTTATTTTTACCAAAAGTTTATTTTAGAATAAGATATAATATTTTACATACAAACAAATGGATATATTGCATACAAAACTACAACTCAATAAGTGACTAGAGAATTGAAAAAATAAAATAGGACAGATTCCCCTCTATATTAATCTTTATATAAACAAGAAAATACTCATCCATCCTACCAAACAAGCCATTTTAATTAAAAAAAAGCTAATAATAAAAGTTAAAAGTTAGTGACTAAAGCCTCCCTAATAGAGAAAAAGGAAAGTTACACGAGAAAGGAAGAGAAGGTAGATTACAACTTACTTTACACACGAAAAATGTGGTGTACTTCTTTCAAGTTTTGTGATGTGACCAAAAGGAATAGAAAAGTTTCAAGTACTACTACACATGAGTTTTGATTTTTGGCTATACAATTCAATAACATGGAAGATGATTTAAATTTAAATTGGACATCTTCTATCACTTGGGTAATTTATACTTTATAGTATTGGGAATTTATAACATATATTTTGTTGGTTATAGTAGGCCAATTAGGTTGCGATCGGCCGCTAGAGAAATTATTTTACTCCAAACATGTAATTGTTTATAAAAATTTTCAAAAAAATACATTATCCACTCATAGTCACATTTTTCTTACCATTCAAATCTATACAATTCTTAAATAACAACAAATCATTACTACACATTTTCTAACAAATTTTACTATTTACTCACCACATATTTTTAACTATTGATTATATCACATCAATTATAATCATTGTATCTTCATCGCATATCCGGTTTACACTCTCAAAAATTCATCATTCTTCTTTTAAAAAAAAAACTAAGAAAGTTTCAAAACAAAAAGATATCAACTCACGCCCTTAATATAGTCTCAATTGTTTGTGATTCTAGAGGAAATTTTTTAACTCAACATGTGATTGTGTGCTATTTTTTTTACAAAAATAAACTATTTATTCATTCTCATTTTTGTTAGGCATCGACCCGCCGTATGTCGAAATAGACGCTGCCATTAATGATAATTTTACAAGCCTAACGAATAGACTATTACAATAAATCGCCTACGGGATAGGGATTACGTGATTACAGTCCGTTTCTAATAAAGCTATAAATTACAAGTTGGAAAAACTGGATATAAAAGGAAAGAAGAAATATCACCAAAATACCGAATAGTAGCTTCGGTCACGAAGACCATTAAGGCTCGGGACTTGGAGCCCGATTACGGCCTCGAATTAGCTCGGCTCAGGAATACCTGATTCTGGCCTCTCACAGTCGAGCAATCCAAGGTGTTGGCCCGAAAGGTAGCCTCCACAATCCAGGCCCAAAATGCACGACTGCCAAAGAACACCGGTTTCCAACAAGGACTGACCAAAATCGAACGAGCCGACTTGCACCTACAAAAAGTGCCGACCGGAGTATTCCCCTCACAACATTCCAAAAGACCTCACAAAGAGAAGAATCGGATACTAACTCACAAAAGGCTCCTTACTCAAACAACACGGTTTCACTCAGAAACTTAAAGAGAAGAACAAAACACTTTTGTTTTGTTTGGGAATAGCAACAGAGAACGAGAGTTAGAGAGAATGAGAGAATGTTTTCTTTTGGTTGCTTTCGACTGGAGTGTTGTGGGGGGTATAAATACATGCCTGGTGGAATTCAAGGGCACAATACACACAGGCTGGATTGTTGGGCTTGCGAGAATTGATAATGGGCCAGCAATATTGATATTGGGCCAACAATTACCAACATTCTCCACCTTTGGCCCAATACCGGTTCACAAGACATGAGAGTCACCACAGGATTCATCATCGCCTAAACCTTCCTCACTATACACAAAGTACAAGTAGGAATCAAGTTATAGCAAGCACGAAATGCAAGCTATAACAAAAATAGTGCGATATCTGTTCGCATTCAGTCACACCGTATCACGATTCAAAATTTTCGGACATGAAAAGAAATTTACTCACCGGGTAAATATTTCGTACCCATATCAGCAGGATTAAATTCGGATGGAATCTTTTCAAGATAAACTAAGCCTTTAGCAACAATATCACGAATGTAATGAAATCTTACATCTATATGCTTAGTTCTATCATGAAACACAGGATTCTTGCAAAGTTGGATACCGTTGACTATCGAAAATACAACTACTTCACCTTTAAGAAAACTAATTTGAAATTAAACCTTTCAACCACACGACTTCTTTTAAAGCTTCAAAGACAACATACTCGTTTCGATAGTTGAAAGTGCAACAATGTGTTGTAATTGAGATTTCCGGCTAATGTATGAACCACACAATGTAAACACATAAGAAGTTGTAGATTTTCTCCATTATCCCTATCATTTGCGTAATTAGAATCCACATATCCTACCAATTTCACACCTTTAGGAGATTTAAAGAATTTCAAACCAAAGTTCACAGAATGTTTTAAATACCTTAAAAGCCATTTAACAGCATTCCAATGTACCATGCCAGGATTAGACATGTATCTACTCAAGAAACTAACAGCATATGCAATGTCAGGCCTAGTGCTAACCATAAGATACATCACAGATCCAATAGCATTGGAATAAGGCACATTTTTCATACAACTCAAATCATGTTCATTTTTAGGAGACTGTTCTTTACTCAAAACAAAATGGGCAGCAAGGGGAACGTTCACATGATTTGCAGTTGACATAGAAAATTTACTCAAAATCTTTTCAACATAGGAAATCTGGTTAAGAAAAACAATTGAGTTTTCCCTATCTCTAACAATGTTCATTCCTAAAATCCTATTTGCATCTCCTAGATACTTCATGTCAAATTTAGCACTCAAGCAATTTTTAACATACTCAATTGATTTAATGCAAGAACTTATCAAAGAACATATCATCAACATAAATCAACAAGAAAACAATGTACGAAGCATTTTCCTTAAAATACAAGCAATGATCATAACTACTTCTTTTAAACTTTAAAGAAAGCATGCATTCATCAAATTTCTTGTTCCATTGTCTAGGAGATTGTTTCAAACCATACAATGATTTTTAAGCAAACAAACATGATCAGGTTTCTTACTGTCAACAAAGCCCTCAGGCTGTCTCATGTAAATCTTTTCTTCTAACTCCCCATGCAAACACGCAGTTTTAACATCCATTTATTTTAACTCCCAATTAAACTGAGCAACTAATGCAAGCATGATCCTAACAGTTGTAAACTTAACAACAGGAGTAAAGATTTCTGTATAATCTATCCCTTCTTTTTGAGTAAATCCCTTAGCCACAAGTCTAGCCTTATATCTAACTGATGCATTTTCATTCTTGATTTTAAAACAAACCATTTACGATCCACAATGAGAACAACTTTCGGGTTTAGGCACAAGAATCCAAGTATTGTTAACATGCAAAGAGTTCATCTCATCTTTCATAGCATTTAACCAATCAGCAGATTTATTCGACTTTAAGGATTCTTGATAAGACTTAGGTTCATTACTATCAATAGACTCAAACACACTACAAGCAAATGAAGCCATGTGAAAATCATCAAATTTAGATGGCGGTCTAGAGTTTCGTCTTTCCCTATCTCTACCAAGTTGATAATCATGCAAATCAACATTTTCATTTTCGTTCACATCAACTAAATCATCATGCACAACAACATCTTCATGATTTTCAGGCACATCATTCGCAACAGGCTGATTTTCAAGCAAATTTTCAGTTTCAACATGCATATTTTCAGGTTCATCAATATGACTCAAGCCAGGCAATTGCTCCACCTTATTTGGAGCACCTTCAGGTTCAGACAAAGGCAAAGAAACAGACAAACAAGGAAAATCAGATTCATTAAAAATGACATCTCTGTTGGTAATAGTTTTAAAACCAGGTTCACCCCTAAGCCACAACCTATATCCTTTCACACCTTCAGGATATCCTAAAAAAACACATTTTTTGGATCTTGGTTCAAGTTTATCAACCTTTTGATGAACAAATGCAGCACAACCAAATACCTTCAAGTTTGAAAAATCAATTTCTTTACCAGAAAAAATAGATTCAGGACATTTTCCTTTCAAAGGCACGAGATGGAGATCTATTAATCAAATAAGTAGTCATATGAACGACTTCACCCCAACCTTTTTGAAAGTCCTTAAGGAAGCAAGCATGCTCCGGACCCTTTCAAGTAAGGTTCTATTCATACGCTCAAAGAACACCATTTTGTTGAGGCGTATAAGGCACAATTTTATGCCTTGAATACCAAATTCAAGACATATAAGTTGTCAAACAAATTATTGCAAAATTCGAGCCCATTATCATCCTAAGAGTTTTAATCCTTTTTCGATTTGATTCTCAATCAACATTTTCCGATTTTGAATATTTCAAACACTTGATTTGTTTTTCATTAAGAAAACCCATGCTTTTCTTGAAAAATCATCAATTATAGATAGAAAATATCTATTTCTACCTTGGGTGGGTTCACTAGCTGGACCCCACATCACATGCAAATATTCAAGAATGTCGAACACATAGTCGATTTGGGAATGGGAAATAGG
The DNA here is from genome assembly GCA_016081115.2 of Rehmannia glutinosa. Classification (NCBI taxonomy): domain Eukaryota; kingdom Viridiplantae; phylum Streptophyta; class Magnoliopsida; order Lamiales; family Orobanchaceae; genus Rehmannia; species Rehmannia glutinosa. Next base: position 86,330,488 of record CM071937.1, read on the forward strand.
AAACTTGACTCTAGATTGTTTACCAAGCACACATGAATCACGAGAAGGCATACAAGACAACTTGTCTTTACCAAAACACCATTTTTATGCAAAATTTCAAGTCCTTTAGCACTAATTTGACCTAACCTTTTATGCCATAGATCAGTTTTATCTCTTTGGACAGAATTCATAGAATTATGCACATTAGATTCATGTCCAAATTCAGCATTGCAAACATACAAGTTCCTTTTCATTTCATCTTTGAAAATAACAAGGTTTCCCTTCAAAATTTTCATAACTCATTTGCCCCATCTAGCTTCTAACCCATCATCCTCTAATGCGGACAAGAAATCAAATTGTTACAAAGATCGGGCACATGTCTCACATTTTTCAAAGTTAAAGCATACCCTGATTCGAATTTTAAGCACACATCACCAATCCCAACAATTTTACTCTGTTTCTCATTAGCCATCAAAACAGAGCCATTCACAACTTCTTTATAATTAGAAAACAAATTTCTAAAAGGTGTCATGTGAAAAGTACAAAGCGAGAATCAATCAACCATTGACATGCGATTTAGGTGAAACATAATTCACGAATCACATAGATCATAAACCATAAACACATCACCCGTACTTCCACTAGTTGAAGCCATATTAGCTTTGATCATTGGATTGGTAATTATTAAAATTCGATTTTGCTTTCCTTTAGGACAATTCCTAATGTAATGACCATGTTCGCCACAATTGTAATTCTATTATTATTAGGCACAGACTTAGACCTAGTTTTACTATTTCCTTCTTTTTACCGAGAAGACTGATTTTGGTTATGAAACCTCGTTTGAGACGAGCCGACCCCTAACATACATAACTTCACCGAACTTTGTTTACTACCTCTACTAACTTTTAAATCAAGTTCCTTGCTTTTTAAGCCATTAACAACGATGTCAAGAGTAATAGAATCTCTATCATACTTAATAAGCGATTTAACACATCACCGTATGATTCAGAATTGCATTTAAAAGCACAATAGAGGTATAATCATCAATGTTCTTATCATAGGTAATTTAATATCTTGAATTAATTTGGTGAACACATCAAGATTTTCATCAATATCTTTGTTTAAATCCAATTTAAACCTAAAGAATTTTTCTAGCAAAAATAATTTACTGCGAGGATTTTTCCGTATATAATTCTTCCAATTTTTCCCATAATTCTTTAGCGATTTCGGTTGAGCAACGTTCTTAAGCCGAGTCGAGAAAGATTCAAGATAATAGAAGAGTATGCATATTCATCGATTTCGACTTTGGTTTCTTTAGTATCGGTGGACGCATAAGAATTATTAATAGCTTTATACACCTTTTCTTTGAATTAAAATACCTTTCATTTTTGTTTCCAAATAGAAAAGTAGGATTTACCATCAAACGGTTCAAGATGATAACCAGGACATGCGGTCATATTAAAACACAACGATTAACAATATAGCAAACCACAAAAGACATCAATGTCACAAAAATGGCAAATCCACACAAATACGAGAGAATACAACGGAAGTAATTCACTAGGCCACAAAAAATGAAATCTTGAAAAATAAGCAAGCGGACAACAAAGCTCTATAAGCGAAAATAAAGGTTCACACAAAGAACCTAAAATATTCTACAAAGACGTAATCCCAACACATAAAACCGCGGCAAGCGGTATTTAAGCTACAAAGCAATAAACCCGCGGCAAAAGCGTATTTAAGCTACAAAAAGCAATAAACCCGCGGCAAGCGGTTACGCTACTGAAAAACAAGAAAGAGAGGTTCAAGCCGTTTTACCAAAGCGAAACTCTACGGTAAGTTTTCGTACCACCACAACGGAGGAGCTCGATACCACAATCGTTAGGTATCGACCCCGCCGTATGCTTGAAAATAGACGCGCCATTAATGACAATTTTACAAGCTAACGAATAGACTATTGCAATAAGTCGCTACGGGGTAGGGATTACGGGATTACAGTCCATTTCTAATAAAGCTATAAATTACAAGTTGGAAAAACTGGAAATAAAAGGAAAGAAGAAATATCACCAAAATACCGAATAGTAGCTCCGGTCACGAAGATCGTTAAGGCTCGGGACTTGGAGCCCGATTATGGCCTCGAATTAGCTCGGCTCAGGAATACACGATTAGGCCTCTCACATCGAGCAATCGAGTGTTGGCGAAAGGTAGCCTCTCACAATCCAGGCCCAAAATGCACGACTGCCAAAGAACACCGATTTTCAACGGGGACTGACCGAAACCGACCGAGCCGACTTGCACCTACGAAAAGTGCCGACCTGAGTATTCCCCTCACAATATTCCAAAAGACCTCACAAAGAGAAGAATCGGATACTAACTCACAAAAGGCTCCTTACTCTAACAACACGGTTTCACTCAGAAACTTAAAGAGAAGAACAAAGCACTTTTGTTTTGTTTGGGAATAGCAGCAGAGAACGAGAGTCAGAGAGAATGAGAGAATGTTTTCTTTTGGCTGCTTTCGGCTGGAGTGTTGTGGGGGGTATAAATATATGCCTGGTGGAATTCAAGGGCACAATACACATGGGCTGGATTGTTGGGCTTGAGAGAATTGATAATGGGCCAGCAATATTGATATTGGGCCAACAATTACCAACAATTTTTTTTCCACTTATTTCACACCAATCACACCTATACACTTTGCAAACAAACCAAATTATTATTACAGAGTTTCCCATGAAGTTACTGTTCATCCACCCACGTATTTTTAACTACCAATCATATTCAATCATAGTTTTAGGATTTATATATCACATCATCTTTCGTTACATTTTTATTTCATATTCATTTACATCTTCAAAGTTTCGCCACTTACCGTTCACTCTTTTTATTAACAGACCCGCTAAAGCATTTTTCTTCCTCATTTTACCATGGTTTATTTGCAGATTTATAAACTGAAGTATTCAACTCTCAATACATGATTTAGATTAATTACAAAAACTACCTTGAATAACTACGGAAAAACCCAATTATCTTTCAAAATTATAAATTCCGTGTGACATTTGTTTTGTTTCTCTTTAACGAATTGCCCCCTCAATAAAAGATTTTTTTTAGCTAAATACGAACTTTAAGAGGTTTATAATTCTCAAGGATATTTGGAGTATATTTTGAAGTTAGGGTAAACCTCTGCGTAGTTTTTGTAGTCATCCCAATGTGAAATTAGGGTAAACCTCTGCGTAGTTTTTGTAATCATCCCAACGAGTTGTGATAAATAGTGATTCTACAAGTAAATAAGTGAGACTTAGGTGGTGACTATTTCCTTTTGAAGAAATAAGATAATATTGAAAAATATGAGTATTTAAAATGGGAATTCAACTTGATATAACTTACTACCAAACTATTTGGGCAAAGAACGAAAGCTATTCTTTTGGGCACTGAACAAAGCCAAATACAAATTGGCTTTGTAGTTTGTAGTGGAGGGTGCAATTATCTCAAAACCATAAATTGTTTTTTTTTTTTCAAAAAATTGGTATATGGGATTATCTTCAAAATTGGTGTCCATTCTTCTCCCACTAGAGCTGTATCTGTAAGTGGTAAACATCTTATCATGGTTCTTGACTTTTGAAATTATCAAATTAAGAACCATAAATTGTTTTTTTTTTTTTATCTATTGGGAAAGAGCCAAAAAAATTGAAACATTGGTACTGGATAACGAGGGGTGGTGGAAACTTCAATGAAACTTGTTTTTAATTGGATGATGTCAGTTGACCAACGATAATTCCCAAACTGAGCAGAACAAGAAAACACTTATAGACACAAACAATACCAACAAAACCGATTCAAATTAATAATTAAAATAAATCCAACTCTAAACATAAACATCAGCCATTGATTAGGGCTGCAAATGAACTAAGCCGCTCGTAAACTATTCGGAACTCGATTCGATAAAAGATCGTTCAAGTTCATTTAATGAGGCTCGTTAAAATAAACGAACCAAACTCAAACTTAGATATATTCGATTCGTTAGTTCGTGAACAAGCTCGTTAGTAAACTCGTGAATAGGCTCGATAGTAAGATCGTATAAATTAAACTAATAATTTGACTTTAATTTTAATTTTTCATATTTTTACTTATTATAATATAAAAATATTTCAATAAACTTATTTGTTTGAATAAAATTATAAGTTTTAGTAAAAATATTATGCGTTTTAGATATATATAGTTTTATTTTTGTAATACATTGAAGAATAATTTAATTTATAATTAATATTTACGAAGCTTGTTTAGGCTCGATTAAGCTCGAAAAAATTCGTGAGCCATCAATATGTTCGATAAATTCATGCTCGAGTTTGACTCAATAATATACGAGCCAAACTCAAACACTCAAAAGTTTGACTCGGTTCGGTTCGATTGCAGCCCTAGCCATGATATGACAATTAATCATGAAAAAAGGAAAAAAAGAAAAGGCAATAAGAATCATCACAAAACTTATGAAAAAGGCAATGTATCCCAAAGAATTGGAATAGGAATTGGAATTTACACAACAACTGAAAGAAGAAGCCACATACTAAAATCTAATTGAAAAAGCAAGAATCCATTACTGTTCCAATGGAACAAATCCAAGTTAAAGTTGACATTATTTAAAGGGAAAAACAAAGATATAGAAGACAATTAGGAAGAAGACCCTTCAATGCAGGGCAAAATCAGAGGGCTTCAAATCTTTCCTTTTGTTGTCTGCTTTATCTAAGCAATTAATCTCCACCGTTCCTTCATCAGAAGCACGCATCCAGGAGGCAACAGCAACAAAGAGCAGCCAAACTGCAAAAAAAGAAAAAAAAAAAAATCAACAACAATCAAATATATTAAAAGAAAAGGCAAGCTAAAGTTTAGAGGGTATTATTGGAATTTCGAAAATCCAAATCAACTACAGAGAAGCGCACGTTAGCAGCCGTGCGCCAGAAACCGCGTTGAATCGCCGTCAATACATCAAATAAGCAATAAACACAATAGATCTCTGCAGATCTGAATCCCACGCACACCACTCCACCAATCAAATCTACAGCATTCACTCACATGCAAAAATTAGGTAAAAACTGAACTAGAAATTCTAGCGATCGGTGGAGCGGGCTTACCATCCTTCCATGAAACCGCCGCTACCGCTGGATTGTTGTTGAGGAGGCGGTGGCTGACCGTATTGGGGGGCGTACTGCGGCGGATATCCCTGGGGTGGGTAGCCCTGTGGGTATCCCTGCGGCGGGTAACCCGGCGGCGGATAAGCATCCTTCGGGTAACCCTCCGGCGGGTAACCTACGCATCACAATCCACAAACAGAACGATCAATCCTAAATCCACATACAAATTAAAATTAAAAAAAGGAAATAAAAATTCACATAAAAATACTTGCCTTGGGGAGGAGGCACACCAACGGGGGGTTGATTTTGATTGTAATAACTCATGATTTCTTAGATTTTCTCCTCTTTCTTCTTTCGGATGGGGAAAAGGAACTATAACTGATTTCTGTCGATCGAGAAATCGAGAGGATATTTTCTTTTCTAGAGAGAGAAAGAGGGGCGTATCCGCGTGTATAGTGGTGGGAGAGAGAAAGAGAGCTTTATAAGGATGAGACATGAGAGCGATAAATATAAATAATAATAATTATTAACTTTATTGTTTTATTTTTACTATTTTTGAAATGTGAGTGAGAGAGTATATTCGTGTGGAATGCGCGTCTCAATAGACTTCATTCTTAAGTAAAATCATGGCATGTTGCACCCCATGTGATGGATTTTTTGTAATTTCATATTTTATTATAATTATTATATTTAATTTTTTTTAATGTCATGATTCATGAGTATGTTTATATTTATATGATTCAAATTAACATATAATTATGTAAATTTTTTAAACACACTAAACTGACTGTCAAATATTGCAAAGTGTCAAAATCTTTAATTTTGGCAATCAAGACAAGATCGTGCAAATAAGAAAATGATTTACCAATATTTTGGTAAATAAATCAAGATATATCAAATCAAATCACAATTTTTTGATTATAGCATGATATGCAAGACAAATCATGATCGGCCAGCCAAATTGCGCGCCGTTTGATCCTGCAATTAATGCAAGAATCCGCATCCTATTTATAAATGTCCTCTTCATAATTCATAACACACAAATCCCAAAACGGAGTCTAAGCATCAGAGAATAAGTCTAGCGAGAGCGGAGTTCTCTCAACTCAAGAAATCCAAATCCAATGGAATTTATGGTGTTTAAGGCGCAATTCAAAATGTTCATCACGGATTCGACTTAACGATAGCGTTTAATTTGGAATTAAGCTCTCAAGCCCTCAAATTAACATATTATAAATCAAATTTAAGCTCGAAGGAAATCAAGCAATGAATCTACCTTCGAAATTTCAAATATATGTTCTTGAATAGAATAATTAGAGGAACTCATAAAGATTGTAACTCACATCTATTTTGTTTGATTCAATAATATATTATTTGTATTATTTTTCGTGTTCGTAATTTTACAGACATAAAATTTTATGTTACAAATTTTGGCACGCCCAGTGGGACAATCTCTGTCTCTCATCTCTTCTCTTTGCCAATGAAGTTCAAGTCCAAATAGGGATGATGGGACAAACGATCTATATTCGCAAACTTCAAATGCTTTTTGTCAAACCATCAATCAACATTCTGAGGAATGTACAAGGGGGCAAATAAATGCGGTATCTCATATCTCCACTTGAATTCTTCAATCAAATTCCACTCAAATGGAGCAACGGAACCAAAGCCACTGGAAGTCAAATCCCAACAAATGAAAAAGAGGAGGTTGATCATAACAACTTCGATTTTCCAACGGCTCACATATATGAGCATAAACTATCTAAAATTTTCAAATCAAAGTCGTTTTCAAATGCTCCTTGATACGAGCATAAGTAATGCTTCTTGATACAAGCATAAACTAATAATAAAACCATATGAAATGAGTTTAAACTATCAATAATACTCCTTGATATGAGCATAAACTATCAAATGCTCTCTGATACGAGCATAAACAATCAATAATGCTCCTTGATACGAGCATAAAAATGTCAAATGAAGTTTCTTGATACGAGTATAAACTATCTTCACATCCAAATTCAATTAAGCCTCCTTGACACGTATAAACTATTTACAAATTCAATTTCAAGTGAAGACTCCTTCCACGATTCACACAGTATAAATTATTTGCAAATCCAAATCTAAATTCAAGAACTCATTGATAATAGTATAAACTATCTACAAATCCAATTCAAATGAAGAACTCCTTAATAAAAGTATAAATTATTTACAAATTCGGGTGAAGAGCTCATTGGTATGAACATAAACTATCTATGTGCTTCAAATTCATCTCAAGTGAAATACTTTATGCAATTCATTCACTCCGGGGACATGTTGTCCATGAACGAATCGCGAATGGCCATTTGTAGACACCTAAATGTACTTACCAAATATTGTCAAGTATTAAAATCTTCAATCTTGGCAATTAAGACGGATCGTGCAAATAATAAAGTGATTTACCAATGTTTTGGTAAATAAATCAAGACAAATCAAATCACAATCTTTTGATTATAGCAAAATATACAAGATAAATCATGATTGATCAATCAATTTGTCCTGTTTGATCATGCAATTATGACAAAAATTCTCATCCTACACCTACAAATAGAGGTTCTCTTCATAATTCATGAGACAAAAAATCCTGAGAAGAATTCTAAGCAAGAGGTGGAGTTCTCTTAACTCAAGAAATCCAAATCCGGGAATCTACGATGTTCAAGACGCAATTAAAACGTTCATTGTATGACTCGAAAGATAGCGTTTAATTCGGGATTAAGCTCTCAACCCCTCAAATTAATGTATTAGAACTCAAATTCAAGCTCGAAGGAGATCGAGCGACGAATCTACCTTCAAAAATGTATTCTTGAAAAGAAGAATAAGAGTAATTGATAGAGATTATAACTCACATTTATCTGTTTGATTCAATAAAAAAATTATTTATATTATTTTTGGTGTTCGTAATTTTATAGATATAAATTTTTGTTACAAATACTCTCAATCTCATAGCAGAAGTCTAATGGCGCAATTGGATATGATTTCAATTTGATAATTTTCAGTTTGCTAGAGAATAGGGGTAAAAAAAATTGGAAGAAAAATGATGAATTTTGAGAGTGTGGTTGGATGTGAGATAAAAAAAATAATAATGAAAGTTGATTTGATTCAAAAATAGTAAAATGATGATTGTATATGATTGGTAGTTAGAATTTTGTAAGTGAGTAAATAGTGAAATTTGTGGGAAAATGTGTAATAATGATTAATTTTTTGTGGAAAAATATGCAAATGTGATTGATAAGAGAAGAAATGAGAAAAAGTGAAAGTGATAGAATAATATATTTTCTAAAAATTTTCATAAACAATCACATGTTTGGTCAAAAAAAAAAAAAAATTCCAACCAGCGGAACGAAAATGAAATCTCTTCCATATCCAATCGCAGCCTAAGGGGTCTATTCACGGAGCATGGATCCTCTCCATTTAGGGGGGGTAAATTTTTTGTGCATTTGGAGAGAGAAAGACACATGTGCATCTATACATACACCTATACATACACATACATATATATAAGTGTATGTATAGATGCACATGTGTCTTTCTCTCTCCAAATGCACAAGAAATTTACACCCGCTAAATGGAGAGGATCCATTTCCCTATTCACGTTGCCCCTATTATCCACGGATATGTACCAAACAAAATTAAAGAATTAGACAAAAAAGATTATTAGTAAAAATTAAAGCGATTTGGCGAAAATTTATTGTGTATGCCAACTAAATATGTGAATCCTCGTTGGTTTTCCTTCTTGAATTTAACACCAATTTGTGCTGTTATATTATTATTATTATTATTATTATTATTATTATTATTATTATTATTATTATTATTATTTATTATTTATTATTATTATTTATCTCAATTCATAATCTATATATATATAATAGCAGAAGTCTGGAATTATTTTTCCCGCCCATTTTTACTTCTTAACTTTGGAAATATTTTACTGCAAAATCCTAACCGTTGATCTTATAATCTATATTAAATGAAAATCCTAAATATTTATATTAATATTAATATATATCTAATATCCTAAAAACATACATATTTGTTCCCACACATTTTCCACTCAACAAACCTTCCCCGATTTCTTGCTAATTTATTTTCCACATCATCAATCTAATTCATATTTGTTTGAATGTTTTCATTACATCTTAAATTCTAATATGACTAAAAGCTAGTGTGTCATCCAAATTAATGAATTTGAACGAATTAATCTATTTATAAATTGTTTGTTTCCTGATAAAAGTAAACTTGAAGCTAATTTAATTTTTTTTGCATCTTAATTTCGATATATAAAAAAGAACTTATCAAAAAATTAATTTACAAAAATTAACCAGTTCAACGTTTGTTTTTTTGGGCGATAAACACAGAAAAACCTTTGTTGCTAATATATTTATAATCATTTTACATTTAATTAGTTGACAGAGAAATTGATGCATCTTTTTAATTTTCCTGATTTTGAAATGACATTTTATTCAATTTTTCATCGTATATTATGAATATTATATTCTCAGAAGATTATACTCAACTAATCTGTATTATAATACAATTCAAATAGATATACTATTTTATTATATATAAATTAATTATGTTATCGATCAGTTACATCATTACTAGCTTACCAAGATTTTAAAAAAAAATCTTCATGCCAAAAGTTTTTATCCAGAATCATATATGAATCGTGATTAGTGATAATTGATTGACAAATTTAAAAAACTTAAAATGGTACGTAATAAATATAAATAAAAATATTATTATATATTTAATATCCTAAAAATATATATATAATAAATCAAATCCCACATAATATGCTACTTAACAAAAAATAAATAGTAGTTGTACGTATTTACCAATAGAACAAACTTGATTGGCACGAATATTAATGTAGCTCACGAAATCAAACTTGATTAACATGAATATCCTCATGGATATTGGTCAACGGAATTTTTCTTCCATATGGCAAGAAATACTATTGAGATAAGCAAGAAATCCACCGAGCAATAGCATGTGTATTAGTTTATCATATATAAATTAATTATGTGATTAATTAAATCATTACGAATTTATCAACATTAAAAAACAAGCTGTTTTTTTTTTTTTTTTCTCTGTTTACCAAATTAAAAGATCTGATCGAGATTTAAATATGACCCTTAATTACTGATAATTGATTGAGAGATTTACAAAACTCAAAATGATAATAATTGTTTGATTACTTGAAATCATTGTATATATTTCTTTCATTTTCTGATACTCCACGTAGTTTTAAACTGAATTATTGTTGAAGAAATCTTCTTGAGTTTGGTTGAATAACGAAGCTTCATTAATTGTGGGGATTGAATACGTGATCTTTTTCGAAATGTTTATATATATCTTGTTTACTAACAAAATCATTGTATATATATCTTTATGATTTTTTTATTGCATCTTTCAGGTCTAAGAATGACAACGATATTCAATATTGCGAGGGAGGCTAATCCAACAAAAACACATTGGCACTTAAGCTTCCTTTGATAAGGGCTTACGAGATGCCTGCTATGGGAAGATCGAAGAGATGCAATTTTTAGTTTTTGACTCCGTTTTTAAAGATCGAAATGTAAGTATAATATATTTCTTTAAGTGTATCCATAAAATAAAATATGCTTATATTATATTCAATCAGAATTAACTTCTTATATCATTTGAATATATTCATTTGCCTGCTTAATAGGGTGACACTATACATGGAACTGTCTAAGGTGTACATTGAAACGCATAAGCCAAAGCTGAAAGAAGTTAGATTGCATATTGTCTCCAATTTTATGTTGTCCAGTAATACCTACAAATTCAAAACAAGTTCATCTAATTGCAAATCAGTTTCTTTTGATGTACGAAAGTAGAGAAACATTTTAATGATAAGTTTCCATATGGTTTATATTTGAAATTGTTTAATGAGATTTTGAATCTTCCTCACGAAATACATATTTTTCTTATAAGTTAATCTTGATTGAAATACATGGCACTGTCCCTAAGGTGCATATTGAAACGTATAAGCAAAAGTTGAAAGAAGGTGGATTATATATTTTCTCTAATTTTATATTGTCCAATGATACCTGCTAATTCAAACAAGATCATCTAATTTCAAATCAGTTTCTTTTGATGTATGAAAGTGGAAAAATATTAAGATGATACATTTCCATATGGTTTATATTTCAAATCTTTTGATGCGATTTTGAATCTTCCAAATGCATACTTTTCTTATAGGTGCGTACATGAAATGTTAAATTAATTTAGTTTGTTAGAGAGTATTGATGCTATTGGTAACATATATTTGATTAGTTATGTTTTTTCAGAGTTGTCAGTATTGATGCCCATAATTATTTTATGTACAGGTGTCATCGGAAAAGTAGTGGCCATTCAACCACCTGGAAACACTTATGGATATCAGTCTTGAGAATTTAGAGTAAATCTATGTTAACTGTGAATTATATTGAAGAGTACATATTTTTTCAAATTCCTTGAAATTTATAATTGCATCATATAATTAATTTAAATTATTTGATTCAGATGAACAAGACTTACGTGTACTCTGTGGGATGAATTTATCGACAAAATTCACCCCTATTTGAGAGATGGTTCTAACTTCTCTATTGTAATTGCTCTACAATTTTGTCAGGTCAAATTAAGACTATAAAGGTTGTCTTAATATGATTGGTTTTTTAATTCAATTATTTGAATGTATTCTATATTCTAATGCTTACTCAACTGAAGAGGTACATGTTACAAACATTTATAATGTGACTAAAATCATTTTTAATAGAGATGATTGTCAGATTAAGCGGTTTTGAACAAGGCACCTACTTTACTATTTTTTAGTATTTCTTATTATGTTTCATTATTCTTTTTAATTTATTGATTATATTTTTCTATTGTGGGTTAAGATTGTCTAAAATGCCCATTGGAACAAGCACTATAAGTATGGTATTCGATGTTTCTATATGTTCAATTACACCTGTTTTCTCGAGGTGGAAATTTTTTGGTCAGGACTATCCCACAACTTCTTGAATATAATGGACCAGATTGGAAATAGTTGTATACTCAATAAATAATTTTATTTATAATTTTTTTATTTATCAATGGACCAAATTATACTTTTATTATTTTCCAAGATGGCTGTTTCTAGAAATGTTGCACAATAATAGAGTTGAGAATGAGTAGAATTGTTGGTAAACTCATGGTGCCCTGGATGCAATAGACAAATATCTAATGATGGAGACATACATAAGTGTTCAAAATGTGGTGTACGTACATATGTCACATTTTAATTATTGATGTTCTTTTCCTTTTTCTTTAATGTTTAAATGCAGACTATGGTCAATTTTTTAATAGCCTAAATATTTAGCTAGAAAAGAAATACGATGCATGATATTAATGATTTAATTCACTCTTATTTTGGTTAAATGTCATATTTTTCTTATTTAACAAACTTTAACATGATCAAATGATCCATCAATATGGCAATTAAAGGATGCGGTAAAAATGTGATGTGTGCATCACATCGAGCCACATTGGAATTGGTTCATCATTATTAGATAATCATAGAATAAAAAAGTTTACCACCAAAAATTATATCCTAATATAACGTAAAAACATTATACCATTATAAAACAAATTTTATAAGAATTAATTCTCACATGAGCGTTTTCATTGATACTCAACTATCTGATTCGTGTTCTATTAATTATTGTTTTTAAATTTTGTTACATTATTGAAATAAATAAATTGATTCTTCAAATCTTTTAGGTACAAGCTTGAATTGTGTGTATGTATTATACTATAAATGCTCTTTTCTTTGTTGAGAAAAGGATAGTGTTGATTTGATTGGAAAGAGAGAAATCACGATCAAAGCAACTATTGTAAGTTTTTTTTTATGGTTCATAACTTTTTATAGTGAAAATTTTGAATTGAGCAATGTAATCCTTTCCGTGATATTTAAAATGGTCAAGTATAGACAAATTGTTATGAACAATGTTATTATATTGAATTATTAAATTTTGCTATATTTAAATTGATCTAGGTAACTGATTCATTTGATATTTTTCGGAATTGAATCTGAGTGATGATGAAATAAAAAATCTGGCGTTAGTGGAATTTGAGAAGTTTTTGCAGAAGCTCAGAAAAAGTTTAAAGGATTATCTGGAGATGCCAATACCAAATGTCATAAACTGTAATATCTTTCACAATAAGTTTATTTTTGATTAAATGAAATACGATCATGAAGCATTGAGCGAAGAACACATAAATCTGATTGAAAATTTGAACAGTGAGCAGCGACATGTTTTTAATAAAGTTATGGACTCAGTTGATTTGAAGAAGGGTGATATACTCTTCATATATGGATATGAAGGCACTGGAAAAACGTTTTGTGTGGCGAACACTTTCTGCGGCCATAAGGTGTAGGGGTGGAATTGTTCTGAATATAGCGTCTAGCGGCATAACTTCTCTTCTTATGCCAAACGGGAAGAAATGGTCATTCGAGAATTAAACTTCCATTCATTCTTACTGAAGAATCAACGTGCAAAATCTCTCAAGGTAGTCCACTTGCAGAACTAATAGTACATGCACAACTGATAATTTGGGACGAAGCCCCCATGATTCATAAACTTGGTTTTGAAGCTTTGGATAAATTACTGAAATATTATGAGATACACCAATCCAAATAGCTCAGACCAACCATTTGGAGGTAAAATATTGGTGCTCGGTGAGGATTTTCGCCAAATCTTACCTGTGGTTCCAAAAGGCACCAGACAAGACATAGTTCGTGTGACGATCAATTCTTCATATTTATGGAGATATTGCACGGTTTTGAGGTTAACCAAGAACATGAGGCTACAAAATCTAAATTGATTAAGTATCTTGAATGAAGAAGGTTTCAGAATGGATTGCGAGCATAGGAGATGGATCATATTATTGAAATGTGATGGGGACCCTATTGGTAAAACTAATGAATGTTCAACTTATTTGGAGGGTCGATCAGTAAAGATTTTAAGTGGGTTTGGAACTCCGGTGATGTTGTTGAGAATATATATCATTCACTTGGTTTATGCAATGGCACTAGGTTGTTGTTACAAAACTTGGTGATCACATTTTGGAGGCAAAGATTCTTCACGAAAAACAATGAGGGGTCAAAGGTATTAATTCCTCGAATGACGGTGACTCCATCCGATCCAGGGGTTGCCTTTCAAGTTCCAATGAAGACAATTTCCTTTGATTGTTTCATATCGATGACTATCAACAAAAGTCGAGGATAATCTCTTTCTCATGTTGAACTTCTTTTGAAAAAAACCAGGTATTATTCATAATCAATTGTGCGTTGTTGTATCCAGGGGTGACTAATTGTAAGGGTTTAAAAATCCTAATTTGTGATGATGAGAATAAATGTAGCAACAAAACTACAAATATTGTATATAATGAAGTTTTTAAGTAATTTGTAAATTACATTTCTTCATTGACATTATTTATTGATACTTGATAGATTTATTAAAACAATATTGTGAAGAGTTATTATTTATTAATAATGTCAAGTATTATTTTTTCATCAATACAAGTTCAATATGAAAATATATGTCTCATATGGATTTTTTTTGTATAGAGGTAGAGTGTGTGAGAGAAAGAAAGTGACAGATATAATACCAATATATAAATATGCATATATTGAGAGATAAATATAAACGAGCTGAATTTGACATTTAAGTCTATAATTAAAAATATAAATTTGATAAACAAATACTTATTTTTATTTACATTATATGAATATTATTATTAAAATAAAGTAATAAATACCAACTCATTGTTAATAAATATTTTTATTATAAATTAATAATATTAATACTCGTGCAACGTTATTCCACCAGTAATAATAAAACGACAACATACGTACACTCACAGACAGATGTACACATCATGTGTTAGGTACAACGGTGTTTCTAGAATTATGAAATAACCAATCAAATACCATACTTTGATTAGCATGGAAAATATCAGTTTATTAATTTTAATTTCAATTTATTGGATGATTCGACCAACACATGCTTAAAAGTATCGCCAACTCAAACATATTCTCTTAATATGCGATTTAGATTATAAAAGGTTTAAAGAAAAGTAAAAGTAAGCAAATAATAAGATAAGTGATTATCATGATCTATGAAAGGTATGTATGGATATGTAAAGTGTCAACATAAGATGGGTTATGGCATAGACGGAGCCATTGCTCCTCTTACGGGGGCACGTGCCCCCGTAGTTTTCTTTTCCTTTGTTTTTTTGTTATATATTATTTATATAATATTATTTCTAAAGTGATAATATATAAAATATTAATAACATTATAATATTATAAATTAAAAAAAGTATTATATAATATTATTAAAAAATATTAATATTGTTATGTAGCATTATTAAAGTGATATAAAATTTTAAAACTACATATTAATTATGAAAAACAACACTACAAGAAAAATTCAATTTACCTACATATAAATATTAAGATAACTATAAAGTGTAAGTAAAATCATTGTAAGTAGTAAAACCATTGTAGGTAAATATTTTTCTATAGAATCCAAAACTATTGGTAAATACTTACAGTGTTCTATCGGTAAAATTATAAACTGTTGATGTTCTGTCGGTAGTTTTTCGGTATAATTTGCGAAAAAATAATATATTTCATTTTGTAAGTATTTTGGTAACTAATAAATTTAGTGACAACGTTATTTTAAATCGATGAAAGGAACTTTCGGGTATTGCAAAAAAATGTAACTCAGTTAATTATTTTTAATATACTTTATAATTTTATTTATTGTGTGCCCCCGCTATAATAATTTCTGGATTCGGTTATGGACCAAAGTTATTTTAAGATTGATTATAATGTTTACGTTAAATCATATAGGCTACTACAAGAACCAATATGAATATGTTATAGCCAACTTACCCACAAATTCTAAATGATTTAGACATTACATTACACATATACCACTCCTCAACCTTTGGCTGTAAATACTTTAAATTTCCACTATTTAAAGGTACATACAATTTAATTAAATATTATTTGCTTTCTCTCAAAATCAATATTGACTGAGCGTCGAGAAAGAGTGATCGATCGGACCTACATTTAGCTTTATTAATTTGGATAAACAAAATTTGGGTCTCAATATTAGATGTGTCCAAATATAAATATGGACTTTATTAGGGCTATAATTAACAAAACTCTAAAATGGTTTTATTTGATATTGTTGGGGACAAAAATGGTATTTTGTAATTTAATTAAATATAATTTATTTTATATTATTGTTTATTTAATATTAATCGTCCAATGAGCTCTTGATAATTAAACTGGCCCAAAGGAGTTCGTATTTGGCCCATGCGGTCGTTTTCTCCTCGTGGATCGCCCATAAACTAATTTCATACATCCCCGCGGGCCCATGTCCCAGGTATAAAAAGGTCCTCCTATTCACTGTAAGTAATTAACTCATAATTAATTATTCTCCTATGCATTCAGTATTCATTTACTGTCTTAATTCTCTCTCATTCACCGTGCTGACTTGAGGGTCGGTGGGGCCTCCTGGGGACAACCCCCGAGGCCCTCTAACGTTTACGCTTATGTGCAAGCAAGTTACCAATCGAAGGAGTTAGCTGTTCCAGGAGCAAAAGACGAGAAGACTTCCCCTCAGGAAGAGGACAAGCTAGAAGACCTCCCTCTCGGGAAGAGGATTTTAGTCAACTCAGTTGACTTGGGTGATCTGCTAGAAAAAACAACATCATTATGGCGCCGTCTGTGGGAACAACAAAAGTACATGAAGAATGCAAACTCGATCGCAAGCACGTGACAAGGGATCTCAAGCTGCAGGCTGAGACGCCAGATACCAGCAAGAAGAGCAACCGTCGGGAAGACGGGGAGCCAACCCTCATCCTAGAAGAGTGTCACCCCCTCCTCCTCCTTGGGAGGTTCCGCCTATTGAAGAAATTCGTTTGTCCCGGGAAGCTCTCCAGGCTCTTTTGGACGAAGCTGCTCGGAATGCTTTAAGACATCAATCCGTAGCAGATGATACATGAGAACCACTACAGGCCCCACCTATCGCTGAAGATCCTGCTCTGGACGACCAGGAAGGAAGAGAGGAAGGTCGCGACGAGAATCAGAATTGTGAAGAGCCGCCACCGGTTGAAGAATCTCAAGATGTGAAACCTAGCCTAGCCAACTCGCGGGCTACGACGTTGATGAAGAGGAGCCCTTTGGCTCTAGTGATCTTACCTCAACCTTTGCCAATAGGAATCAAGACCTCCAACCTCCCGGGTATGATGGCACTGGAGACCCGCATGAACTCTTGGACAAATTCTATGCCAAGACGATCTGTACAACATGACGGATGCCTCTTACTGCAAGGTATGCCGCATTACTCTAACCAAGCAGGCGCTGACATGGTTCAATCAGCTCCCGGTGGGGTCGATCTCCTGGATGGACAAGCTCACGGAGGCGTTCATGCAGCAGGTCTCCATCAATAGAAAATGTCCCAAGATTATCGCTCACCTCTTTCAGGTGAAACAAAAGGAATGAAAGACACTGCAGGAGTTCATGAAGTGGTTCGTAGAAGCCAATTATAAAGTGACCAACGTCCAGCATGAGACATTGGCAGGGATACTACAATAAAATATGCGCCAAGGGCGCCTGAAGAATCTCTTGCTGGGAAACTTCCATCCAACATGGAAGAGTTGTTAAGCCGAGCAACGAAACAAATTCGTGTTGAGGAGTCTACCAAACCTGAGCCCGATGTTAAGCACAAGTTCGGAGAAGAGGAGAAGAGTCAAGCGCGTAAGGGCTTGAGGAAGGATAATGGACCAGGCTACACACCTCTCAATACTCCAATAGTGGAGTGCGATAGCCGCTCGAGAAGGGATCATTGATCCCCAACAACCTTCTGGAACAACCCATTGCGGCCATGTTCCAATTTATCTTTGCAAATATCACGAGAGATCGGGGGCATACCACCAAGACTGTTTTGTTTTGAATAAGGATAGATCGGTTCATCCAGAATGGTCATTTCAAAGACTACGTGGATCAGAGCAAGTTTCGCCGTGATCCTAGGCCACATGAAGAAGAATATCCGCAAAACCAGCACTATTCGGATCGCCATAGGGGAGATAGGCACGACAATCATATCACTGGATTCATCAATGTGATCTCTGAATCCCCATAGGCGAAGGATGCCTGGAGTGCCCTCGGGAGTGTAGCAAAAATAGAAGAGGACGCGCCGAGGAGAACCCGTCCAAGAAGAGAGTCATTGAGCAGCCTCAAGCCAAAGGCATGCCCATCACCTTTGGCACTCAAGACTAAATCCTAGAGACCCAAGTTCACCTAGATGCCATAGTCATATCGGTTATGCTGGCCAACTTTGAAGTCAAGAGTCTAGTTGACACGGGAGCTTGGTGACATTATATTAAAAAGCCTTCGACAAGATGAGGATCGATCCAGCGCAAGTGGTTCCATTCTCGGCACCATTGGTGGCTTCACGGGAGAGGTGATCAAGTCCTCGGGCGAAATTAACCCGCCACTAACACTGGGCATTAATGAGGTAAAATATACGTGTATTTGAGGGCTTAAAATAATATATATTTAATGCATTTGCACGTATATTCAGTGTGCTTTGGTCGGTTTCCTTTGTTGGGCG
Organism: Rehmannia glutinosa; assembly: GCA_016081115.2. Lineage (NCBI taxonomy): Eukaryota > Viridiplantae > Streptophyta > Magnoliopsida > Lamiales > Orobanchaceae > Rehmannia > Rehmannia glutinosa. Next base: position 86,349,302 of record CM071937.1, read on the forward strand.
TGATACTGCGTATTCTTGTAACTTCTTACAGGAAATGGAACTAAATTTGATAAAAAGAGATATCACATTCCAAAGTATAGGTAAAGAGCTAATATACGAGCAAATATGTGAAAGAGATAAGCATAGACGATCGAACAAAATGGAATTTCCTTAAAAAACGTCCAAATGCGCTTACAGTTTCTAACACTGACAGGGTTTAATATTTTGGCCATAACTTTCTCTAAAATATTGCTATTGAGGTGATTCAAGTGCCTATGGAAATCTAATAGAAATGGCTACAACTTTGGTGAGGACCCCAGGAGCTAATTCGGACAATAACATGATCAAACACAAGTCACACGACCGGACTATGTGGTATCACACGGTCGTGTGAAAATGCCGGTGTGGAATGATACAACCGTGTGAAAAAGGGACAAAAATAGGGGACGGAACTAGGGCCACACGACCCGACCGTGTGAGACCATACGGGCGTGTGGGAAAGGGCTAAAATCCACACAACCGTGTGGTTCCACATGGCCTGGCCGTGTGGTACTCTGCCAGACGCGTTTTTGGAGTTTTTCTCCCATTCAAACTCTATAAGTGACCTCTCCAATCATCTATATAAAGGGGACCAAGTCTTGCACGAAAAAACACCACTCTCTACATAGAAAACACATCAAATAACACAAGAACAAAGGAATCTAAGAGCTTTTGAGAGCAAAAGGCTAGGCCGCGAAAAACACCACAAGGTTTTCGCATCGAGGGAGCACAAGAGCTTCGAGGGCTTGGAGGGAGAATCTGTCCTGACAAGAAGGGGTTTTCTTTCTATGTCTAAGAACTCTTGTCTATGCTTATATGATGTCATAATATTGATTCAGATTTGTCTATGAGTTTGTAATCAATGTTTGGCATATTTTTCGGATCTTAGGGGCATAATCGAAACTGTGGATTTGTATTAAATATAGTTACTTGTTTTCTTAATTTCTTCATGCGTTCTATTTTATGAATTCGAGTGCTTATTTATAATTGCTTTTTATTCGATCAATAAATTGCATGTCAGATTTGTTTTTACAAAATTTGGACGATGAGTTTTAACAAAAACAGAAATCAAATTCAGACATGAAACATGTGTGACAGACATGTTTGTGGGTAGTCATTCAATTCACAAATATTTTTGAAGTTAATAAGAATTGTAACAATCTGACCAGACTACAATTATTATTAATCAACTATTTACGCACCACTTGACTAGGGGAGTAAATGAATTTAGGAATTTGAACCCATAGAATTGCATGAATTGGTTTTTAAAACTTTATTCGCATTTAATATTGAAGAAGCATGTTGAGATTATGTGCCAAAGGTTGCTCCTAATGATGTTGAAAATACTTGTGGGGTTCACAAATTTATTTTATTTATTTTTCTTTATTTTTTGATTTTAGTTAGTCTAAATACTTGATTTTCGGCCGCTTCAATAAAATTGGAATACGATGTTACTATAGCCTAAGTGTTTCGAGATTCAATCCCTGAGTAATACGACCTTGCTTGCCATTATTCTATAAACTACACTGTACACTTGCAGTTGTATGAACCAAAACAATTTTTGGCGAACAGGCATGGTGCCCCTCACCAAGTCACGAAGATGGTCTATTTCCTCATAGTAGATGTCTCGTCTCTGTATAACTTAATTTTGGGAAGGCCAAGTTTGAATCACTTCAGGGCTATCCCGTCTACGATTCACCTGAAGTTGAAGTTCCCTACAAAACCAGGGGTCAGAGAGACTGTTGGAGACATCAAGACAACTCGGGAGTGCTACGTGGCCACCTTAAAGATAAGCAAGCTACTGAGATCAAATAAGGAAAGCCTCTCATAGCCGTAAACGACAACTCTCCCTGGACTCCCAGGGACCTTAGTATTTTTTATTTTCAGTACATTTCAGCCCAAGATGTTTTAAAAATTTGTTTACATTTCAGTTATGTTTCCGCCCACTGGCTTAAATCTTTTTCATTATAATGAATAAAAATACTTCCACGTTTCTACTTTGATGTGATGAATGCAGTTAAAGTCCACAAATAGCCAGAGCGCGATTAATGGCCACATATGGCCAGAGTCAATGACTGATTATATACTCTCCTTAACAAACCCTATCTTTTCGGCTATGGCCTCAGATAGGAGGGGCTTCCTCATGAGGGTTCTCATATATAACCTCATCCGACTAAGACCCCATAGAGGATGGCCTCACCCAGCTAAGACTCCGGGTGGGATGACCCCTTCAAGCTAAGACCCCAGATGGGAAGGTCTTCCATATTAGAGGTCCTAGTAACTTACCTCCTCCGGCTAAGACTTCGGAAGGGATGGCCTCACTCGGCAAAGACCCCGGGTGGGATGACCCCTCCCGACTAAGACCGCGGATGGGAGGGGTGTCCTTATAAGAGGCCATAATAACTTACCTCATCTGGCTAAGACCTTGGAGGGGATGGCCTCACCCATCTAAGACCCCGGGTGGGATGACCCCTTCCGATTAAACCCCAGATGGGAGAGGCCTCCTCACAAGCAGGTAATTCTTTTCCCTCCAGCTAAGACCCTCGAGGATAGGGCCTCCTCATAAGAGTCCCGGTGAAATCTTCTCCATTATGAAAATATGCAAGGAAAAGAAGGTACAAAAATGTTAACACATGTGGAGAATGGTGTAAAAAATAAAGCAATGACTTGGGGAAAATGCACTATGGGCGCCCTCTTACGAACTCCAGAATGGCGCCCCGGGACCCCAAAGGGGCGCCCTCCTCCGAACTCCAGAAGGGTGCCCCGTGATATTAAAAGATGATATAAAATCTTGTCTCCCGCTAGAAGTTATGCACATATATTATAAGTAAAACTTGACAAAGGGGATAATATACATAAGGTAAATGGAGAAAACATCCAGCTCGGTGGGGCGATAGCAAACATCTCAAGGTAAATAGGAAGGGAAAAATATCCAAGTACATGGAGGAAATATCCGGAAGTATAAAGCAAGCTCTAAATAGGTAGGCGTGAAGAAAAACTATCACTGGTCAAGAAGGAGGCGCGTCATCTCGGGTAGCAGCAACAATCTTCGTAAGCTCAGCTCCATCACCACCGACGTCGTTAGGAATATCCGCCAAAGCCTCAATCTCTCCCTCCTCCTCAACTCACTGGTAGCCTTCCCACTCCGCCGTAGAAGTTTTTGGGAGTGGCGAATGGCTCTGTCAAAGTAGACTGAAGACTCCTACAACAACTCAGTACGATACTCCGGAGAAGCTCTGTACGTCTCAATCGAATGGGACCTCTCCTAATCTAACCTATGGGCGCCAATTGAAGAACCAAGAAAAACCTCACCCATCTTTGACTCGTGGTCAAGCTGAGACTTTGCCCACTCGAGCTCATTCGCCAACGCAGACATCTTGCCACCATGTTGCGTTGCATCATTTGTCAAGCTCTTCATCTTATCCTGAAGCTGGCGGTTCTTCTCCATGGTCATCTCACCGCGACGAACCGAAGCTGCAATGAGGTTTAGAGCCTACAATATAAATTGCACAAGTCTTAGCCAAGTGAAGAGATAGAGCATTGTTAGGAAATTTATTTGATAGATTTTGATGATACCATGTAAAACTTAAAGTAGGATAAGTTGGCACCCCATTTTCCTTGTAATTTGTACTGTAATAGATATGACTGGAAAAGCTGAGTTAAGTTAGCTATGTCAAAGATTACAAGAAGTCAACTGCGGACTATGTGAAGACTCTGTTGTGTGTTAGCTGAGTAAGGCCATGAAGGAAGTCAGGACTCGACTGAAGGAGAGTCAGCTGAGGAACAGGTGTGAGAAGTGTTAGTCAAGTCAACTCAAGAAGCCAAGTCTAACAGTTGGAAGTGATAGTTGAGTCAATCCTATGATTGGAGCAGACTCAAGTCACCTGGGGTAAAGGTAGCAGTCAAGTCAAGACAACTGACTTAGATCCGTTGATTAAAGTCAAGAATATTACTCCATTTAGTAATATGACAAGCCGCCAGTCTAAAAATGTTTGGCCCAGTTTGTGCAAAAGAAATAAGCCAATGGAAAACACTACACCTTGTGTCAGACACCTGCAAATGCTGAAATGCGATTAAATACGAGGAAAAGTCAACATCACCAAGGCTGTAGACCAAGAAAAGACAAGCCAACGAACACAAAGTGACATTTGAAACTAGCCTAACTCTTCAACGGGAAAAATTTCAAATGTACACTATAAAAGACTGAGGAATCTATAGAAAAGGTTACCTGAACCACGAACGAACAAGCAATATTCAAGCAAGCAATCTGAAAATATTCTCATAGCAATTAAAGCAATTACTCAAGCATTAAACTCGGAGAAACTTGATCCAACACAAGCTGTGAAGAAGAGATAACTTCAACCAGTTGAAGAGGAAACTTTTGAAGAATCAAAGGGGCTAGTTTCCAATTCAGGATTGTATAAAGGTTCAAGGTCGAACCATTATCAAGTTTGTTGGAGGGCTTATTGATCAAATCCAAGAACATGAGAGTGAGTGGTGAAGTAGCAAGACAAGCGCCCCAAAAGAAGGTAGTCGCAAGAGAAGCCAGCGGTATGATCAAGGCTATCTCCAGACTGATAACCACTTGTAAACCGATCTGTTACATAGTGGATTCCTCTAGGAGTTGGAGAAGAGAGGATTAGAAGAATTACCCCATCTTCGAACCTCTATAAAATATTTGTTTCATTTACTTTCAACAAATTTATATTATTGCATATTTACTTATCTGCTATTAGTTTATATTTACTATCCAACTGATAAATAACCAAGTACTAAAAATCAAGTGTTAAAAATGAGCTTAAATAAATCAAAGGGTGTTAAGTCTTCCACAGTTAAAAACCAAGTCAACCAAGTTAGATATTTGGCTTAAGCAACCGAATTATACTATCAACAACTCTATCGAGTCTGTTGAGTGGGTAACTTAGCTGAAAAGCCAACTTAGTTGTCCCTCAAGGACACAACTGTTTGAGCCAACTCTGTTGAATATTTTAAAAGGACTAAAATTGAAATTTACTAAGGTTTATTCAACCTCCCCCCTCCTCTAAACCTTACACCACACCCCTTGGGACCTACAAGCATGAATAGTGGAAATGTGAAGAACTATAGAAGCTTACCCGATCAAGGTCCCCGCTAAGGTGAGTCTCAATGTCCTTGAAGGACAAAGACTGGTCATCATACAATATAGCTCCTCGGATATGTGCATAGCCAAGCCAGAAACAGTGTAGTACCATTGGGACTGGATCCCCTCATGACGGTTCACTCCACCAGAAAAGAGAGCTCGGGTACCAGCATACTCAGAGGTGGCGACAACGGACTCCATCCTCGGCCTTTTCCCTCCTGAAGGGCCTCCAGAAGGACGAGGAGCCAGAGCAATATTAGAGTGTGAACCAGAACTTTGATCACCCTCCTGGCGAGGAGGATGCCCATCACTCTCATGGGGAGAAGGTTGCCTAGCATCATCCTATGGAGAAGGGCGCGGCCTATCATTTCGGGGCGTGACACTCGGGCTCCCGCCAGCAGACTTCCCTTTGGCCTTCTCCTTCTTCTTAAAGGCCATCAACTCTGCAATACTATAACTTTCCTTACCTGAAAAGCAAGTAGAAGCAACATCAGAAAAAAGGAAGCAATTAAAATATACAAGTAAAGGGGGGAGCGACATGAAGAAATAAGACAAGAAAGGATACCCAAGAGCTCCTTAACATTCATGAGATTTTTAAATAAGCCCCGAGACCACAAGCCTCTGCCATCTCCCTTCAGGGAGCGGAAGTGCCTCGAGCAACCATAACCTCGAAAACCCACTCATGAGGAAGCTCCAAACCAGACTCCTAACCCTTATCTCCCATGTAGAAGAAATCCTCCTTCCATAGCCCAACACGAGAGGGAAATCCGTCCAGGAATCTGCACTGAGGGCGTGGGAAGAAGTGGAAGAAGGTGTTACTTGGAGACCTACGGGCATAAAACACGGAGTGGAACCCATATAAGGTCAGAATCAAACCCAATTGCCGCATGACATGCGATACCCTTTATACATGCATAGGCAGGGAATCAATGACCAACACATGCTCCCACCACCGACACGAGGATCGGGGTGAGAAAGGCATCTGGAGGAAGCACGAAGTCGATTAAGAAGTTGTAGAGATATACCGTGATGAAGCCCTCAGGAGGATGAGTTAGCTTTGTCATCCGACACGGGAAAACATCACAAAAGTCGAATGAAGCTCCGGTAGCTCACGCAACCTCCAAAGATAAGCGAGAAGTCACTTGGCCAGCCACTCTTCCCGGACAAGCGCCACGATTCTGTGAGGAGGCCTATCTTGATACTTGGTGGGGCAAACCTCTTCGGGACTATCACTTTCAGACTCCTCCTTAGAAGACTCATCACTTGAGCTCGAATTCAGCTCAAGCTCAACCTCTCTACCATCAAAATACAAGTTTGGATCAAGGAGAGGAATATCAAATTCCGTGGAAAAGCGTGGACATGGAACATAACGCCAGGTAACACCTCGACCTCCGAGCATAATGGAAGAAGTACTAGAATCCGAAGAAATATACGAAAACTCAGGGGAAGATCAAGGAAAATGGGAAGAAAAACAGACCGAAGGGCTTGGAGCACCACCCAGGGATGCACCCTCCTTCGCCGGGAAGGGCGCCCGGGCGCCCTTGTGGATTCCTGGGGTGGGCGCTCTTCTCCGCCCCAGGATGCCCTCTACAGCCTTCGCTTTTTTCTCCGCGCAACACACTCCACCTCTTCATTAAGTCTCATCTCAAGCTACACCTCAAGTCTCTCCTAACCTCTCACTTACAAGAAATTTACTAAATCTTCTACAAAGCAAAAAATTTCAAAAGTTGGGATATATATATATATAGAGAGAGAGAGAGAGAGAGATAGAGAGAGAGAGAGAGAGAGAGAGAGAGAGAGAGAGAGAGTTTACCTTTGGAAGACATGATCACAAGCCTCCACTCAAAAAGTGTCATTGTGCAAAAAGTGGTCAAAGATTCTCCAAAGGCAAGACAACATATACTAAAAGCTAAGCTTGATATTTTCGACACCGGTATAGCTCCTGCACTGCTTCATCCGTCCCCAGCACCAGAGCTTGGGGCTTATGTGTAAGTCCAAGCGGCTACGATAATCTATAGGGGGGGTGAATATATTATCTCCATCTTTTCGATTTCGCCCTCTTTTTTGAATCAATTACGCCAAGACAATAATAAAGGTGCGGAATGTAAACAACACGCGTCGATTTATAAAGGTTCAACCCACCTAGGGCCTAATCCTCTACCACCCCAGTATCTCCGGGATGGATTTCAAAAAGAAAAAAGATTTTATTAATTACCAAAATTAATACAACACCTTACAACATTACCTTGAAGAGCACCACACTCTTCTACAACACCACCTTTGAGATTACCACAATCTCTCTTGAAGATTACCACAATCTCCAACGGCACCTTGTGAAGATTACCACAATCTTCAACCTTGAAGAATACCAAATTCTTCAATACCTCAAGAGCACCACACTCTTGAAACACATATCACCTAGATTACCCAAGTGTATTCTTTCCACAAGAATACTCACAAGGATGTCTTGTGTTGAATGATGACAAAAATCAAGATTACAACTCAATAATGAATATTATAATTTGAGTGCAAGTGTAATCAAGAAATAAAGCCTAGACCTCAAGATGTGAAAGTGAAATACTTAGGCTATAAATACAACAAGAGTGTTGGATATGAAAGCTTGGAAATTTGCAGATTTCTTGTTGTGAATTTGCTTGTGTTGTTATATCTCGTGTCTTCAATTCATCCTCTATTTATAGGGAAGTCTTCACCAACATAGGCTCCCAACATAGGCTCCTTCTTCTTCACTTTTGTCTACAAAAAGAGGATCACAAGATGTAGAAATATTGTACAAAATTGAAAAGCAAATCTTGCTTTGTCAAGGAGTTCAACAAAGACAAATTTTCTTTGTCAAAAAGATTGCACAACGCGATTGGTCGCTCTGTATAAGATTTCGAGCGTTTGAATAAAAATAGTGTGATCCGGGTAGGGGTTGCGGGGTGCGGCCGGTCAGTGGGGGTGCGGCCGGTCGCCCCCGGCCTCACCCTTGACCGGTCACCCTCTTTTTTCACGAGAATTGGTTTTGTTTCATTTTGTGCGTTCTTGAGTGCAGATTCGACCTTCCTTCGATTGGTAGTCGACTCCAAATTGAAATGTTGTCCGATTTTTATCAAAAATAAACTTCAAGAAATACTCCAAAAATTAGGAAAAACATTCTAAATCAATTGGGAGTATTTGGACAACATTTATAAACATTGTAAACTTATTTAAACTAAACCATCAAAAGTGTTGTCCATTTTTATCGAATAATTAACTCTAAGAAATACTACAAAAATTAGTAAAAACATTTTAAGTCATTTAGGAGTATTTGGACAACATTTAAAACCATTGTTTTGGTGTAAAAACAAAATCATCAAAATCATGATAAAAACATTTATCTAACAAACTCCCCCTTTTTGATGATTACAAACCAAAACAATTTAAGGAAGTTGATTTTAAAAACAAAACAAATTTTCCGGTCTAAAACATCAATCTATTATAAGCAAGATTCATCATAAGTACAAACACACAAGGATATGAGAAAAGATTTTTCAAAATCATTTTTGCACAAGCTCCCCCTATCAATATGCATATCAAGAACAAGTACAAAAACAACCAATTAAAAGCTAAAAGCTTAGCTTTTACAACTTAAGCTTGAATAATCATGAGCTTATAAGCTCCCCCTGTCACAAAACATCATTAGTCAAGCATAAAAGTCCATAATACATCACATGGACTAAGTATTGTTCACAGCTTTGGCTTTTAAGAGCCCTAGCTTATAGCTTTTCTTGCGAGCTTATTTTTGCTTCTTTGAGCATATGAGCGTTTTTCCTGTTTCTCCCACTTTGGAATCATCAAAAAGAATGTTAGCACAATAAAAACATCATACAATCATATCAAAGTGCGCAATTTTATCGATTTATCGAGCGTTTTGAAAATTGAAGCTTAAATTCCAAATAAAAGGGAAAAAATTGATCAATTGACTTGCAAAAGCTCATTTGATTGATAAAACATGATCTTTATAAACTTATAAGACTTTTCAAATCAAGAGAATCACGTTGGTGATGAATTATTCATTGAAACATTTTGTCGAACACTTGGCGTGTGTCGAATAAAACTAGAAGTATATAACGCCTTTGAAATTCATTTAAGCCAAAAATTTTCATCACCAATTCAGTTCAAACAACATTCAATACATCATAAATATTAAGCTCATCACATTCATATGAAACTAGCCTCAATAATTTAGCAAATAAGTCAAAATCTCAAGGGTTCAACCCATTGAGCAAATGGAGTAAATTCTTACCATTCATTCGGTAAAGATGAGCAATGATGATGATAATCGAGCTTAATGAAGTCCAAAATATAAAACATATGCAAGAAAACAAATTTGAAGTGAAATTTGTGTGCAAAATGCAAAGGGGACGAAAAATGAGCAAAATAAGCCAAAATGGTGAGAAAAATGCAAATTTTTAACCAAAAATTGGTGAGGGCGACAGTTGGGGCAATCTTTGGCGACCGGGTCGGCTGGCCCGGATCGCCAGAGGTTCTTTCTGTTTTGCAAATTCCGAAGTTTGAACCAAAAATTCGATTTTTTGCCCCTAAGTTTTGAAAACGTGCAAAATGCAAACGTAAACCTCATTTAATATACATTATGTCATAATCAAGCTCGAAATGAGGTAAAAGACTCGGCGGTATACGAAACAAAAGTCCGTGGGTTATCCTTGAGATGTAATTAAACACATCTCAATTTTTCATTTTAGAAATGCAATCCCTTTTAAAAACAAACGTAGAATCTCAATATGTTTAGTTTGATTATAACAAACCATATTTTTGAAAAAATATAATCACCAAACTTGTTATCCCGAAAAATATACACGTTTAAGAACTTTGGATACACAAGTCATAAGAAGAAGTGCCTTTCAAATATTTGAAAATTTCTTTTAACGGCACTTTGGATACACATTTAAAAATCTCCAACGGCACCTTGTGAAGATTACCACAATCTTCAACCTTGAAGAATACCAAATTCTTCAATACCTCAAGAGCACCACACTCTTGAAACACATATCACCTAGATCACCCAAGTGTATTCTTTCCACAAGAATACTCACAAGGATGTCTTGTGTTGAATGATGACAAAAATCAATATTACAACTCAATAATGAATATTACAATTTGAGTGCAAGTGTAATCAAGAAATAAAGCTTAGACCTCAAGATGTGAAAGTGAAATACTTAGGCTATAAATACAACAAGAGTGTTGGATATGAAAGCTTGGAAATTTGCAGATTTCTTGTTGTGAATTTGCTTGTGTTGTTATATATCGTGTCTTCAATTCATCCTCTATTTATAGGGAAGTCTTCACCAACATAGGCTCTAAACATAGGCTCTTTCTTCTTCACTTTTGTCTACAAAAAGAGGATCACAAGATGTAGAAATATTGTACAAAATTGAAAATCAAATCTTGCTGCCAAGGAGTTCAACGGTACAAATTTTGTTGTCAAAAAAAGATTGCACTGTGCGACGATCGCTCTGTATAAGATTTCGAACGTTTGAATGAAAATAGTGCGATCCGTAGGGGTTGCGGGGGTGCGGCCGTCGAGGTGGGGTGCGACCGGTCGGCCTCACCCTTGACCGGTCACCCTCCTTTTTTTCACGCACTGGTTTTTGTTTCATTTTGTGCGTTCTTGAGTGCGTTCGACCTTCCTCATTCGACAGTCGACCTCAAATTGAAATGTTGTCCGATTTTTATCAAAAATAAACTTCAAAAATACTCCAAAAATTAGTAAAAATATTCTAAATCAATTGGGAGTATTTGGACAACATTTATAAACATTGTAAACTTATTTAAACTAAACCATCAAAAGTGTTGTCCATTTTTATCGAATAATTAACTCTAAGAAATACTCCAAAAATTAGTAAAAATATTTTAAATCATTTAGGAGTATTTGGACAACATTAAAACCATTGTTTTGGTGTAAAAACAAAATCATCAAAATCATGATAAAAACATTTATCTAACATTATGTTGGGAACAAAAATGGCATTTCGTAATTTAATTAAATATAATTCATTTTATATTGTTGTTTATTTAATATTAGTTGCCCAATGGGCTCTTGATAAATAAACAGGCTCAAAGGAGTCCGGGTTTGGCCCAAGCGGTCGTTTTCTCCTACGTGGGCTGGCCCATATGCCATTTTCTCCTACACGGCCCATGGGGCCCATGTTCCCAGTATAAAAGGTCCATCCTATTTCGTAAGTAATTAACTCATAGTTCATTATTCTCCTACGCGTTCGATATTCATTTACTATCTTAATTCTCTCGTTCACCGTCTTCGCTTGAACGTCGGAGGGCACCGGAGACAACTCCCCGAGATATCTAACGTTTGCGTGTGTGTACATGCAAGTTCCCGATCGAAGGAGTTAGCTGTTCCAGGAGCAGAAGACAATAAGACTTTCTCTCAGGAAGAGGACAAACTACAATACTTCCCTATCGGAAAGAGAATTTTAGTCAACTCAGTTGACTTGAGTGATCTGCTAGAAAAAAATAGCACCATATATTAAATAAGAGATGATATATATGTATATATATTAAATCTATCTGATGACCAAGTGATGCTAATTCACAAGATGAGATGAGACTTTTATCCTAATTAGTGTACTTTCTATGTAAAGGGAGTGTTTTATTATTTCCGACAATACATTAATATGATTTACTTTGATTATTCTCTATTGATATATTTCTGACTTGAGCGCCGGAAAAGAGTATGACAGAGGAACCTTTTGCCCGCTCAACATTGTTTTGCAAGCATCAAGACTAACGAGCATCAGAGATCGTGTTTTCTCATTAGCGTAATTCTTTGCGAAAACCCCAATCATTTGTTTGTGTTACTGAGAAAGAGCTAGTTTATTACTTGATCCTTTGGCAAGATTTAAAATTACAAGAAAATTGTAAGAGTCAATCATTAGAGCAAGTACAAGATATCTATGACGACATGTGGCCGACCATATCGTTATACTTACCATATTTTATTGCCAAATGATATGGGAAGAAAAAGGACTTTTTTCCATGTAAGATCTGGGGGAGCGCCAAAGCCACCATCGAGGACGAGGTATAACCGTATAAATCTCACATTGGAGGTTGAGATTGGTTTTTTTTTTTAGATATATTATTAATTTTTGGATCGACATACTCCATCCATAGTGACCAAGCGGCCAAGCCGACAACAAACGGACATACTCAACAAGATCTTCAAGTCAAAATATCTAGGCAACACATAAACAGAGGCATATTCTTTTGTGTTGACTTCACTAAATGAATCTCATTCCTCCAATTTCTTCATTTGCAAGTTCCAAAAGTATTTTAAGTTGGAAATTTCTTGATAACTTATAGGGCTCTGCAATCAATGTTAGAGTAGGGTGTCATGCACTCCAATTAAAATTGGATTTATCCTACTTGTAAAAATAATTTTATTGGGAATTATATTAATATAAAGTCATTTTCTTTATCTTATGTTTTGCATTTATTATTTAATTGCTCATAGATAAAATCCTTAGATCATTTTAAGCTATGTGGCATGGTTGCGCATTTGATGGCGATCATGGAACATGCCTCTAAGGCTTTGATCTTAAAATAGTTACAAGTCAATGTGTTTTCAAGATAGGATATTGAATAACCCAGTAAGACTTGTGTATATGATGCATGCTCTTGAGACGAGAATGTTACGTTCCATTAACATTAGCGTTGAGACGCAAATGCATATATGCGGATGCTTGTTGGCGAACAAGTTCACTGAACATGACCCAATGGAAATTCTTATATGGCATATTTGTTTGCCGAATAAGAATTTTCATATTGCAATAGTACATGATTAATCCTCGTACTTGAGGCACGACAGTAGCCTTGTGTCTATCCTACAATACTTTGATTTATCTTTTGATTGTTTGACAATTACAAAGGGGTATTTTGGGTATTGCACTGATGTACATGGAGGTTTGTCTGTGGCCAACATAGAATTGGATACTTGTCATTTGACAAGAGAATTTTCTGTGTTTTCATAGTTTGTGATTCAAAGACATTGGCCAAGGCACGATGAATTTGATTCATAAAAGAATCACTAGAACTTGAAATGGAATCATAGTTATTAAATCAATTGAGTTTCGATAAATCCATGCCCAAGATTTAATCGGAAAATTAGTTATCGAAAGGATTGTACAAGTATGCAATTGCAATTGAAATATGTTTACTTTTATATTTCACCTAATACTAGGTAATCATGCTACTTGCTAGATGTTACCATGATTTGTAGGTTCATGAAATTAAAGAGTTAATTTCAAGTATATTAATTAATATGATTAATTAGTAGAATAAATTAAATTGATTTGAAAGTTACAAAAGTGGTAAGCACACAACTAGTATTAGTTGTGAACCTAAAAGGGTCACACATAATTTTGGTTATTGACATTTCAAAATTGATAAATTCAATAGTTGAATGCAATTAATTAATATATTTTAATTAATTAGGATTTTAATTTAATTTAATTATTGAAATATTTAATTAAATAATTTGATTATCTAATTTGATTAGAAGGCCCAACAAAAGGAACAAAACATATTAATTAGTCAATGAGATTGATTAAATTTGGCTTTGAGAAATAATTAATTAGTTAAATTAATTAATAAGTTGGACTTTCAAATCCAAGCCCATATATAATCTAGTAAGCCTAATTGTAGAAGCCCACTAGATTATTGAAGATAAATACATAAATAAAGACTTATTTATATATGTTTGATATATATATATATATATATATATATATATATATATATAGGGAGGGTTATATAGGACCCCTCTATTATATGAGTACATAGGACCAGATCCAAGCCACAATTCTACCTATTTCGATGGTTGAGATTAATCCTGATTAATATTGATAAATTATGTGATAAAGTCAAAATGGGGGCAAATTAGTCCACATACAAATAGGGGTTGGCTAAATCTAGTAAATCCCGTGAAAATAAGGCGAGTTACCATTAAATTTGCAATCACAACCCACGAATACATTGCGAAAATCATCCTAGTCATCATTCCGGTTTGTTGTTTATCTTTGTCCATTCTTCTTGAATCGATTAAAGTTTGATTTGCATTTTTTAAAACAAGCATTCGATTCATCATTCCAATTTTTTGTTTACCCGACAAGTTGTTTATGCGTGTTTAGCATGTTGCTTATTTTTGCTTATGTACATGCTTGTAATTATGATGAGACTTGCGAATATGCAAAACCTATCAAGTTATGCGAAATTCATCTCTTCATCCCTATTTTTTTTTATAAAAAAGGAATGCGTGATATGATCGGAATTTGCTTATAGGTGCTTAAATACTTGCTCGCACGTATGCAAAATATTACTTAATTTTTACTTTGTGTTTTAAACTCTCGATTAGTTATAGTTTGTTTGATAAGAAATATCATGTCATGCAAAAATTAAAAACTTATACTTATATGAATTCCCCACTCATTCAATCATTGGGTTTTTCAACCCGCATTTTTTACTGGGTTAGACGAAATGTTGCTTATGTATGCACTATTGGTAGCTTGTATGTATTCAAAATTTTTGATTACGTCCCCATTTTCTAACCCATACTTTGTTTAGATATGACTATACATTTGCTTACATGTGCATAATTATATGCTTATGCATATTCTAAATGATCTTAATTAATTTTTTTGTTTGTATCGGTTGGGATTGCACATATGCATAGCAGTGATTGAAAAATAACATCGGATTCATCTGCGAATGGATACCGAAATGTGACGAAAATATGACTCCAAAAAAGGGATGAATAAAAACATGAACATAATTGCTAACAATATAAAATACCATGAAAATAATCGCACAAAGCAATTGACTTACCTTACAAAACAATTGAAACACCTTACAAATCATTTGAATTACGCTAAAGATATAAAATACCATGAAAATAATTGCTTACAAAGCAATTGAATTATAACTTACAAAGTAATTGAATTATCTTACAAAAGCAAATGAATTACGCTTCTGATCTAAAAATAATGAAAATAAATACGACACTAATCGGAAAACCTAGGATATTAAGACTCTTGACACCACTTACTACCATCTACAACTTTTTCCCCTTATCCTTTCCCACCTCCTTATTACTCGCCCGCCACGATCGTCAATAGATGCGGCCTTCCTTTTCTTACTCTCTTTTGCCATTTCCAACAGAAAATCTAACACAAAAAAAGAGACACTAGTCATTTAATAAAAGTATTTATTAATAGACAAAATATTTATAAGCATAAAACCAAATAAAACATAAGCATACTATAACACATGCAAAAGCATGATAGAAAACATGCATAAGCGTAATTGTCAACACCAATAAGCAGTTGAAAAATATCAATAGGTAATCCCCCAGACTTAGAAAAAAATATGGCAATACTAATTACCTCCTGTATGAAAGCATAATATAAAACATGCATAAGCATAAGATACAATATAAATAAGCAAAATTATCAGCAACAATATGCAGTTTAAAACCTCAATAAAACAACCTCCAATACAAGAACTGGTAATTTTACCACTTATGAACATAATTTATCCAGCCCTATCAATGTTCTACAAAAAAACGCAACAATACATCCTAACAAAACCAACAAAAAAATAGAAAACTCGTATTTTCTATATTTTGCAAAAACATCAACAATAAAAAAAACAAGAAATTATAAGTGAATTAATGGTAAAATGAGTGAATTCACATGAGGTATAACTAGAAATTCCGAATCTGCTTTATGTAAATCAAAGCATAAAAAGGTACTCGATATAAATTGATTTCAAGAATTACCTACGCTTGTTGTTGTTGCAGCATTTTGTTGATCAATGATCATAAAACCTTTTATCCTCGACATTACTGTTCAACTCTCTCTCTAATGTTAATCTTTATATCTCCATAATTGCTTATTTATATATACTTGAATTGATTTCGGATGGAGGATAAGCAGCTAAAGGAGATGGATTTTCTCGCAATTTCTACGTGGGATGAGGTTGGAGACAGCCTGCAGGGAGAGAGAAGTGTTGGAGAATGTTTGATAATTGTTACTCTTCTTTACAAGAAAAGATTTGCAAGATTTTAGATAAAACTGTCCCCTAAAATCTTCCCCTAAATTGTAGCCCACTACCAAAATAACTTCCCTCTAAAAAACTGATTTTAATTAAAATTACCAAAAAGTCATTTTTTCCAATAAGTTATCTATTAAAAAATGGTATAATATGATTAATATTAACCGTTTAAAAATTAAATTAATGCCTCAAATTTGCTCTCGTGTACTCACATAAGTTATGTGGACTCACCTGATCCATATATATATATATATATATATATATATATAGGGATTGGTTCAAATGAGACCAACCCCCTTAGGTTAGTCCATGAGACCAATTATAAACCCTTCATTTAAATATTTTAATGGTACAGATTAATTTTCTTATTTTTGGAATAAAAGGGTAGTATTGTATTTTCATATATAGCAGTTTAAGAGAACTACCGTTAATTGCTGGTTTTTAGGAAAATACAATCTTTTCTTTCACACCTACCCGATTTTTAGGAGCCAAAAATCCCACTTTCAGTCAAGTCACGCCTTTTCAATATCTCTCTGCATTTGGTCTCTTTTCAGAAAATTAACAAAGAAAACCTTCCCTCCATTGAACCGTCTCTCTTCACTGTCCCAAATTTTTTACCGTCTTCACCATTTGAACAAGAGGTCTGCAAAATTTTTTTACCATCTTCTCCACATTCTCGTTTTCCCTGTTGCGTCCAAGTTCTTTTGGTGGTTGGAGGTTGCGATTTCGGGGAGAAGAACTAGGGTTTGGGTTGGGTTGCGATTCTCGTTTTTTCTCAGGTATTTTCAGATTTTATCCACATTCTTCATCTTTTATGTTTTGAAGGTAACATTGTTTTTGTTTTTTGTGCCCTTTTTTATTGTACTAGGTGTTGAAATGTTTTCGAAATTTTACCCGATTATGTTTAATTTGTCAACTGATTGATTTTTGTTGGATTATGAATTTTGTACTCGAGAAAAAAAACTTCTTTTGTTGTATTAAATATACAAGATAAAGATGAATATAAACAAGTATATGTGTGAAGTTTTCATATATTAATGCGGTACTTTTTTGGGTTGGGGTTTTGGTGTATTCTAAGTGTCTGAGATAAGTTGTTTTAAAAAAGTCGTAAATCAAAAAAAAAAACAAGTAGTTGGTAGTTGAAACCATATCCTCCGACAAATATACGAGATGTTATATACTAAGTGTACATATATGTCATGCTAAATATACAAGTTTTAGTGAAATGTGAATATGTAAGATGATTACGATGATATATACTAAGTAAATACATATGTAATGTTAAACATACCTAATTTAGTGGAATCTAAACGAGGAAATGGTATAATTTTCAAAGATATGAATCGTTTGTTTTTTTACGGGGGTTTGTAGTGTGTATTACTTATACGTATTTGTTATATTAAATACACAAGATAATGTGGAATGTTTACAGAAAGTTGTATAAATGTTTTATATATGAATCTTGTGCTTAGTTGTGTTGGGGTTTTGGTGTATTCCAAGTGTACATATTATATATGAGTTGGGTTTTTTTTTTACATGGGGATCTTGACAAATTCTAATTATACGTTTATGCTAAGTTAAATATACAATGTTAAATTGGATGTAAACAGGTTGTCGCATAAAGTATTTGATAGCTGAGTTGTTGCCTTTTTTTTTTATATACAGGAGCTTTGTTTTATAAAAATATCAAGCGAATAAGAGGAAAGAGAGGTTGGCGGTGGTGAGGAGGAGAGTTCGGAAGATGAGCGGCTAAAAAGTGGCAAAGGATCGATCGGGATTACCCTGAAATGCAAATAAGGGCGAAACCAAGGTTATTGTAGATGATCTTCTTTGCTCTCAAACCATACGAAGTCGCAACCATTGATATGGGATTTGGCGGTCTATTTTCTTTAAAAATTGATGATTTTAACAAAAGCTCACATCTTTGGCTGGTCGAAAACTTTAATGCACTAAGTAGCGGCCCGGTTTCGAGGATGGTAGGCGTATTCATCTCGAAAGGAAGATGTTGGTAGGGTCCTGGGGTTTCTGATGGTGACATTGTTATTGAGAAGAAAAAAAAATCACGGGAAATGTGACGTTGTATGACGGCGAGTGAAAAACAATGTTTAGAATTTCCATAAGGTGACAACGGGTGATTTGGGTTGTGAGGATGATGCGGTGCGTAGAAGGTGGGACTTTGGTTTCATAGACATTTTGTTACGCTTGTTGACAAATGTACTTATTGGGAATTTACAGAGTGGATACATCAATCCACTTATTCTCAATTGCCTTGACGATGTTTCAAAAATAAAGGAGTTCAATTGGTGGGATTATACTTTGAACACCCTGTTATCCAAAAGAGTCAAATGGGACGAGATGAACAAGTATGAGTTTAATGGGCCGGTTTTGTTGTTAATGGTAATTTGATATTGTATTTGCATTTTTGTAATTTTTCAATGTGATTTTGTAAGGTAATATTGTGTTGTGATTTACACAATTTTGTCTTTTTTCAGTGTTTTTACTTGGGCCAGTCGATGTACTAGCGAGATGTGCCGAGAGATCACCGGCATTTGCTTCATGGACGATGGAAACGGTTAAGAAAAGAATCCGTAAAGAGTCCCTACACGGTGGATTTGGGCAGGGATATGTGGAGGGACCATATGTTGGTGTGGCTCCATTGCAACCTCGGTTGGAGAGATTGGTCGTCGATCAAGGGAAACAGTCATTTCTTCCTGGGACTTCGTCGGCAGGCAGTGGTGGGCAGGTATATAAATAAAACGACATTAATAAGTTCATTGTTATTTAATGGGGAAAATTCTGTATATTTTTTAATTTTGTATGTACAATTAGCATACATTTGTTGTATAATTAGTGTATGCATATTTTGAAAAAACATTTTTGAATGTTTGTATGGATAGCTCAGTATGTTTGTACAAATTGGTTACATAATTGTATAGGTTAATTTTATACTAAGTAGTTTAACAGTATGTGGATTTGAATATTTGGATGTTGTATGGATAGTTCACTTTTGTTGTATACATAGATTACATATGTTGTATATGTATTTCTATGTGTATTGATTTGTAGTTCATAGCCAGTGTACGTATATTTAGTTTTACACATGTTGTATACTTATTTTTCGAGATGTTGTGTACTTATGATTATGTATGTTTGTTGTTGTATACTTATTGTATATTTAGTGAGACATGTTGTATGCTTATTGTTGTATACATATGTTGTAATGTGTAATTATATAATAATTAGTTTAATTGTATGTTGAATTTGAATATTTGGATATTGTATGGATAGTTCAGTTTTGTGTATGCATAGATCACATTTGTTGTATATGTATTTATATGTAGCGAGTTTTGTAGTTCATAGCACATGTGCATATTTAGTTGCAAATGTTGTTTACTTACTTTTGAGGTTGTATGCTTTTGTAGTTTTATTATTTCATTTATTTTCACATTCCTTATATAAAATAGTAATATTTGTTCATCAATTTTGATTAGTTATACTTGTGTTTTGGCGGGGAATACATTGCGAAGATTAAGTCGAGGATTGCTTGTCTTGCTTAGATGTTGTGGAAATAATTTCCTTGATCACGGGATGCCCGTCCCGAGGTGGTTGTGGTGCCTGATTTTCGATATTGGAGTGGTGCTAAAAATTTGATATGTTATAAGACGGTTCATCTTTGAGGGCACACGTGGCGGAGATGACGTAGTTGGAAGTGAGTCGTGAGACCAAAGCTTTTGGAGCAACCACGAAAATATTGCTCTGCTAGAGAAGATGGAAGCAACTACTATGTAAGCGGGACGAGTTTGAGAAATGGAGTGGTAATAAGCTGTCAAGCGAAGTTTTAGTCTTGGTTTAACCCAAGAACACACCACGATAAATGGGACACGGTTGTCGAGACCTCTCGATTTTATGAAAAGGGTGTGGATCTTGGTACATTGACCCGAGTAAAGAGGGTAGGGTAGGCGGTGATGATTTGGATGTAGATGATGTTGGGGTAAATTTTTTTTATTTGCATGTTTATTTTTGATTTTTGTTGTATATGTGTATTATTGTAGTCTACTTTGTTTTTAGGAGCAGAGTAATCGAGCGTTGATGATGGTTTGGGCGTTGGTTTGGCCAGGAATGAGTTACCAAAAAGAATAAGCGAGAAGGTGTCGGTTTATCGTGAAATGAACCTCGAAAAGAAAAGAAAGGCTGAGGCGTTGACGTCCCGTTTATTGAGAGATGGGTTGATGTGTTGTCGAAGTTAAGCGAGCAACAAAACATGATTGTGAAGTGGTTGTTTGAGAACCCGGAAGGAAAAGTAAAAGTAATTTTTTATTTTATGCTAAAATATACTATAAATTCTTTTATAATTACTTATTATTCTTTTTCATTGGACATTATTTTGCGCGGGGCGAGGCAATTTTCAAAAGTGGCGACATGATCATAACAAGGGAGGACTTTGTGATAGCGTGCCCTGGAAGTTATCCGGCGTATCCCCTCGATTGATGCATGGACGAAGATTTTGAATGCCAAAGAGTCGTTAAGGAGCAAGAGTTAGCCTTATAGACTTTTTGCTACAACATATTCAGCATCGACATTTTTAATTTCATTAATTTTCAATGCAGTAATCGAGAAAATAGTTTGCACATGCTGTTTGTATTTTTTTTTGGGTAGGTTTTTCTCCATTATTTTTGTTTGTTTGATTGTGTGTTTATTAAGTTAAAATTGTGTAATTTGATATGTCATTTTGTTTACCTAATTTAAATGTTTTTCTTGACTCGTAATTGTATTGTTTTTTAGTTAGGTGGGTATTTTTTTAGATGTGTATAAATGCATTTTTTGTACGGTGATCTTGTTTATTCGATCCATGTGTTTTGTATACTTAGGAATGACTAATTGTATAGTTAGGTCAATAGATTTGTTTATTTAGCCTAGTGGATTTGTATAGTTTTATTATAGAAATGTATAGTTAATTAACTATGATTGTCTCGAGTTAATTCATGGATCTGTTTGTTTTTTATTTGCGTGTTTTATTGTTTTGTTAGTACATTGAATTTGTCTAAATAGTTGAAATAGATTTGTAATTATAGGAATGCTAATATCATATCTAGTTTTGTGTGTTTGTTTATGTAATTGAATGGATTTATATAGTTATTGATATTGAAATGTATAGTTAGTTAACTAGTTTTGTATTACGTAATTGATGGATGTGTATGTTTTGCCACATTTCATGCAACTTTTTTTTCCATTGTTTCAAGTTCGAGACAAGCTGTTGATAGTAGATCATTTGCCTTATTTTGTCAAAGTCTTGATCTGAGATTGGTGATGCCATCCCAAAGAAGTTGCGGGGCGTTTGAAATGGTATTTTTTTCATTTAAAATTAGTAACAATTATTTTCTATTTTTTATGTCTTTTTGTTTTGATGATAGTATGTTAGATTTAAGAATGATATTTTTGTTTGTATCCATTTTTCTTTCCGAGATGTAAGAGCAAACACCTCTTTGTTATTGTGTTCGACATGAAGAGGAACAATATGTAGATATTGGATAATTCCTCGGTTGGAGGAACCAAGTGTGACAAGTATGAAGATGTCTTGCAAAGTTGGTGAGTTTTGTATTTTTAGTAATTAGTAATTGTATAGTTAGCTCATATAGTTGTTTATTTTTGTTAAGTTGATCGATTAACTTTGAATTTTTTAAAATGTTTAGTTAGTTTGATGTATTTGTGTGTAGTTTGGTGGAGTTGTGTAATTAGGAAAGTTTGAATGCCTAATTATCGATTTAACTTATTACATGCATTAAATATCTTTTTCTTATGCCTCAGTCGTTTATTTGCTTTAGTGGATTTGTATAGTTTTAGCTAATTGTATAGCTAGGTCATAGATTTGTTTATTTAGCATAGTGGATTTGTATAGTTTTATTATAGAAATGCATAGTTAATTAACTATGATTATGCGAATTAATTCATGGATCTGCTTGTTTTTAGCTTTAGTGGATTTGTATAGTTTTGTGTGTTTATTTAGCTTTAGCGGATTTGCTTGTTATTTGTGTGTCTAAATATCTTTGTTTTCTTATGCCGTAGGTGCGTTTTTCTCGATACTTGATGAGCAGAGGTTGTGAGCATATGGGACGGGAGATATTGCGGCTTAGTCCATCAAGAATAACTATGCCATGGAGAGACGCAAAAACAAGGTTGAGTTGCGGAATCTTTGCAATGCGGCATATGGAAAGCGTACATGGGGGAGTGCGAGAGGATGGTCACTTGGCTACGGAAGGGCAATGCTAATCTTATGTGTTCTTTTCGTTCCAAGTACACTTTGGTGCTATTTTATTAGATGACATGAACGAAATAAGGGACAAGAATTTGGTTGAATGCAGAAGCGATGTAGGATTTTTAGTCTATGGGAAATAGTAGTTGTGATTGTCTTGACATTCTAGTTGTTCATATCTAGTTGTCTTGGTAATGTTTTGGTGTTTTGGAGTTCGTACACATTTCAAGGTTTTTTGCACTTGTTTTTTTTCCAGTCGAATATTGTTTTAGCATTGGGTCACTTTGGATAAAGGTATGATTTAATTGGAGTTGCATTTATGATTTGTAAGCAGTTTGTAGGTGTCATGTATGAATAGGTATGTAGAATTGTATTTTGAAATCAATATATTTGTTTAATTAAATCAACTGAATTGCATTTATAGAGATTTATGTAATTTTCTACAATCTGAACTGTTTTTAGTCAGTTATGTTTAGTTGTTTTTTTTGCCATTGGAATTGTATATTTATACAATGGACATGTGTAAATAGGTCAGTTCATCGTGTCGTTAGGCATTTGATTATTATTTGTTTATGTAGACAACTTTAGTTGTATCTTTTGTAATTGAAATTGTATACTTAGTTAAATTAATTTTAGTTAGTTACGTTCAATTGTGTTTTTTGGCATTGGAATTGTGTATTTTATTTCAATGGAAATCGTATATTGTATAATAGACTTTCGTTTAAGTAGACTAGTAGAGTTGTATATTTTGGTAATGGCTTTGTATACTTAGTAAAATTGTGTTTCGAGCCCAAAGTTTATGAAAACGTATCTGTGAGCAGAAAATCAATTTAAAAGACAATTAAACAGGTAACATATAGTTACTTAAGGATAAAACCACATTAACATATTCTTCACCCAACACTTTTTAAATAAAAAAACATTATCTTGTGGCGTGGTGTTGCGTTTTGGACATGTCTCTTTGTTATGTGTTCGATCTCACCACAAGTTCCACATTTTCTTTTGAGTTTTGTGCTTGCTTTGATGGCTTTCTCTCTTTGGCTTTGAATTCTACTCCTCACATTACTACCGCTCCCTTGTTTTTGGCTTGTTTCGATGGCAATCTGAAATATCAAGATGTGAGGTTGAGCCACAATATGTTTCCATTCGTCAGATGTTTGCTTCCATAGATGGTGTATCTTTCTGTGATCTTTTAACAACTTTACCTTTTCTTAACGATA
The DNA here is from genome assembly GCA_016081115.2 of Rehmannia glutinosa. Lineage (NCBI taxonomy): Eukaryota > Viridiplantae > Streptophyta > Magnoliopsida > Lamiales > Orobanchaceae > Rehmannia > Rehmannia glutinosa. The sequence goes on from CM071937.1 coordinate 86,373,030, forward strand.
CAAGACGTGATAAATTTGATAATTTATCAATATTTCGTGTCTTGCCAATACAATCTGTGAAATTGGACCAAAGGTTGTTTAGTATTACCGATGTTTCGTCTCCTCCGTGAATTGATAAAATTTGAACTAAATTCGAACCAGGGTTTGTAAAATTTCCAAACCAAATTGGTGCTCTCGATCGTGATGTAGTTTTGAGCAAACCACTCATTGGCACATCTTTAAAATATGCGGGTATCCAACTCTTTCTAAGCTCATAAATATGCACGAACCATGTATGCGATGTTAGACCAAAGTCAGCCATAATATTAGTCGATGACTCTCAAACTCATTGTTGAAATGTTGGTGTCCCTACGATTGAATTCAGCGATTTACGGAAATTGTTATCCTTGAATAGGCGTGACCGACCTTAACGTTTTCCTTTTCCATTATATGCCACATACACAACCTATGAATTCTTGTTTTGAACACGATTTAATGGCATTCTTCATTCCGGATCTTGGTCTATCACTATATAGTAAGGTTCACGACCAACAACTTCTAAGAACTTTACGAACAACCAAGTATACGATTCTTCGTCCTCCTTTAGTATAAGACCAGCTCCAAACGTGACACATCGGCGATGGTTATCTACTCACGGTAAATGGAGAAAAAACCATTTCGTACTGCGCTTGCAGTATAGAAACGTAATTATACAAATTTGTAATACCACTGTAGACACAAGTTCGTATTTTTAAATTGTATGCATTTAATAGTTCTTTGTAATGTTTGATATTTCACATAATGACATTTTTATATTTTATATTTTGACATGTAAGTATTGTCTATTATATAATCGATTCAACCAAATTAAGTATACAATTTTAAGTTAATAAATTATATGATCACTTTGTATTAAATATACAGAACACATAACTACGTGTACAATTTCAATCCAATATGTATACGGATCTCATCAACTAAATAAACCACGGTTGCTTTGTAAAATAAAAGTTGTTTCATTTTTAACAATACACGATATTCACATTATGATAAATCGAAGGATTGGCATGCAATGACACTCAATTATATGAACAATTTAAATAAAATAAGTATACAAACACTAAAGGAAAAATTATATATCCCATTGTATTAAATATACAAGAAAAACATCATTCCTTGTTCATTATGGAACAAATAATTTTACAAATCACATTAACTAAGTAAACATGATATATTTTTGTAAAACTTTTCAATGTTCGCAATTAAAATCAGGCAAGTATACATATATCATCAAATAAGTATACATGTTATTTTTGCAAATTTCACACGTGTACAACTTTAATCGACTAAGTATACATATCTTTCAATTAACTATACATGCTTTGCATAAATAGAAGGAAACCACAATGATTTACCCAAGTATTGTATGTAGCATCAAATGAAAACACATCTCCAAATGTGGCGTAGTTCTTATGAATTTTTTGGTCCGCCCAAAATAGACGCGTCGATTGTTCATCCTCGTCCACTGCGTATTCGAAAAGCCATGCCTTGATTTATTTCTTTTGTTTAAATAATTTGTCTATCACCAACTAAGGCCTTGCACCGCATATATAGGATTTTAAGTTACGTTTGAAGTTTTTAAAATCAATCTTGATCTTGCACCGGGACGTGTGAAAATCCAACCATCTCCTTGAATAATTCGTGTTGTTTTGAACTCCCTATATTAGCCTTCGTGCAATTCATAATAAATTCTTTGGTGGCCAAGTTCAAATTTCTTTTAATCTTTAGAAATTTCTTGAATGTGTCGATCGCCATTGGGTGAGTGTGGCGTTCTTCAAACTTAGATTTTATATACGCCGACCGGTGTACTTTCGAATATACATCATGCATTGCACCCAACACGGTTTAAAGTCCTCTTTCGCGAGCCGTGTGGAGGGTCATTGCTCGGCCATCCGCACTGCTCAATACATATGTTGTTTTTGTGTTTTTGAAGCCTTCTCTATTGCAAAGAACATAATGCAAACAAATTACCTCGTTCTTGAACCTCTTTATCTTGCAAAGAACATAATGCAAAAATTTGCATACGGTTTCCAATGTGGCAGAAATGCATGCCTACTTTCGTGGAATGTTTTCTTGTTCTACCTCTTGGTATCCAATATTTAGTTGAGCACAGTGAGATTTAGTCGTTGACGTCCTTGAAATCGTTTGTTGGTTCCGTGATATTTTACATTAAAACAAGACAGAGCATTATAAAATAAAATGGATGTATTATTTATACAATATGCAACCATATACATACATATTATTATTATTAGTAAATACGTTCGTATACACCACATTACAAATTTTTTTTCGAGAGGAATATATATCGATCTAACAAAATGGAATTAGGGAATAATATAACAATACACTCTAAATTTATATTATAAATATACAACAATCATGACTATGTATACAAGTTAAATATGTTAAATATACACGCCAAAGCAGGTTGACAACATATATGCAATCTCCAAGTAGTTGTAAATATTTAAATTAAATATTCAAATACAAGATTTATATCTTAAATATACTAACATTGTTTACTACACATACAAACTAACAAAAATATACTGATGCACAAACAATTCCAAAATTTGTAAAAGAAGTAAAAACATGTACAATGTTTGTACACTAAATATACATACGTTGTATACTAAACATACAAAATCACCTACCCCAAACATACAATTGGTTCGATTATTCATTCGGTGTTGTTTTTTCGGTGATTCATCAAGAATTTTTTTTACAAGTATATCGTAGAAATTACCTTGGAAACATTCTGTCAGCGTTGGAGGAAGATCTTACGCCATTGTACAATCCATTTGCTGTAATTGATGACAACCTTGACAATTAACGAAATATATGGTATGTTTTTTCTGTATGCAAATGTATATTTTGTATAGTTTTAAATGTTTAAGATTTGATGTCAATGGTGGGAGAGATTATGCATGGTGAAGAAGAAGGGGTTGTGGGGTGGATTTCTACATGATTATGGGATGTGATCAATTCAAATAGTTTATTATGTAAGAGTTGTATTGATTACCATTTTTATTTCAGCGGTTCTTATTTTACCATTATGTATAGTTTATTATGTAAAGTTGTATAGATTCATTTAGATCTGGCCGTTGATTTATGTTTTTAATGGTGTGGATTTGGTCTTATGGACTTACCAGGGGTGGTCTCACGAGGATCCCCTCCGTATATATATACATTATACTTGAGAAAAAATGCCCATTGGCACATTGTAGGGGGTATTTAGCGATTATGGCATTTGCCAAATTTTGTTGCAAATGTAGGGTGAATTTGATGGGTGTTAGGATTTTGATTGTAGGCGCTAATGCCATTAAGCGTAAAAGCAGCTAATGCGATAGCGCCCTGCGCAAAGATTATTTTTTCGACACTTGGTATTGGTCGAAATAGCGCTTTGCTCGAATATCTACATATTGCTTTAGCGATTGTAAACACTCCATCCCAAAACCCCGACTAGGGTATAAATGAGATAATTGAACGAATATAAATATATTTTTATTAAGTATTGGCCTCATTTATAGAATATTTTTATATGATTTTTTAATATCGAATATGAAATTGACAAAAGCATGATTCTTATTATTATTTGAAATATATATAAATTAATTTATATGTGTATTTAAAAATTCTAACCAATCTTTATTTATAAGTAGTAAAAATACGCATTTATTACTCATAATGTGTATAACAACCCATCCACAACCAACTAGGGTATAAGCGAATCCGTCAGTGAGAATATAAATATAAATTATTCGTATTGCCTTAAATTCTGAGAATATTTTTATACGAATTTTTAATATTCAAATACAAAAGTGATTCTTATTTGAAATATATACAGTGTTGAATATTTGTATTTAAAAATTCTAGCATCTTTATTTATACTAAGCAACTTTTTAACCAATGGCTATGATTTGGCTGATCCGATAGATGCATTTAGATTTCAGCACGGAATAGTGCAACAAAATATATAAGACTTCCTCACGATATATATCTTTATAATATTCTCTGCAATTTTTCTTTTCCAGAAGAATCTTAATATTTTCTCAACGAATTGTAGAAAATTTTAGAGTATTATATATTGAGGTGGTCTTACTATATTTTGTTAACCTCTACGATGAATGAAATATATCTATTAGATAATAAATCATAATCGATAATTAATGAATTTATTAGTACATATAACGATATATTTAGAATTTTAAATACAAATATTTAATTAGTCGTATATTTCAAATAAGAAATCGATCTTTATATTTAATTAAAATGGGTATAATGTGCAGCAAATGAAATATGAAAATAAATTATGTATATCGACTCGATTTGATTAGTTATACCCTAGTTGACTAGCGATGGAGTGTTATACGCGTGTTGAAGAAATACCATTGCATTAATAAATAAAGATTAATTAGAACACAAATACAAATATTCAAATTATTTATATATTTCAAACAATAATAAGAATCGATTTGTTGGGAATTTATTGTTTAGATTTTTGATGAATGCCATGTAAAAAACAGGAAGTGAAAGTTGACACCCCATTTTCTTTGTATTTGTATTGTAATAGATAGGGGTTGTCTTAGGTAGGAGTCGAGTCGGTACGTCTGAACATACAAGAAGTCAGCGGCCCCGGGATGAAGATACCATTTTACGTGGGCCGGAGTATAGCAAGGAAAAAAAATCAAAGAACTCGGCCCCGAAAGGAGTAAACGGCTATGTTATAGCGTGGCCAAGTGTGATCATCCAGCTGAATGCTTGAGTCTCGAGTTGAAGTAGCGGATGGGTGCATCCCAATGATTGGGAGGCGACTTGGAAGTGCAGGGTAAGGCTGCCGGTCAGTCAGAAGACAGTGAAAAAATCAGGTGCACAAAGTCAAAGGTATTACACAAGCAAGTATGCTTCATTGCTGCCGTGTCTTAAAGTGCTCGATCCCAGGGCGTGCAAGGGAGATAAGCGATAGGGCTCTTGCACCGCTTGTGTCGGAACTCACGAAAAGCTAAAGTTCATTTAAATACAAGGAAATCATAGAGATCAGGCCCTTGCAACAAGGCAATTGGCGTCTAGTGACTTTTAGTATTTTATCTTCAGCGGGCGGATTTTTGAAGTTCACTATAAAAAGTAGGAATAACTTAGAAAGTTACGAACCCGCGAACATTCAATTATCGTGTTTGTAACACCATAAAAATATTCTCTCAAGTTAACAAACAAATCCTCAAGCTAAATTTGAAAATCGATCGACACCAGTTTGTGAAGGAAAGACAGCTTCAGAAACTGTTGAAGAGAGCTTTTGAAGAATCGAAAGGGTCTACATTCAAGAAGGATTGTAGAAAGGTTCAAGGGTGAACCGAGTCTCAAGTTATTGGAGGGCATCGTGATCAAATCCAAGAAGCTTGAGCAAGTAAAGGCTGTAACAAGAAGCGGTACGCCTTACCAGCCAGAAAAGGCCACGAGTCGGACGAGCATTTGTGTGACCAAGCGTCTCAGGCCGGGTCCCCGAGAGATCGGAAGTCAGGCGTGTGATCAAGGCTTGCATACGGGTGATAATCACTTTGACACTCGATCAATATGATGGATTCCTCCGGGAGTTGGAGAAAGAGAGAGGATTAAGTACCCCACGTCTTAGAACCTCATAAAAATTATTGTGTCATTACATTTCGGCATTACTTTTCTGTATCATTTAATATCTGTGATAATTGCTATTCAATTGATAATTAACAAAGTGCTAAAACCAAGTGTTAAAACAAACTTAAACCAAAATTAAGGTGTTAAGTCTTAATTTGAAAATAAGCTCACAGCGAGTTAAAGGTTTGGAGCTAAGCAGTGAGTTATTCATCGACAACTCGGTGTAAGTGCATTGGTGGCTAACTCTCTGTTGGTTAACTAACTTATTTGTCCATCGAGGACATAGGCTGTGTATTTAACTACGTAATATTTTGAAAGGACTAAATCGAAAAAATTAGTAAGGTTTATTCTTAGCTAAACACTCACACCACAGGACCGGTTTTGTCAGGTTTTTATTTGGATATTAAAAGTCATATAAATATATTCTATAAATGGGGCAATCACGAATAATATATATTTATATTACATTTCAATTTGATTCATTTATACCTTAGTTGGTTGGGGATGGAGTGTTGTACACGGTTGGAAAGAATATCACGAGAAAGCGGGGGAATGCGATTTTGCATTAATATAATAAAGATTTGGTTAAATTTTAACTACAAGTATTCAAATTAATTTATATATTTCAAATAATAATAAAAATCTATTTTTGTTAGTTTTATATTTGGATATTAAAAAAATCATATAAAAATATTATAAATGAGACGATACAAATAAATATGTTTATATTTTGTTGATTTGATTCATTTATACCTTTGGATATTTGGGATGGAGTATCTGGCGGTTGGGAAGAAATGTCACAGTTGCAGTGACGCTAGTTTGACTAAGCTGAAGTGTCGAGAAAAAATAAATAATTGCGATGAGGCACTAATGCCAATAGCGCTGCTAAATCCTAACATCAAACTCACCTGCATTTGCAACAAATTTGGCAAATGCCATAATCACTTAAATACCCCCACATTGTATATGCGCGGCAGTTTCTAATGCCTTTAAAGCATTAAAGTAGTGGTTTCTCCCATTATGATAGTAGTGGGTACTAGTTACCTACTTGGTTAATAAGAAAAACATAGCCGTGTGTTTTTGTGGAAGGAAATAATAACAATACGTAACTTTA
>CM071937.1:86379913-86435862 GCA_016081115.2 Rehmannia glutinosa
CTCAAAAACAAACACCAAAGACGCCGCCGCACAAGACTTTCGAGAAGATAACATCTCGAACTAGAAATTCCCCGGTACAAACCAGAGACGAAGACGATTATCAAGCGCTCGATTTGGAGAAACCATTGAGTCGGCCGCTCGACCTAGAGCAGACATCGAGACCTGGAGAAGTAGAATCTCCAGATGTAATTGATGAAACAGTCAAGTCCGTCAAGGCGATCAGCAGAGGCAACTCGAAGACATTTGAGCTCACACACGGTGAAGCACAAGAAGAACTCCGCAGAGCAGATAGTGATGTAATGATCCTATCTCCACCTTACCCGACATCCAAAATCGCCAACGTGAGTGGAGGAAATGGAAGTTGAGTAAGTCAAGGAACAGTTCCAACTACCGAGTTCATAGAAGAAGAAAGAAAGAATCGCTAAATTTCCTCGATTAACCATCGTGCTCGGCTACGGATGAAGACAATCGCACGGACATCCCGCAGATCTACAAGGACAAGGAGAGAGAAAAGCAAGTTGAAAGAAGCCGAAGCACGTGATAAGGCAACATCCGCCCTATCTCCGCACTACGAACACACACATCCTCTTGATGTCTTCTCCGGTGATGAGGATCGGAGAATCTTCTTTGCCCACGTAAGAGTTGCAAATGCGGCAAGCATTCGCATCGAATCAGAATCCTTCACGAGCAAAGACTAATGGAGGGACCAGGAGAGTCCTCCGTAACACAAACCGAAATCGATCCAATGGGAGTGGTTGACAAAATACCATGTTTTTCTTTACCACTTCCCGATTCACTCGGAAAAAGAATGATAAGGAGATGGCGATGAAACCGGGATAGTGGGGACCCTGATCGAGCCAACCCCTATTGAAGGTGTGCTACCACCGCCCAACTACGAACAATCAATCGAAATAATGGGAGTTTGGAGACGAGTGACCCATTAGTACAAGTCACTCGGTGTGCGCTACCGAGGGGAAAACTCTCCACCGCAGCAAGGTCGGAGGATCTGCAGATGACTCCACAACGAATCAAGGAGGCGAAGAGAGAAAATACAAACACAAGAGGAACAACAAGTTGCCATCAACGAAGCTCGCATTGCTTGAGATGTCTCACGGTGAGGTGCCAACCGCCTCCGGCTAATGACGTCATGCGATGCGATCGAGGCACGGAAGGAACATCCGCAGGAGTTAACACTGCAGAGGCGATGAAAGTGCAATCCATGGGGTTGAGACTCCAATGGATGCCACTGTAGAAGACCCTAAGATACTGTGACATTGTCGAAAGGAGGACTAGGCCTTGCGGTAGAGAGAGACTGCCGGAGGTAATGAAGGCCCACGGAGGTTGAGACTTCCAAGGGTAAAGAAGTTCGATGTAGAGAACATCCCTCCCGCCATCATCGACCCATCCGAGAAGGAGATAAGCGACTTCATGACTCCCAGGACAACCCCGATGTCACTTTTCCGGGGATCGCGAAGAAAGAAGGTGAGTCATCCCCATGACAAATCCAAAAGACTCAGTGCGGATGTTCCAAGCACGAGCAAGTCGATCCCAAGACTACTCGTCAAACTTTTAACTTTGATGATGAGCCACCAATGGAAATTTCATCATCGTCCGATGACGCTTTCCGATAAGGCCGAGGATCGATCTCTCGAAATGGAAAAATCACCGTGAGACCAACGGCACATTAAGGCATGTTGAGGCTCGGCCAGGGTCTACTTTACAACAAAACCCGGTGAACAAGAGACCACTACGCAGGCTCCTCAAGGCTGCAGTAGGATCGATTCCAAAAGAACTTCACGCGCACCGCCATCATCGAACAGATCCCGGTTGGCGGTGATGAATCTTTTGTAGAATCTTTCCTTTTTCACTGGGAGATACGTAACTCCACGAAGAGTCGAAACGAACAAGCACGCTATCACAAACCAACTCATGTTCTTCCATCGGACACCATTGTTCGATTATGATTTTGATGTCGCATGGCCATCACCGCAATGAAGAATCGGTGAAGTTAGAAGTGTTCAAGGCACTATTCACGAGGTTGAACGGATGGAGAGGCATCATGCCTCTTTGGACATGCGTTGGACAACAGAGATGCTACCATTACAAACTGATTTAAGAGGCATATTGATTCGGATAAGGGAATGGTGGCAACAAAGAAGAAACAAATGCATGTGGAGCAGGTGAGATACTTCAGGACATTGTTCAACAAGTCTTTGGTGTGGAGAGCCGAAAATGCCGATGCAAAACGAAGCCGAGAGAACACATTGAGCATATGCATGAAGCTCACACGCCGAGATCAAGCTCGCTGCGTGAGCAAAATACAAATGATCTACGCCGCTTGGAAGAACACATGACAAGAAAATTCAGCCTTCTCACGGGCCGAGATGAAGCCGATTTCGCTGAGAATCCAACGCTTACTCGACCAATTCGTCTTCGCTTACAACGCAGCTGGATTTCAGGAGTAACTCAACCATCGAAGATTTCGACTTCATGCTTGCCAAAGATGTTCCCTGGGGTTCCTCTATCCTTTGATGATGCCAAAAAGGGGAAGAGGAATACCTCAAAGCGCTAAAATCAAGCCGAGAAAAAGGAGCGGTGAGAAGGAAAATCGGTGAGGAAAAATCAGGTGAGGAAGTCTTGAAACGAGAAGAAAGGAAAGCTTGTTGGGGAAGGATCAACGGATGTGACATTGATGATTGCACAAACCCTCAACAAGTCCTGTCACACCGACATTATAAGCAAAGAAACTCCCCGTGACTCGCCACTCCAACACTCTGCTATATCCATGGCCGATAAGAGAAAAACTATTGAAGCGGGGATGAAGGAAGTGGAAAAAGAATGGATGCGGGGTGATGAACATCTTGAAAGAACATGGAGGCATTCCAAAAGAGACAGAGACACTTATGCCATCTCGGATGTCGGGACGCAGAGCCACGATCGGTCGATGAATTTAAAACGCTTTCGAACCGGGGATACTTTGCAAATATGTCTATGGCTCAAGCTTGGGACTTGTCTTTGGGAAAAGGGCCTCACGTTATGTGAAGAAGGCGGCGACAGCAGACTACCGTGATCCTCTGCTTGGTCACTCCACCGTCACTCACCGGGAAAGAAGACCAGAAGTCTGATACGCCGTGAGGTAGAGGAAGAAGCGATGAGTGGAGGAAGAAGCTGGGACTGAGGCCTCCGCCAAAACATTGAATACGTGGATCCAGGAAAGAAATGAGGATCTATTGGCCGGGCTTTGAGCTTGAAGTAGCGAATTTGCGAGTGGCTAAAACTAACGCCGAGTATGCAAAAGACTAGAAGAAGAAAACAAGAGACAAACTCGGCTATGGGAGGAGAGACAGGAAATAATAAGAAGAGATGAAGTGCCAGGAAGGCATATGAGAAGAAAAGAAGAAAGCGGTGGCGGCGAGAAAAAGAGAAGAAGAGAAGAAGATCTTTGATCAAGATGAAAGAAGGAGACAATGAAGGAGATGAAGTGTTTTGTCCAACCCTTCGTGTATTTTATCATGTAAATACATACAATGTAAGTCTTCCGTAATAAAGCTATAAATTTCTTATTTTCGGTGTAGACAAACATGTGCTCGATACACCTTGTAAACAATTGTGTAAAAGAACAGGAATGATATGATCAATAAAAGAATTGATTCTGCGCATACATTCTATGTCAATACACTATCTGTATGTATCTTTCTTTGTTTGCATTTTTGAATGGTTTAAGTTTTGGCATCATCAAAAGGGGGAAATTGTTAGGAATTTTATCGTTTAGATTTTGATGAATGCCATGTAAAACTTAGAATAGAAAGTTGGCACCCCAATTTCTTGTTGTAAAATGTATTGTAAAAATTAGAGCCGCCAAAAGCCGAGTTAAGTCGCCTACGCCCTAACATGCAAGAAGACACCAAGACCGGAAGGAAGACTTTGTTGTGAAACAAATTTGAATATGGCAAAAAGAAGAGTAGGCGGAACTCTATGAAGCTAGCGGTGAGATGCACGGTGAGTGGAGCATCGGTCAAGTCAACTCAAGAAAAGCCAAGTCTCAAGTTGAAGTAATGAAGAGTCATCCAATGATTGGAAGTCGACTAAGCCATCCGGGGAAAGCAAGGAAATGCGGTCAAGTCGAGATAATCGAAAAGAACCACACATTTTAAATCAAGAGATTTACTTAAACAAGTAATATCTCCATACCACCTTTTTGGAGTGCTCGATCCCCGAGGAAGCGTGCAAAAGGAATGAACCAATGGAAGCACTACACCGTGTCGAACTACGAAAAAGGTGAAAGAACAATTCATACGAGGAAATGGCAATTCCAAGAATCGCAACAAGACAAGCTAACGATCGCAAGTAACTTTCAAAAATAAGCCTATATCTCTTCAACGGGCAAATTTTTGAAAGTTCACTATAAAAGGCCGAGGAGTTTGTTTGAGAAGAGAGAGAATGACACACACGTGAAATATACAAGCATATTAGAAAAATCGAAACATTCTCAATCCTCAAGCTTCTACATTACTAAGTACATCAATCAACACTCACTGTGAAGGAAAGAGAACTTCAATCGAGTTGAAGAGGAAACTTTTGAAGAAAAGGGGTCTACATTCCGGGAAGGATTGTAGAAAGGTTCAAGTTGAACAAGTCTTAAGCTTTTGGAGGGCTTCGTGATCAAATCCAAAGAGCTTGAGCAAGTGAGTCAGTAGTAGTAGCAAGCGCAGCTTGCCCTGAAGAAGCCGAGTCGTCACGAGAAGCTGGTGAGTGATCAAGGCGTCTCATCGAGTCCCAAAGGATCAAGTCATTTGTTGTGATCAAGACTTGTATCCGGACTATTACCACTTTGTAAACCGATCATTACCTAGTGGATTCCTCCAAGAGTTGGAGAAGAGAGGAGTAGAAGAATTACCCCATCTTGAACCTCTATAAAAACTTCATTGTGTCATTTACATTTCAAACATTTAAATTCCTCGCACTTTTAATCGCTTATATCTGTGATGAATTTGCTATCCATTTGATAATTTATAAGTACTAAATCAAGCTCTAAAATCTTGCTTAATCAAACTTAAGGGTGTTAAGTCTTCCGCTGAAAACAAAACCACGGTTGAGTCAAATTATAGCCAAAAATTGAGTTATCCCATCAAAGACCTTGAATCTGTTGAGAGATTAACTCTCTTGAGTGACTAATTCGATTTGTCCACCAAGGACACATCCGTGTGGAATCAACTCTGTAGTTTTAAAAGGACTAAATCGAAAATTTGGTAAGGTTTATTCAACCCCCCCTTCTAAACCTTACACTTACACCCCTTGGGACCTACATATATCTTGAATAATCATCCACCACTACTAAAGTTTATTTCTTTCCACTTATGCTAGCTGGCTCAACTGGACCAAATAGATCCATATGCAACATATGCAATATCCTTGTTGAAGATGGACTAGACTTCTCTTTGAATGATGATTTGATCTGCTTTCCCATCTGACATGCATCACATACACTTTCTTTCTTATAAACTGAGTCTGGCAGTCCTTCCACAAGATGACTCCTTGCAAGCTTGTTAATTGATTCTTGTGCCACAGCCAACTTGATTCGGCTGTACTCTTTGCTAGCAGACAAGTTCTTGGTGTGGCAGTCGACCAATCTACCACATACATGTTCTTTTATGTGGATCCTTGCAACACTACTTCATTTGATTCAGTGTCTATAATTTGGCACACTCCCATATTGAATCCAACATTATAGCCCTTGTCACAGAGAAGGTTGATGCTTAGTAGGTTGAAGTTGAGACCTTCAACATATGCAACATCTGTGATTTCTATTCCATTTTTCTTAATGGATCTAGTGCCTCTTATTTCCCCTGGAGCTTCATTTCCTCCAAATATGACTTTTGCGCCTCTAATCTCCTTGAATTTTGACATTTCTCTTGTTTCCTATCATGCGGAAGCGGCCACTATCCATGTACCAGGTTCCTTGGCACTTTCGGTTCCTTGAACTCGCAATCAAGGAAATCAGTTTTAGGTACCCATACTTGCCTGGGGTCTGAGGGGTTAGTGTTGTAAGATGATCCAACCAACCTATAGCCAAATGATCTGACACTAAGAGGTTGACATCTATCTGTGCCATAATCATAATTCACTTTGGCAAATTTCTTGGGGGCATTAGGTTCATACATCTCTCTCTTTTATCTGTATGCCTGTGTGTGTGTCTTAGCAATTGCCTTCTTTGGGTAGCTGTGATATTTCTGAGTGTAGTGCCTAGGTGCATTTGTGTCTTGATGATAGCTCTTTTGCCTTTGAAATGGCCTTTCTTTGAGTTTAGGCCTTTTCCATTTAGACTTATATTCCATGGTCTTTCTTTGATATTTCACATTATTCCAATCAACTTGTCTTGGGTAGTTTCTACCATTCCCATCATATATGTTTCTTTGATAAAACTTCTGGGGTTTTTGGTAGCTCTGTTTGTTCTTTACAGAGTACTTTCTGTTTGGAGTTTGCTGAGGAACTCTGCTGGATTTCTTCTTAGTTGTCCTCTCAGTATACTCAACTGGCTGTTTTCCTTTTCCTTTATATCTAAGGCTAGTTTGTTTGTGATTGTGCTTTGGAGTGAATGTGGGTGCAACATTTGGTGTCTTGGATTTTTGAGATGCTTCATTACTTGAAGATCCTTTTTCCAAAATCACTCTGGGAGTTTGAATGTGTACAAAGGAATTGAATCCTATGCCAGTTTTATCTCCACACTCTTTTTGGCTCAAAATAAGGTCATCCAATGATTTAGATGCCTTTGTGAAAGATGGAATCACATTTTTGAGATCATTTTCCCTCTTTTCTATAACAGCTATCTCTGCTATTAGTTTTGTATTTTCAGCTTTCAGCTTTTTGTTCTCATCAGCTAAGTGACTTAGAGTACTCAGCTCCTTAGTCAGCTGTGAGTTTTGACTTTTGAGCTGGCTGTTTTCCTCATTTAATAGTGTGTGTGAGGATTTAATGTGCTCAAAGTCTTTCATCATTTTGCCTAATGAATCATAAAGATCAGTGGGTGATGAAGCATGTGTGTGTCACAATCACTATCACTAGAATCTGAGTGAGATGAGTTAGAGTGTACCTCATCTTCTTGGTCAAGTTGATCTTGTTCTTTAGCCATTAGACAGATCAATGCTTCTTCTTCAGAATCACTTGAGTAGTCAGCTTCACTACTCTCTGAGTCCACTGCTTCTTTGGACTTAGCTGTCTCAGCAGTCTCTGTAGCCAACATGGCCTTTTTCTTTTCATGTTTTCTTTCTCTGAAGACTCTTCTTTCTTCTTCATTCCTGTATTTATTGACTACAGGATATGGACAATCAATAGCAAAGTGTCCTGGTTGTCTACAGTTCCAACACAGGTTCTCAACTCTTTGATCAGCTCTTTCCGTTCTTGGATTATCAGCTCTCTGGTATTCAACCTTTTGATGCTAAGCTCTCTTGGGTGGCCTATCTTCCCTTGACTTGGAGGGAGCTGAATGTCTCCTGGAGGATTCACCCTTGTTTCTTTTATAGTTCTTGTTGAAGAACTTGTTGAATCTTTTAACCATCAAGGCAATTTCCTCCTGGTCAAAGGCTTCCTTGATTTCAGCTCTCTTCCCATCCTTAACTATAAGTGCAGCTGTTTTGGGTACAACTGTCTCCTCTTGATCCTTTCTTCTCAGCTCAAATTCATAAGCTTTGAGGTCTAAGAATAGCTCATGATTGGATGTTTTCGATAGGTCTATCGAGTGCCTTAGAGCCATGGTCTTCATTTCCCATTCAATTTGGGAGACTCTTAGAATCTTCACACACATCTCCTTCGTGTGTATTCTTTTCCAAATCTTTGAGAGCTCATTTGTAATTTCGGTGAATCTAGCATCCGGTGATCCATTGTCTCACCGTAAGCATTTTAAAGTTTTCAAATTTTTGAACAACTACAGATAATTTGTTTTCTTTAATTTGCTCGATCCTTCACAAATTAAAGTTAATTTATTCCATTTCTTTTGTTGTTTTGCATGACTTGACTTTATTGAACATTGCTTTGTCCAGTCTTGTAGAGAATATCCTTGGCCATGTTGTCCAAGTTGTATCTTTTTCGTCATCATTGGTCCATTCAAATTCCTTGGTTTTTCAACTAAGGTCGGGTCTTCGGCTCATTACTAACTTCTTCTCCTTCTATCAGAATCGCTCTCCTTGCGTTGTGTTCACTTTCAATATTTGCAGTGGCCCATCCTCTATCACTAGCCACATTTCGTCATGTAAAACAGATAGATGAGCCTGCATACGAATTTTCCAGTCATCAAGCTCCTCAATAGTGAACATGAGAATGCGTGTCAAATTTGCTTCCATGATAATAACTTTGCTGAATAAAAAAAAGGCTTTTAAAAGAACAAGTGTTAAAAGAATTTCTTTGAAAGATTGAAGATCTAGTTCAGTAACCAGTGCGAAAGGCTCAATGAACCAACCGCTCTGATACCACTTGTAGGTCCCAAGGGATGTGAGTAAGGTTTAGAAGGGGGTTGAATAAACCTTATCAACTTTTCGATTTTAGTCCTTTTAAAATATTACAGAGTTAAATACACAGCTAAGTCCTTGGGGGACAACTAAGTTAGTTAATCAGCAGAGTTAGCCACTCAACAGACTCGAAAGAGCTGTTGATAGAATAACTCAGCTGTTTAGACTAAACTTTAACTTGGTTGTGATGAGATTTTCAGCGGAAGACTTCGTTTAATTTGATTTAAATTTGTTTTAACACTTGATTTTTTTAAAAAGACTGTTAATTATCGGTTGAAAGCAAATTATCACAGATATAAAGTGATGTGCAAAAATAAAATCTTTGAAATGTAAATGACACAATAATTTTTATAGAGGTTCAAGATTGGGTAATTCTTCTACTCTCTCTTCTCCAACTCTGGAGGATCCACTAAGTATTGATCGAGTACAAAGTGGTTATCGAGTCCGTCAGATATAAGTCTTGATCACACAACCTGACTTGCTCCTTTGGGACTCGATGTCCGGAGATGTCTTGATCACTCGGTCGGCTTCTCGTCCGACTCAACTTCTTCTTCTGGGCGGCTGCCTTGTTACTTGACTTACTTGCTCAAGCTTCTTGGATTTGATCACGAAGCCCTCCAATAACTTGAGAGGCGGTTCGACCTTGAACCTTTCTACAATCCTCCTTAGAAAGTAGACCCCTTTTGCTTCTTCAAAAGCTTCCTCTTCAACAGTTGAAGTTGTCTTTCCTTCACAACTTAGTGTTGGATTGATTTCCTTCGAGATTTAGGCTTGAGGATTTGCTTGAATAACTTGATAATTGTTTTGCATGTTACAGTTTGAATAATTGCTTGATTGTTCGTGGTTCAGTTAACCCTCTCTCAATGAGATCTCTCAGCCTTTTATAGTGATCTTTCAAAAATCTGACCGTTGAAGAGATAGGCTGATTTTTTTGAAAATCACTTGTGTTCGTGGCTTGTCTTATTGCGATCCTTGATGTTGACATTTCCTCGTATTAAATGAACGTTGATTTTCAAAAATCGACACGAAGTGCGATCTTCCCATTGGTTTATTTCTTTTGCACGCTTCTGGGACTGAGCACTTTAAGACATGGCAACATGGAAGTATTTCTTATTTAAGTAAATTTCTTGACTTGCGGCAACGGATTCTTTTTCGTCTTGACTGGCGATTGCGATCCTTTATTCCCAGGTGACTTGAGTTAGCTTCCAATCAATGGTTGACTCATCCGTCACTTCAACTTGAGACTGGCTTCGAGTTCTTGAGTTCTTACAACTGTGTCCCAACTGATACTCCTTCAGTCGAGTCCTTGACATCTCTTCTATGCTACACTCAGCTGCTTCACAGTGGAGTCTTCATCCTAGTTTTCAGTTGACTTCTTGTATATCCGGGCATAGCTGACTTGACTCAGCTCATACAACCCTATCTATTACAATATATATTACAAGGAAAATGGGGTGCCAACTTTCTAGTCTAAGTTTTACAAGGCATTCATCAAAATCTAAACAATAAATTTTCCAACAAATTTCATGCTATGAAACTCCTTTTTCAAAAGCTTGTATTTAACAATCATATTTTGAAACTCATTTTTCAATTCATCATAATCATCTTGCAATTCATTAATGAAAGAGATAGAAAAAGTGGAGTGTACTTCATTGTTACGCCCATTAGACATTGCTCGTTTTCTTCATCATCGGATGTTGCAAGAAGCTCATCCCATATTTTTGGATTTGATATTATATCCGATTGAGAAGTAGATGCTTTTGAATTACTCCTTTCATTTGTATATACTTCATAGATGAGAAGATTTCCAATAAGCTCATCAAAATTTAGAGTTTCTAAATTTTGAGCTTCCGAGATAACCATTAACTTTTTCGGACCAAGAGGCGGGAGAACATTTAGAACTTTTGTGACTTTATCCTCTTCAGAAATAATTTTTCCAAGTGCAACAAGAGGATTCACAATATTGTCAAACCTTTCAACCATTTTAGAGATATTTTCTCCATCATTCATAGTGAAATTTTCGAACTCTTTGACCAACATGGTCTTCCAAGCTTGTTTCACTTTCTTTGTGCCTTCATAGATAACTTCCAAGTTTTTCCACACATCATGAGCGGATCGAATCCTCTAATATGATTATAATTCGCAGCGTTAAGAAAACAATGAACCAAAGCCATAATTTCATGAAAAGTTGTCTACCGCAACATATAGTTTCTCGATAAAACTTAGGCGAAGCGTCGATCTCTAACAAATAAAGACGTTGAGAATATTTAAACACGAGATGCCCCGGGATGGTGACCGATTAACAGACTAGGACGACCAATCGACCTATGGTGCGACCGGTACCCCTAGGGTCCAATCGGTCCACTTCAAAACCGAAACATTTTAGAAAAAAAAAACAAGTCTTCCCAGACACCGATCGATCTAGGCCACACTGGTCAACCACCTAGGTTTACCGGTCCACCCCCCATTTCAGGATGCAAGATGTTCTCTGTTTTGCACAACTTTCGCAAGAGCACGAGTTGCGCTTATAGGCGTCGGTTGACCTCAAAACATAGAAGTTGTTCGATTTTTGTCAAGAATAAAATTCAAGAAGTACTTCAAAAACTTTGTAAAAATTATTTGAAATATTTGAAGTGTTTGGACAACATTGTGGGACATTGTTTTAGTATAAAACTCATTTATAAGAAATCATCAAAATTACGATAAAAATATTTATCTAGCAGTTTGGTTCGTTATATTAACGAATACAACTCAAACGAGCTTTTGACGACCAATCTCAAATCAAGTTGCTTTAGTTTGATTTTCACCCCTAAATTGTCATATTACTATATGTTATCTATTACATTACCATCTTTCTTTATTGTGTGTGGAACGGGAACTTTTTTGAAATGAGGAATATATAATTGGCAATTTGGCATAGTATTGTGATAATTAATTAATTATGTTTAAAGAAAATATCCGATATATTATTTTTCTCTAATCCATGAAGTTAAAAGAGAATAATAAAATCGCAAATGATAATATATTATCAAGAATCAGTGTACAAACACTCCAATTTTATGTCAAGAAATTGATTTAATGAATGTACTAGTCAAATTGTGGTGTTTCTAGTGGAAAAAATGACATCACATGTCAGATAATTTTATATTGGTGGCTTCTTCGGATTTGGCAGTTTGTCAATGTTTTGGATACAAATAAGTAAACGATTATATTATACAACAAACAGCTGGAATAGCTCAGTTGGTTAGAGCGTGTGGCTGTTAACCACAAGGTCGGAGGTTCAAGCCCTCCTTCTAGCGAAGTTTTTGTTATTTTTATATTGTTTTTTTCAATATAAATCCTTTTCTTAACTGCGCGTGTTGTTACAATTCATAAAAGGGATAATTACGTGATTTTCTTTAGGTTTGGAATAATTAAAAAAAACATAGAAGTTTTATTATAAAAAAACCCATATAAATTTCAAAATTACAAAAATTTCTTAAAGTTTGATTTTATATTATATTTTTCCCCGTCATAAGAAATCTTCTTTCAAAAGCCCCCGACACATTGCTAAAAATATTACAGTTAAACCCTAAAAATTAAGGCATAATTTAGGTGTGATTTTTGCAATTTAAAAAATTATTTAGTTTTTTTTTTGCTTTTACCCCAAATCTCATGGTAGTTTTTTTTAATCATCCCTAAATAAAAAGCCAAAAATTCTTTTTCTACTTGTTTTCGATTTCCTCGTGCTAGGTTTGGATCTTAGACCACATGTTTCATGCTCATATACTATATGATTAATGCCCTTTTATTATTTTCTTTTTCCAATTTTTTTGTAGCATTTTGCTGACATGCTGTCTATTTTTAACATATATTTTTTTTTTATCGTTTTTTTAAAACATATTTATATATATGATTTGTTGTCCTCTTCTTAACTTGAAGAAATAAATACCATGTATAACTTTCTTAGACTCCCATTTCAACATTGAAGGTTGAAATCTCCAAAGACACGAAAACCATTCATAAATTTTTTATTGTTAAATTGAGATAAGTACAAATCAAGAGCTATCCAGCTGAAAGCCTGAAACCTTTTAACAATCTCTAAATGAAATACAGCGTGAATGAATTATATTTTATTCACAATTCATGAGTTAATTATTGTCCTATCTTAATTTTTCCATTCAAGAAAACTGAGGTCAATATGTAAAAATGAATTTTTGGGTTTGGATCTCGGTATCTATGTATATATTAGAGGAATAACACTTTGTCATCCAAATTATGACATTTTTAAGATTTTGGGAGCTTTTTTTTTGTTATACTTTCCCACTTAAATTGCACGGGTTTTGATTTTATCGTTTGGAGCACTTTAATTGTTCAAATTTTAGTCGGTATTATGTCATATGCATAATACACCTATTTTTTTGTATAATTTTTGGTCAATTTTATATTGTTTGATGTGCTCAATTATAACTGTTAAGTCTAATGCCGAAAAGTTAAATTGCCTATATATAAAAGAGAAAATAAATGTATGCAACCAAAACATTGTCAATTTTTACACTTTGCAACCTAAACTATTTTTGTTTTCAACCAACGACATAAACTTTGAGGGTTGCAACGTTCGACCACCTGACCACCCGAAGTTGGAATATTTTTAAGAATATTCGTAGACTATTGTCGGTCACTTGGATGAATATTCCTAAAATATTCTAAATCCGGCTGGCCGGAGGTTGCAAATTGAAAACCCTGCAATTATTCGGTTGTTAGTTGAAAACAAAAATTAGACAAAAATAGCAAAAATCAAAGTTGCAAAAAAATATTTTTGCTATAAATGAATCATGAAATTGATAAAAAAGAAGAGGCACAAACAAGAAACATGTTGTGGTGATAGATTCACGACAAAAAAAAAAATTCACAATTAAGATGTTTCAGATGGTAAAGTGCAAAACCTAAGTAGTTTCTATGACAAAGTGTAACAATAAAAAAATTAGAACACAATGTGCGAAAACCATCATAATTTATTTTTTTTGAGAATAAAACCATCATAATTTTAAGTGTGAATAATTATCTCAATCAGTAACTTATTAATATTTTAAATTCAATTATATATGTATATTAAAAAGTCCATAAAAATATGTATATTAATGGTTTGAACTCTAAACTAAACCAACATCTACAACGATCGTGACACGTTGCAAAGAACCATCAAATTTTGTAATAAATTTATTATACCTAATTGTATTGGCTAATTATAGATTATCCTCATTAATTTCTTGATTAAAATTTTAGCATTTTCTTCTGAAAATTATTTTTTTATATTTTTTCAATATCTTAATCCTCACGTTGAGTGCTGACGCTTTCAATTCTTTAAACCACTATTCCCAAGACAGCAAAAAAACGATTCTTTTCAGAAATTGTTAAGAGTTGTTATTTAGTTTGACTCCCTTCCTTCCTCCACTCTACCAACTCAACAAAACTTCAATCTTTTTCAAGCCTCGAGTCTCAAGTCTCAAAACAGTCCAATCTCTCGCACAAAATACACACAGTGTGTGTGTCTGGGTTTATATTCGAGAGAATTACCGAAAGTAAGAAAAGAAAAATCCCCAAATTATTTATAAAATTAGCAAATCTCGGATTTCCTTGCTTCTTCTGGAAATCCAAGCAAATGGGATTTTCTACGAGATTAAAAGCTGCAATTTTGTTGGTTTTTTTGGTGCTGATTCTCACGGAATTGGTGGCGGGTCGGTTCGTGGTGGAGAAGAACAGTTTGAGGGTGACGTCACCAGATAGCATAAAGGGGACACATGACAGTGCCATTGGTAACTTTGGGATTCCGCAATATGGGGGAAGTATGGCTGGGACTGTGGTGTACCCAAAGGATAATAAGAAAGGCTGTAAAAGCTTTGATGATTTTGGGATTTCTTTTAAGGCTAAACCTGGTGCTATGCCTAATTTTGTTCTAGTTGATCGTGGAGGTACATGTTGATATTTATTTATTTATTTATTTTTTCTCTCTCTGAGATGCCCTTTTTGTTATCTTGCTTAATTTTTTAGGTTTAGAGAGTAATTTGATATTTCTTTGAGTTATGGTTTGGGTAAATTATAGTTCTGAAAGAAGTGTTCTGTCATATGTTTCTTATCTGAGGTTAATTTGTTATTTATTGGCTAGATATTAAATTTAGTTAACTTGCTAGTTTGGGGTTGAATGTGAAACTATTCTTTTAATTTGAGTTTAACTGATATCTGGGGTGATTTTGCTAATTTTTAGAGCTACCTTTTTTATTTATTCAGAAGAATTTCCTATCCATGTGTTTCAAACAATTCTTTTCTTGATATAGTTATTTTACGTGTTGGCAGTTTCTGTTTAGTTTTTATCTGTCAAAGGTGTTATTTTCTTGGATAGTATTAGTATTTTCTATTTTTAGTATCTGGTTGGAGGAACACACTGGATTTCTGTAATTGCTAATTTAATTTACAGACTTAAAGAGATTTGTCTTAAGGTTATATTTGTTTATGTTTGTACTCTGGTACGCACTTTGTTTTATTGATGAATGCTTGGAAATGTGGGCTAGATGCTTAAGGTGTCTTTTAAGTAATATTAAGGTACCCTTTTGTTTGTAGCATAATGAATTGACAATTTATCACTTTAAATTGAATTAAATTTTTGGTTGCCTCTTGAGATAGCCGTTTTGCCAATTGTAGGAGTCATGTTTTGTCACATTTCGTAATTAACTTTTTTCGGAACTTATGTTTGTTATCTATATTTGATTACATTGAAGCTTGAATTTTGAAGGTCTATTGCAAGTAGTTCTCATATATGTCAATTTTGTGAAGTTGCATTGTGTATCATATGTATGTGCCTTTTGTGTGCGTGTGTGTGAGCAAAAATCTCAATTTGGACTTCCGCATTGATTTCTTTTATCTGTACTATGAAGTGGACTATTGCTTAGATATATCATTTTCCAACTATTTTCTGTGATGGAGCTTCCTATTCTTATGGAGATGGGTATTAGGGTAATATCTATATTTTTTAATGGACATAATTGTACCATTTTTCATTGAGTTTCTCTTGCAATGCAGATTGTTTTTTCGCGTTGAAGGTTTGGAACGCCCAAAATGCTGGTGCAGCTGCAGTTCTGGTGGCCGATGACATTGCTGAAGCACTAATCACAATGGACTCACCCGAAGAGGATCATGCATCTGAAAAATATATTGCAAACATAACAATCCCATCTGCGTTGGTTGATAAAAGTTTCGGCGAGCAATTGAAAAAAGCAATACGCGGAGGGGATATGGTGAATGTGAATCTTGACTGAGAGAAGCTGTTCCTCACCCGGACGATCGGGTTGAATATGAACTGTGGACAAACAAAGAACGACGAGTGTGGAGTTAAGTGTGACATGCTGATGGAGTTTGTGAAGGATTTTAAGGGTGCAGCCCAAATTCTCGAAAAAGGCGGTTATACTCAATTTACGCCTCACTATATTACTTGGTATTGCCCTCGGGCGTTCACCATAAGCAAACAATGCAAGTCTCAATGCATAAACCATGGGAGATATTGTGCACCAGACCTGAACAAGATTTCAGCGTCGGGTATGAAGGAAAGGATGTGGTTCTTGAGAATCGAGACAGCTATGTGTGTTTAAAGTGGCTAATGAGACCAAAAAGCCATGGGTTTGGTGGGACTACGTTGCATCGATTTCCAAATTAGATGCCCCATGAAGGAGAAGAAATACAACAAGGAATGTGCGGATGGTGTCATCGAGATCTTTAGGTAGTTTTCACACTTTTCATCATAACACCCCCTTTCTTTAGGGATAATTACAAAAAACCACGAGGTTTGGGCTAATTGAAAAAACCCCGAGATGTTTCAAAATTACAAAAAGTCCCCCTCAGGTTTGCTTCATGTCTTAAATTTAAAGGGCAACTATAATATAAATAAATATCATGGGGATTTTCAAATTGTTTTGTTTATGAAGGAGAAAATGCAAGACAAAGTCAAACCTCAAGGGTGTTTTTTTGTTGCAATTTTCAAAAACCTCTTAGTTTTTTTTTTTTGTAATTGCTTTGAACTCCGTTTTTTTTTTTTTTTTGGGTAATTATCCCCTTTCTTTATTGTGGTATAATCATACTGATTTTGTTTTAAATGAGGCTTGATCTCGAAAAAAAAAATGAAAAGTGCATGGGTGACCCAGAAGCCGATTGGATAATCTGTTTTGAAGGAAGAGCGGGGACGCTCAGTGAGTATTATGATGAATATTTAGAAGTAATTTTTAAATGAATCAGCAAAATCGTGACCTTTGTACTTTTGTTTTTGCGTGATGGTAATCGTGTGAGATGTCCGAGAAGTAAGAGTTTTTGCGGGTTGGAAAAGGATCGCGTGGTGATGTAACCATATTGCTACCCTCGTTGTGAACAATCGACAATATCGAGGTCCGAATTGTTGACTAATGTAATTTTCGTCTAGCGAGTTTTAATATCATTCCCTATAATGTGCACGATGAATGGAGAAAAAGTATATTGATACCTATATATAAAAACAAAGGGGACATACAAAATTGTGCAAATTACGGGGGAATTAAATTAATAAGTCATACAATGAAACTATGGGAAAGAGTTATAGAAGCAAGAATAAGAAATGAAACTAGTATATTAGATAATCAATTTGGCTTCATGCCGGAAGATCCACAATTGAAGCTATACACTTAATTAGACGATTATGTGAACAATATAATGAGAGAAAACAAGATTTACATATGGTTTTTATTGATCTTGAAAAGGCATACGATAGAGTCAACCGTGATATAATGTGGCGCGTATTGGAAAAAAGAGGAATAAAAATAGCTACATAGATGCCATAAAAGATATGTATGATGGTATAACAACATGTATCGGGACACCAACGGGAATATCTAGTGAATTCCCAAACACTATAGGTTTGCATCGGGGATCGCTCTAGCTAAGCCCCTTTTTATCCTAATAATTGATGAAATCACTAAACACTTACAAAAATCCATCCCTGAATGTATGTTATTTGCGGATGATATAGTTTTAATTGATGAAACAAGGGAAGGAGTAAATGCAAAATTGGAAGTTTGGAGAGAAGCACTAGAATCAAAAGGTTTTACTATAAGTAGGGCTAAAAACAGAATACATGGAATGCCACTTTAGTAAAAACAACAGGAACAATGAGACGAAGGTTAAAATTGATGGACATGAAGTGAGTATAACAAAGAGTTTTAAATACTTAGGATCTATAATTGAAGAGAACGGAGAAATCAATAAAGATGTCACACATAGGATCGAGGCGGGTTGGAATAAATGGAGGAGTGCATCTTCTATCCTTTGTGACCGTAAAATACCATTAAAATTGAAAGGAAAATTTTATAAACGGCCATAAGGCCCGCAATGCTTTATGGAGCGAGAATGTTGGGCGACTAAATATGAACACGAACAAAAAATGAGGGTAGCGAGAGATGAGAATGCTAAGATGGATGTGCGGACACACTAGATTAGATAGAATAAGAAATGAACACATTAGAAATAAAGTGGGAGTAGCACCAATAGACGAGAAAATTAGAGAAACACGATTAAGATGGTTTGGACATGTTTATAGGAGACCTTTAGATGCACCTGTGCGACGTTTAGAAGGTAGAGAATCACTCACACAAATCAAAAGAGGGAGAGGTAGGCCTAAAAAAGACTTGGAAAGAAACTATTAAACATGACATGTTATACCTAGAAATAAACGAAAATATGGCTTATGACCGTAAACGATGGCGCGATATGATCCGTATAGCCGACCCCACGTAGTGGGATTAAGGCTTAGTTTGTTGTTGTTGTTGTTGTTCCCTATAATGTGTCTGCTGTACAGGGAAATTGGAAAAAGGTGCAGTTTTGAAGGCATTATGTGCTGGTTTTGAGGAAACTACAGAACCATCTGTTTGTTTAAGTGGTGGTAAGATATGTTTGGAGTAAATCATGATGTTGAATGACATTAAAATTATTACATACATTCATGATGAACTTGGGAGTTATTGCTTCTTAACTGCAGATGTAGAAACAAATGAGTGCTTGGATAACAATGGTGGCTGCTGGATAGACAAGGCAGCAAATATTACGGCTTGCAAGGTGCTTTGTGATAGTTTGCTGATTTTTGTCAGCTTTTGCAATTTCTAACATCTGTGTATGCACATTCAGGACACATTCAGAGGAAGAGTGTGTGAATGCCCTGTAGTTAATGGTGTGCAGTTTAAGGGAGATGGCTATACTTCTTGTGTTGGTGAGTAAATTATTTGATTTTTTCAGTTTACAAGCAAATAGTTTTAATCAGTCATTCAAATAGTGGATACTGGAAGCAGCTGTTTGTTGGAACTCCATTTGGTTAGGTTTACGAACCACATAAATTTAATTATGTTTGAATTAGAATAGCTTTTCAAACATGTGAAATATTATACACAAAAAGTCCTGTCTGCTTAATAGAAATTTATGGACAAGATTCTTTTGTTTGCTTAAATCTTGGTTTAACTATACTAATGTACTGGATATTAACTACCAACCATCTATGATCCCATGCTTTTAAAAACAGGATGTCAGTGGCACTTATGCAACTCACTAAGTTTGACTCATGCTTAGTGCTAGGCTCATAATATATTGTGTTCCATATTGTTCTCCACATTTTGTTCTAATTCATCTATTGAATGCTAATAGTCCACTGGTGTTTCTAATATTATAAAAATGTGTAGCACTTGTTGGCATCATTGGGATGAAAAATTCTTTAATTATTGTCTACTTCCTTTATGGTCAACTGCTAATGGTAATAGGCGAACCCATTATTGGATTCATAATATGTATAAGTTGATGCCTTAATTGTTTTGGATATCTCCTGCACGCCATGTGGTAACGTTCACCTTAACTAAGCGCTTGGATTCATAAAAATGTGTAGCACTTGTTGGCATCATTGGGATGAAAAATTCTTCAACTGCATATTTGACTCGTCTATTTATGTGGGTTTTATGAGTTAACTTTAATCTTAAAATCATATTTACATACAATAATTTTGAAAATTCAATATAATACTAATAACATATTCAACAATTTTAAAATATTGCAAAAAACTACATAATATCATCCACTATTCTAAAAATCCCCGTTTTGCCCTGATTAGTCCCCGCCTAAGCGCTAGGCTCCCTTGTCTGCCTATGTTTTTCTTGCGATTAGTCCCCGCCTAACCCCGACCAGGCTCCACCTAGCGCCTAGCGCTTTTTAGAACATTGATAGCATCACAATAGTGTCAAACAGGTTAATCGTGTCATTTCAAGTTAACCCTAACCACGTCTGTTCATTATTCGTGTTATTCAGGTCCGACTCAATTTTGACCCTAATGTGTTAGGTTCGTGTTGTGTTTTTGTGTTGTGTCTGAAATTGCCACCCCTAAGGAATATATTAGAACTTCTTGGTGCATATAATTAGAAAGGATTTTCAGACTTTAGTTTGAAGGCACATATGGAATTTTATACGAGATGCTCACATCTTCTAGTAACTTACAACAGCATGCCAATGCAAATATAGACAATCATTTGCCAATGGATTGAACTATAATTCTTGCTTGTCAAGGTCTACACTTATGTTATGATTCTTGAAAAGAACAGCAAATTTATTTTTTATGGTGCACATAGTTGTTTAGCATGCATATCTTTTAGAGAATCTCATGCCTTATTTTATCTTGTAGAATTAGGGTGGTGAATTTTCATCTCTAACTATTGTGATTTCATTAATAAAATAAATCTTGCCAAATGCAGCGAGTGGGCCTGGGAGATGCAAAATCAGTAATGGAGGCTGTTGGCACGAAAACAGAAATGGAATCACTTTCACTGCTTGTGTGGTCAGTTAATTTATTACAGTTGTCTTAATATTTTCTGAAGCTAAATATTGGATCTGATGGAAATCTGTCGTATTTCGCCAACAGGATGATGATGTGGGGAAATGCAAATGTCCTCCCGGATTTAAAGGTGATGGTGTCAAAAGTTGTGATGGTAAGAGAACTTTCTTCACGATGATAATTTGCATTGTAGATTGATAATTATGCCTATGCCATTTTACGTTACTCTGTACTTCAGTATGCAATGCCACACCTCTGTCTGACCTGGCACTAAACTCACTGTACATCCAATCTTTCATGAGTGGATGACTCTTCAGCTTTCGATTATACCAGTCCATAATATTAAATTTTCCACAAATCATTACTGGTAAAAAAATGCTGAGCTGTGCGTCCTATCGGTATTCACAGAATTCCAACACATTCGATGTTGAAACTCATCAAATCGAGATACTTTGCAATTTAATGAGCCTTCACAGCTCAAACCCTCTAAAGTTAATACATGTTTCGATTGAGTTCCTGATTTTAGATTTTTTAGTTCACTTGTCAAAGTTGGGTCCACATTATTCGTATCTAATGACCGTGATAAGCCGAGGAATACATTGGATGTAACTGGTTGATGCCCTTCTATAGTTTTTTCTTATATTGCATGGATAAATCATAATTTTTTTTTGAGAAAAATGAGATCAGATGAGCCATACCCTTAATATCAAAGGTCTAGTTTCACATTCATTTGGCAGTAGGTTAGTCTTTCGGCTTCTTCTGCTTGTCTCTAAACTTTCCAACGGCTGATCAACGGATCCCATATTGTGATGCATGCTTGTTTCATGATTGAAAATCATATCACCAATAGTTATGTAACAACATTAGGAAATTGAAGAAGGCATTAAAGAGACCTTTTCAACGGAATATTACATTTTTTTTCTTGTTACAAAAGTAATCTAAAACATAAATGTCTTAATTTTATAGTAAAAAACGGCTACATCCTTGCCGACTTTAAAAAGAGTCGGCCAATTGGTAGCCGTTTTTATTTGTTTTATTTTATTTTTAAATTTTTTGTCATTAAAAACGGTCATGAAGTGACTGTTTCCATATTTCTTTTATTAAAAGAATCAAAAACGGCTTGCATGGTTCACAAGTGGGGAAAGTATAAAACTATTAAAAAGTATATATATGTAATATTATTATATTTTCCAATTTTCAATATAAAAAGTATATATTTTTTTGTAATACTATAGTTTTCTCAATCGAGGGAATAAAAAGCTTTTGAGAGTTTGAGCTTAGCTCGTCTATTTTCGAGCTCGAGCTTGAGCCTAATTTATCGAATATATTAATGTTTCACAAGTTTTTTCGAGTCTAAATGAACTTACTAAATATCAAATATAAATTGAATATTCTTCAATTTATTACAAAAATAAAATTATAAAAACACATAATTTATCTACTAAAATATGTAATTTTAGTAAAACAAATAAGTTTAGTTAAATGTTGCTATAGTTATCATAAGTAAACTCATAAAAATTAAAGTTAAAGTCAAACTATTAGTTTAAATTACATGAGCAAGCTCACAAGCTTAATAACGAGCCTGCTCAAGAGCTAACGAGCCAAATATCATTAACTTTAATTTAAACTCAAACAATCTCATTGAATGAGATTCGTTAAAATAAATGAATCAAACTCAAACTCAAACTTAATAAATTTATATATTTTAGTATAAATATATTATGTGTTTAGAAATATATAATTTTATATTTGTAACGAATTGAAAAATAATTTAATTTTTAATTGTTATTTACTAAGCTCGTTTAGACTCGATTGCACTCGAAAATAGACGAGCTAAGCTCAAACTCAAAAGATTTTTATTCCCTTGATTTAGAAAATAATAATATTACAAAAAAATATACTATTTATATTGAAAACTGGAAAATATAATAATATTGCATATATGGATGAAAACAAATAAAGTACTTTCCCCATTTTTTTTATTTTTCAAATATTTGGGTATACAAGACTGCACAACTGCACAAGCCTTTTTGATTCTTTTAATAAAAAAATAGGAACGGTCACACCATGATCGTTTTTAAGACAACAATTAAAAAAATAAAACAAATAAAAACGGTTACCAACTGGCCGGCTCTTTTTAAAGTCGGAGATGATGTAGCCGTTTTTTACTATAAAATTAAGGCATTTATTTTTTAAATTACTTTTGTAACAAGGAAAAAAATGCAATATTCCTTTAAAAAGGCTGCATTAAAGAGGTATTGCATTGAATAGTAAGTCACCTAATCCAGAAAGGGATTATTGCCAAAAAAAAAAAAAAAACCCCGAGGTTCGGGCTAATTACAAAATACTCCAGAGGTTTCTGAAAATTACAAAAAAACCTTTGAGGTTTGATTCCGTCGTACATTTTCCCCCTTCATAAGCAAAAACAATTTCAAAAATCCGCGTGATACTTATAGAAATATTACAGTTACGCCCTTCAATTTAAGACATAATCAAACCTAAGGGTTGTTTTGGTAATTTTGAAACATCTTTGGACTTCTTTGTAATTAGCCCAAAACTCTTTTTTTTTTTTTAATTATCCCTTGTAGTAATGTTTACTCTTTATCGTATACGTTGAGGGATGCGAAACTGAGGCCAAAAGATCAAGCAATTTTTTGTAGTTTCCGAGTATAACCTCTCTCTTTGTTGAAAAATACAGATATCGATGAATGTGCGGAGAAGAAGGCATGTCAATGCCCTGAATGCAGCTGCAAGAATACATGGGGCAGTTATGAGTGCACTTGTAGCGGGGATCTTTTGTATATCAGGGACCATGATACCTGCATCAGTTAGTTCACTTGCAAATTTCTTGTTACTTTTTGTGTGCATATGATATGCACTCCTAATATTCATTTTATCTCAATTCTATTTCTTAATCAGGTAAGAGGTCTGCTGAGGTTAAATCTGCATGGACTGCTGTTTGGATTATCTTGATTGGATTAGCCATGGCTGCTGGTGGGGCGTATCTCGTGTACAAGTATAGATTAAGGGTATGTTTTCTACACACAAAATGAAAATCGATTAGTATCACATGAGCTGCATACTCTTTTCTAGTGGTTTGGAAATTGTGTTCCTGTGTGCACCGAGGAAAATAATAAAAGAACTTATTCAAAAAGAAAAATTGATATTTGAAACATTTGTATTTAAAATATTTATGCTTTGGCATAATTTAGAGAAAACATATTTATATCACAACGTAGGATTAAGTCTCTCTCTCTCTCTCTCTCTCTCTCTCTCTCTCTCTCTCTCTCTCTCTCTCTCTGTGAGGGGATTTTCCGGAGAAAGTGAAAGACTATTTCATCTCTTTGAAATACTTGATTCAAAGTTGGGAGTGTAAGCATAAAAAATCTGTAGTTAAGTCCATTTTTATCCATTATGTGTGTTTACCTCTCCCTCTCTCCCTCCCTCTCTCTCTCTCTCTCTCTCTCTCTCTCTCTCTCTCTCTCTCTCTCTCTCTCTCTCTCTCTCTCTCTCCCTCAGTAATTATTTAGATATCTGCTTTGAAATCTTGTATGTATTAATTAATTTATTTTTCGCTGGTTGCATTTCAGTCGTATATGGATTCAGAGATACGCGCTATAATGGCACAATATATGCCTCTAGACAGCCAAAATGAAGTCCCAAATCACGTACATGAAGATCGTGCTTGAAAATGATGCTCAATCATTCTTATTCTGCAAGAGTGATGTGGGGTGTCGTGCAACTGGCCGTATGTCTCCAACAAAGGGGTTTTGAAGGTAGAATTATATAATTTGTTGGATTTACAAATGAAATCAGAATCATCCTCGTGTCTTTTTTTTTTATTTTTTTATTACACACATGCCCAAGTCAGGACTGTATTTGGTGCACATAAGATAAAAAGGATTAGGTTGAAGTATTTGTACATTTGTAGCATGTGACAGGTTGTATTAAACTAATTTAGTTGCGCGTGTGTGATCATGCGCGTCTTTTATATGGATGGATCTTCATCGTGATTGCATGTTTGTTGATGCCAGGGAGAGTCAACCTTATATTAGTTTTCAGCAGAAGTTTGTATTAATAATAATTATTGTTCTGAGCGAACGATGTTAAAATGTCGTTTTTTTAACTTTGTTGGAGCAGGGGGGTTACCTTAATCTGTGCTGATCATATTGTGGTTGATGTCATATTTGCTGAACATTGAATGCCAAAGATCTTTGGCATTACTTTAACTGTCTTTCGAATGGGTTGAAATCTTTTTACTTATATTATATGGATCTGCTGTGCCGAAGATTATATTAAAGTTCAAGTACAGGAGAAACTGAAGTAATATAAGTTACAATGAAAGCAAGGGGGTGTTTGCAAAGTGAGTGCAAGTTTTTGGTTGAAATAAGAGAGTAGTTTTTAGTGTTTTCAAAATATACTTATATTTCTAGCTATTTTTCAGCTATTTTTCACTTCTGCTATATTGAATCACTTTCTCAAAAAGCATTTATGGCCGCGATTGGATAAGAAACAAAATTTATTTTCGTTCCGCTAGAGAAATTTTTTACACCAAACATATGATTGTTTATGAAAATTTTCAGAAAATATACTATTCTCTCACTTTCACTTTTTCTTATTTTTTCTATCACCAATCACATCTACACATTTTTTCACAAAAGACTAATCAT
This sequence comes from Rehmannia glutinosa, assembly GCA_016081115.2. NCBI lineage: Eukaryota > Viridiplantae > Streptophyta > Magnoliopsida > Lamiales > Orobanchaceae > Rehmannia > Rehmannia glutinosa. Next base: position 86,404,942 of record CM071937.1, read on the forward strand.
TATTACACATTCTCCCACAAATTTCACTATTCATTCACTCACACATTTCTAACTACCAATCATTATTTTACTATTCTTAAATCAAATCAACTTTCAACATTACTTTTCCATCTCACATCCAATCACAATCTCAAAATTCATCTTTTTTTTCTAAAATATTTTTTACCATTATTCTCTAGCAAAATAAAAATTTTCAAAATGAAAGTATATCCAATCGCGCCCTAAGTTTTTGCTAACACTCACTAAATTTATATGTCCAAGCGATTGTTCACGCACTCGTTTGCACGTGCACGTCTGCATGTAGGTTTATATCGTATGGGATCTCTTATTTCTACGGCTTTTTATTTGCCGATTAATAACTTAATGGATCTCTTGTTTGTCCTTTAAATTGATTAAGGCATGGCCATATCTTATTTTTTCAATATATTTAAGTGGTTGTCTTTACCAGAGAGCTTTTGAAAGCAAAAAGAAAAATCGAAAGATGTAAAATTACTACGAACCGTATTAATAATTACTGGTATCTCACCATGTGAATACATATGTACATATAATGACATGTGATATTTATCCGATGTATTGAAACATCATCATAATGAACAGGGAGATCTGAACTGGGTAAACATGGTTCCAACGAATGTGTGCTGTTGATTACACGTTTGTGTACAGTTGATTACTCTCATGGACACGTGTTATACATCTACGTAATGAAATATAGTGAACTAGGAAAGTGGAATAGTTAAATTTGAAACCATGTTGTACATTATCAAGTTGTTTATCTCACTACCTTGATTGAATAGGGGTTTTCATTTTTCTGTGGTGAAAGTTGTCAGTTAAATGCATTTGAAAATGGAAGCTTGGATCTGAATCAAGATCTCACTTATCTCCTCAAAAGTCTACTTTTTGACCTGTTGAAGAGTCGGCTCATGAAATCTATTTCTATTTATGTACACCCAACCAGAATAGTTTTTAAGTATTTAAGTGGGGTTGATGAAATTTACTCGACAAATTGGAATTGAATTCCATGACAAATGTATTTTTATAGAATATGCTAACAAACATGTCTTGAGCACGATTTGATTTGATTTGTAAAGTATCTGGATCACTTGGACACCATAACAGACAAACTAGGAGTTTTTTAAAATCTATTTTATGTTGTTATATTCCCCCTTTTAAATTTCAACTAGAATAACACCCGTATGTTACACCACACGAGATTTGTCCAAAGATAAAATTTCAGTGTCACAGATTTAAAAGATAGTGTAGATAGAATACTTAATTTTTGAATTATTTGTTATTTTTTAAATTCAAAAATATATATTAGCTAATAGAGTATTTATCATCAAAATATCTTCGGATTAATTTGATTAGCATCGACTTTTCAAAACTAATTGTGAGCAAATCCTTTATTTTTGGGATTATATTTTATCTTTTAGAATCTTGATTAAATTTATTATCTTTTAAATTTGTTTTCTTTTAATTTTGTACATAGAATTGCCACATAGATAAATGTGAAACCTGAAATTGGAATGATAAGAAGTTGACAAATATTCAAGATTAATGAAATTGTTATTTTGTGGCCCAATACTTTAATTGTGGCCCAAACATTTAAGCCCAAGCAACCAACCCAATCGTGATAAAACCGGATTGACCGAGACCCGAATCTTGACGCGGATCCTAATTACTTAAACTGGTCGTTCATTTTAGTCTTGAATCTCACCCCTTTATTTGCCCATTATTATTCTCATTTGTTGAACCCAAAAATCAACAACTCTTAATCCCTTCCTCACATTCCATGGCTTACTCTATCTCTCTCACTATTCTCTCATTTGATCTTCTACTTGTGAAACTCCTTTTTCTTGTGTGAATCAAAGAGTTCTAGCTTGTGTGAAGTTTGAGTTGTTCTCGGTCTTCCTTCTCCGTGAGTTTGACCGGGTCGGTTGTCTTTGTGGTTCGGTGTGAGGGTTTTTCGAGGGGCCATTTGGGTGAGGTTCGGAGTCCTTTGTGGGTGAGGTTTCGGCACGAGGTTTGGTATTTTCGGTGGTCATCGTTCGGGTTCGAGAGGGTTTGGCGAGTCTTCGTGATTCCATCCTTGGGCCGATTCTAAAGCTTGCTTTGTGCACGTTGTGGGGTAGATTTCGGTTTACGAGCCGTCTATTCGTCCCGAATCGACCCATTTTCGAAAGGCTACTTCGGAGCGTGGATTTAAGATCGCTGTTGAAGAAAGGAGAAGAAACACGGTGCTATCTTTCCTTTATTCACTTTTAGTTTTTATCCTATTTTTACACCATTCACTGATTTTTCTATTGTTTTTCTTGGGCCTTCTTCTGGTAGGAAGGAAAAAGCGACCGGTTTGATCGGCTCGACCAAACTCGTAGTGTTTGGTTGTATTATTGTTATTTAGATTATTTTGTAATCTCTAATCCCTACCGTTGGATTATTACGTAATAGTTAAGTTTGTTGGATTATTAAAATGGCTATGACGCACGGGCTCGGCAATGGGTCGATACCAACGGTGGTATCGAGCATCCCCATCGTGGCGTGTACTGAAACCTTTACCCTAGGGTTTCGCTCTGGTAAAGAGGCTTTAACTCACCTTTACCGCTTTTAGTAGTGTAGCCGCTTCGCAGATTTATCGCTTTCAGTAGTGTAAATACCGCTTGCCGCATTTATTTCTTTGAGTCTTTATTTCTTTGGGATTCTCGTGTGATCCCTTTATTTGCTCTTACGTGGTTGATCGTCTTTACGTGGTTGATCGTCTTTTCGGTTTTTTATTTAGTATTAAAGGAACTCCGAGCGTAAAAGCGCTTGACCTACACCGCGAGTGTAGTGGAATCTGTGGTGCGAGGGGTTTCCTATCCGTGGCCCTTATTTGTGTTTCTACCGTATTCGATTTTTTCTCGTGTGTTTGTTGTTTGTTCCGTGATTATAACTTGCTCTGTGTGCCTTGTTTTCCAAAACCGTTGTGTTTTTGTGAAAATGGTCAGTGCCTAGTTATAATCTTGAACCGTTTAATGGAAAAACCGATTTTTCGATTTGGCAACAAAAAATGAAAGGGATTTTAATTCAAAGTTTATAAAAGGTTTATAAGGCTATTAGTGGTGTTTATGGTGAAAAAGATACATTTAAAAGAAAGTGAAATTGATGAGTATGCATATTCTTCTATCATTTTAAATCTTTCGACTCCGTGCTTAGAAAAGTTGGTAAACTTGCTTTCGGCAAAAGCTTTGTGGGAAAAATTAGAAGAATTGTATACGGAAACTTCTTTGCCTAGTAAGTTGTTTTTGCTTGAAAATTTTTTTGATTTAAACTTGACTTAAACAAAGAGATTGATGAAAATTTGGATGTGTTTACCAAATTAATTCAAGATATTAAGTTGACGAGTGATAAGAATATTGATGATTATACTCCGATTGTGCTTTTGAATGCTATTCCGAGTCTTATAGTGATGTTAAATCGCTATTAAGTATGGTAGGGACACGATCACACTTGACATCGTTGTGAATGGCCTTAAAAGCAAAGAATTGGATTTAAAAGTCAATAGAAGCTCTAGTCAAAATTCGGTGAGGTTATGCATGTGAGAGGGCGTTCTCAAAACGGGTTTAATAAACCGGTAATAATAACAACCGTAAATTTGCTAAGAAGAAAGAAAAAGTAAAGAGTCTAGGTCAAGTCTCGACCTAAAAATCGGAAGTGCTATGAATGTGGTCAAAGTGGTCATTATGCTTTAGGGAATGCCCTAATAAAAGAGGAAATCGAATTTTAAACAAAATAAGCATGCTAATATGGCTTTCTACGAGTGAAAATTTGCCTCTGATGTCTTTATGGTTTATGAAAATTGTCTTTGATGTGAATTCTGTGTGTTCAAATTCGTGTGTGAAACCGAATGGCTTGTTGATTCGGGTTGCACTTTTCATATGACACCATTTAAAAGGCTATTTTCTAATTATAAAGAAGTGTTGCATGGTTCTGTGTCATTGGTTAATCAAAAAAAAGCAGTGTAATATTGTTGGAATTGGTGATGTTTGTTTAAAATTTGATTGGCTATGTTTTGACTTTGAAAAATGTGAGGCATGTGCCGATTTATGTAGCAATCGATTTCGTGTGCTTCTCTTGAGGATGATGGTTTAGAGGAAAATGGGGAAAAAAGGCTTAATGAAAATTTTGAAGGGTAACCTGGTAATTTTCAAAGTCGTTAAAAGAAGGAATCGTATGTTTGCACTGCCGAACTTGAATCTAGCCTCGCAAAATTATGTGAATCTTTGTGTGTGGCTCTAAAAATGACAAACCGATTTATGGCATAAACGTTTGGGTCATATGAGTGCTAAAGGTCTTGAAATTTTGCGAGAAAAATGGCTATTTTGGAAAAGATAAATTGTCTTGTATGCCGTTTTGTGATTCTTGCGTTATTGGCAAACATTCAGAGTGAAATTTCTGTTTCCCCTCCCCCAAATAAATCAACCTCTTCCCAAATTCTTGAGTATTTGCATGCCGATGTGTGGGTCCCTGCGAGTGTTACTACGCATGGTGGTTCTAGGTATTTTTTTCTTTGTTATTGATGATTTTTCAAGAAAAGTTTGGGTGTTTTTGTTGAAAAACAAACGATGTGTTTGATGTGTTTAAACAGTGGAAAACTTTAATTGAAAATCAAACAGGAAAGAAAATTAAAATCCTAAGAACGATAATGGACTTGAATTTTTTGTAATTTGTTTGATAACTTGTGTGCTGATTTTGGTATTAAACGGCATAAAACAAATCCGTATACACCGCAACAAAATGGTGTAGCGGAAGGTATAAATAGAACTTTACTTGAAAGGGTGAGAAGTATGCTTGCTTGTTTCGGACTTTCAAAAAGGTTTTGGGGTGAAGCTTTTAATCACGCCTATGTGATTAATCGATCTCCTTCTTGCCTTTAAGTGGTAAAATACCTTAACTGTGTTTACGGGTAAAGAAATCGTTTTTTCTAACTTGAAAGTGTTTGGATGTTCGCGTTTGCACATCAAAAACTTCATAAACTTGAACCTAGGAAATTTGTGAAATGTGTTTTTCTTGGTTATCCCGAAGGTATTAAAGGTTATAGGTCGTGGTTAAAATCTCAACCTGGTTTTAAAGTTTTAATTAGTAGGGACGTGACATTTAATGAATCAAATCTTTGTTGGGAAATTTATTGTTTAGATTTTGATGAATGCCATGTAAAACTTAGAATAGGAAGTTGGCACCCCAATTTTGTTGTAAATCGCATTGTAATAAATAAATGGGTCAAGCCGAGTTAAGTCGGCTATGCCCAAACATGCAAGAAGACAAGCGGAGACGAGAAGGAAGACTCAAGATTGCAAGACAGTGAGTATGGCAAAAGAAGAGAAGACGGGAACTCTATCAAGGAGCGGTGAGATGCGGTGAGTGGAGTATCGTCAAGTCAACTCAAGAAAAGCCAAGTCTCAAGTTGAAGTGGAAGAGTCATCCACGATGATTGGAAGTCGACTCTAAGTCACCTCGGGGAAAGCAAGGAAATGCGGTAAGTCGAGATAATCAAAAAGATCCGTTAGACTTAAATCAAGAGAATTACTTAAACAAGTAATATCTCCATGATACCTTTTCGAAGTGCTCACCGAGAAGCATGCAAAAGGAATAAACCAATGGGAAGCACTACACCGTGTCGAACTCCGAAAAAGGTGAAGAACAATTCATACGAGGAAATGACAATTCCAAGAACTGCAACAAGACAAGCCAGCGACCACAAGTGACTTTCAAAAATAAGCCTATCTCTTCAACGGGCAGATTTTTGAAAGATCACTATAAAAGGCTAAGGAATGACTCGAGAGCGGTGACCGTAACCACAAACATTCAAGCAATTATTAGAATCAGAACTGAAATATTCTCAAGTCATTAAACGCTCAATCCTCAAGCCTACACTACGAAGAACATCAATCCAACACTCACCGTGAAGGAAAGATAACTTCAATCGGTTGAAGAGGAATTATCAAGAATCAAGGGGTCTACATTCCACGAAGGATTGTAGGAAGGTTCAAGGTCGAATCAAGTCTTGAGCTTTTGGAGGGCTTCGTGATCAAATCCAAAGTGCTTGAGCAAGTGGTCAGAGTAGCAAGGCCACTGTGAAGAAGTTGAGTCGCACGAGAAGCCAACCGAGTGATCAAGGCGTCTCAGATCGAGTCCCAAAGGATCAAGTCACTGTGTGATCAAGACTTGTATCTCGGATTACCACTTTGTATATCCGATCAATACCTAGTGGATTCCTCCAGGAGTTGGAGAAGAGAAGAGTAGAAGAATTACCCTATCTTCGAACCTCTATAAAAATCTTATTGTGTCATTTACATTTCAAAGACTTTAATTCTTGCATCATATTTGTTTAATTCTCACGACATATTTGCTATCCATTAGATAACCTCTAAGTACTAAATCAAGCTCTAAATCTCTCTTAACCAAACTTAAGGGTGTTAAGTCTTCCACGAAAACAAACCACAGTTGAGTTAATTTAGACTTAACAAATTGAGTTATTCCATCAACAACTCGATTAAGTCTTTGAGAAACTAACTCTTGATTAACTAAATTGGTCTGTCACCAAGGACACAAATTGTGTAGTATCAACTCGAATTTTTAAAAGGACTAAATCGAAAATTTGGTAAGGTTTATTCAACCCCCCTCTAAACCTTACACTTACACCCCTTGGGACCTACAAGTGGTATCGAGCGGTTGGTTCATTGAGCCCTCCGCACTGCCAGTTCTTGAACTAGATCTCCAAACTTTTCAAAGTCCGCTTTAGTACTTAAACTTTCAAAACTCTTTTTATCATTAAAATTTATTATCATGGAAGCAAATTTGACACGCATCCCTATGTTCACTATTGAAGAATTTGATGATTGGAAAATTCGTATGCAGGCTCATCTATCATTACATGATGAGATGTGGATAGTGATAGAGGATGGGCCACGCAAATCTTAAAGGTGAACACAACGTAAAAAGAGCTGCAGAATCAAGGTGAGGAGGATGTTGCTCCCTGCACCCGGCCATGGTTGAAAAACCAAGAACCGAATGGACAAATGATGACAGAAAAGATACAACCTCTGGACAATGTAGCCAAGGACATCCTTTACAAAACCTTGGACAAAGCCATGTTCAATAAAGTCAAATCATGCAAAACGGCTAAAGAAATCGGGGGACAAGCTAACATTGATTTGTGAAGGCTCGAGCAAATCAAAGAAAACAAATTATCGTGGGTCAACAGAGGAAATTTGAGAACGTCAAAATGATCTCGGAGAAAACCTAGATCAACCGGATGCTCGGTTCACGTAAATCACCAACGAGCTATCCGCACTTGGAAAGGAATATACACATAAGGAAATGTGTATGAAGATCCTAAAAAGTCTTCGGTGAATGTGAAATGAAAGTCATGGCACTAAGACATTCCATGGACCTATCAAAGACATCCAACCATGAACTATTCTCGGACCTCAAAGCCTACGAGTTTGAGCCGAGAAGAAAAGACCGAGGAAGAGACAATTGTACCCAAAACAAATGCTCTAATTGTTAAAGATGGGAAGAGAGCCGAGGTCAAAGAAGTCATTGACCCGGAAGAAATAGCCCTACTAGTAAAAGGTTCAACAAGTTCTTCAATAAGAACTACAAGAGAGGCAATGGCGAATCCTCCGAAGACACTCGGCTCCTCCAAATCAAGGGAAGATAGGCCAACCAAGAGAACAGATCATCAAAAAGTCAATATCAAAGGCCGACAATCCAAGAATGGAAAGAGTCGATCAAAAGGTTGAATATCTATCTTTGAATGTAGGCAACCAGGTCACTATGCCATTATTGCCCATATCCTGTAGTCAACAAATACGGGAATGAAGAAGAAATAAAGGTCTTGAGAGAAAGAAGACAAGAAAAGAAAAAGGCAATGTTGGTTTAAAAATCAGAGTCAAAAGACACGGTGATTGAGCAGAGAGCGGTGAAGTCGACTACTCAAGTGACTCACGAAGAAGAAGCCCCGATCCGTTTGATGGCCAAGGAACAAGATCAACCTCGACCAAGGAGATGAGGTAAACTCCAACTCATCAAACTCGATTCTAGTGATAGTGACGTGACACACACACTTCATCACCCACTAATCTTTATGACTCATTAGGCAAAATGATGAAAGATTTTGAACACATTAAATCCTCACACACACTACTAAATGAGGAAAACAACCTACTAAGAGCCAAAACTCACGGTGACTAAGGAGCCGAGTACTCTAAGTCAAATAATGATGAGAATGAAAGTTTAAATTTGAAAAAGCCAAGCTAATAGCGTAAATTGCCGCCATAGAAAAGAGGGAGAATGACCTCAAAAATGTTATTGCCTCATTCACTAAGGCATCTAAATCATTAGATAATCTTATTATGAGTCAAAGAGAATGTGGAGACAAGACAGGCTTAGGATTTAACTCTTACGTGATATGTCAAACTTCGAGAGTAATTTTGGAAAAAGGATCTTCAAGCAATGAAGAGTCTAAAAATCCAAAACTCTAAATGTTGCACACACATTCACTCCAAAGCACAATTACAAGCAAAGCGCCTTGGTTACAAAGGAAAAGGAAAATGACCGAAGTTGAGTCTTATTTGAAAGGACACCGAGAAGAGATTCAACCGAGTTCCTCGGCCAAACTCCAAAGTAAAATACTCAGTAAAGAAGAAGCGAGCTACCAAAAACCCCAGAAAATCTATAAAAGAAATACATATGATGGGAATGGTAGAAAATATCCAAGCCAAGTCGATTGGAATAATATGAACTATCAAAGATAGACTTATGGAATATAAGCCCAAATGGCAAAGGCCTAGAACTCAACAAAGGCCATTCCAAAAGTATAAGAGCTTTCATCAAAGACACATATGCACCTAGGCACTATATTCAAAGACACCACAATTACCCAAAGAAGGCGATTGCCAAAACACATATGCAGCATACGGACAAAAGAGACATTTGTATGAACCTAGAATCCCCAAGCAATTTGCCAAGATTAATTATGATTATGGCACGATAGATGGCAACCCCTTAGAGTCAAATCATTTGGCTATAAGTTGGTTGGATCATCTTACAATTCTAACCCCTCAGGACCCGGACAAGTATGGGTACCTAAAACTTAATTTCCTTGATTGCGGGTTCAAGGAGCAGTGAGTGCCAAGGAACCTGGTATATGGATAGTGGTACATTCCGGACATATGACAGAAATAAGAAAAATCTGTCAAAATTCAAGGAAGTTAAAGGAGCAAAAGTCATATTTGGAGGAAATGAAGCTCAGGTGAAATAAGAGGCATTGGATCCATCAAGAGGAATGGATTAGAAATCACAGATGTTGCATATGTTGAAGGACTCAACTTCAACTTGCTAAGCATCGATCAACTCGTGACAAGGGCTATAATGTTGGATTTAACATGGGTATATGCCAAATCAAGGAGGTGAATCGAATGAAGTTGTGTTGCAAGGATGCGATAAAAGAACATGTATGTAGTAGATTGGTCAACCGCTACACCCAAAGACTGCTGTCTACTAGCAAAAAGCACAAATTTGAATCAAGTTGGTCGTGACACAAAAAGTCGAGTCACCCGAATTTCAAAACGATTAACAAGCTTGCGAAGTAGTCTTGTGGAAGGACTTCCGGACTCGATGATACGAAAGGAGAGTATATGTGACGATGTCGAAGGGAAAACAAATCAAATCATCATTCAAAGAAAAGACATGCCCATCTTCAACAAGAATATTGCATCCGCTACATATGGATCTATTTGGCTCAAAGTGGAACCGGCTAGCATAAGTGGAAAGAAATACACCTTGGTGGTAGTAGATGACTACTCAAGATATACATGGACAATATTCATGTGTAAGAAGAAAGAAACTCTACGAAACTACCACAATCGATGAAGAGGATTCAAAATGAGAAGAGCAAACCATTATCAAAATAAGATCGGGACAGAGGAATCGAGTTTGTCAATGGAATAATAACTCGATTGTATTGAAAATGGTATTGGTCATGAACTATCTGCAGCAAGGACTCCACGAGAATGGAGTTGTAGAAAGAAGGAATAGAATTCTCAAAGAAGCAAAGAAAGGACCATGTTAGTCAAGCGGGGCTACCAAAAAGATTTTGGGTCAAGCAATCAACACAACTTGCTACACTCAAAAAAGATGTATGATAAGCAGACACAGTGACAAAGACTCCTATGAGATTTGGGTGGAAGAAAACCAAATGTTGCGTATTTTAGAATATTTGGATGTAAATGCTTCATCCACAACAATGACAAAGATAATCTAAAGGCCTTCGATGCTAAAGCTGATGAAGGTATCTTCTTGGGATACTCAAAAGCAAAGCTCTGAGTACTCAACAAAAGGACTATGGTTGCGGAAGAATCCATTCATGTGGTATTCGATGAGCCAAATGTAAATGAAGAAGACATTGAAGAGTCACCGATAAGTTGAATCATCCAACCATCTTGAAGAGTCCCTATCTGTCAAGTCAAAATTTGGAATTATAAACTCGGGAAGAAGATGAGATAGTGAATCTCAAAAACAGTGGAAAATTTGCGGCTAAGTGACTACGAGAGAGTCGATCAAAGCAACACGGTTGCTAGACGATTGAATCCGCCAACTTACTTCAACTGATGTAAGATGGCCGAGAGACCATCCACGTAACTTGTCATTGGAGATATAAGAGAAGGTGTCAAAACAAGATCCGAACTCAACAAGAAGCTATGTTCACATGCTTTATCTCATAAATAGAGCCCAAAGATGTGTTACAAGCATTGGATGACACACATTGGATTCAAGCTATGCAAGAAGAAGCGAGAATCGAGTTTGAAAGAAATAAAGTATGGGAATTAGTTCAAAGACCCATCCATCAAAACGTTATTGGTACTAAATGGGTGTTCGAAACAAGATGAACGAGGAAGGTTACGTGGTAAGAAACAAAGCAAGACTAGTAGCCAAAGGATATTGCCAAGAAGAAGGAATAGATTTTGATGAAACATTTGCTCTGTAGCAAGATTGGAAGCTATAAGGATGTTTCTTGCCTATGCGCTCACAAGAATTTTTCGTATTTCGGATGGATGTAAAAAGCGCATTCCTAAATGGTTTATTGGACGAAGAAGTGTATGTTGAACAACCTCCAGGATTTGAGCGAGAAGACTCTTGGAGATAAGGTATACAAACTCAAGAAAGCTCTGTATGGATTGAAACAGGCACCCGTGAGCATCGTATGACACGTTGTCACAATTCCTAGCGAGAATGGATTCACAAAAGGAAAAGTAGATAGAACACTTTTAATTCAAGACAAAAAGAGTATCTTGCTTGTTCAAATATATGTGGATGACATCATTTTTGGATCCACAAACAGAGCTATGTGAAAAATTCATGCAAAGTAAATTTGAAATGAGCATGATGGGAGAGCGACATTCTTCCTTGGACTCCAAGTGAAACAACTAAAGGATGGAACCTTCATAAGTCAAACAAAAAAATACAGCAGAGATTTAATGAAGAAATTTGGTATGGAGGAGAAGTCTTCTCAGAAAATACCAATGAATACATCGATCAAAATGGACATAGATGCGGATGGCAAGCTTGTAGATCAAACAAGATCTGAGCACTTATTGGATCATTGCTCTATCTTAAAAGAGCGGACATCACCTTTCTTTGTAGGTGTATGTGCAAGATTTCAATCTGCCCAAAAAGAGCCATATGACAGCCAGACTAAGAGAATATTGAGATCTTGAAAGGAAGCCAAGAAGTTGGCTTATGGTATCCAAAGGATGGATTCAAGCTAATTGGCTATTCGGCTTGACGACTATCTTTGGATGCAGAGTTGTGAAGGAAGAGCACCTCGAGGCACATGTCAAATCTTTGGAAACAGTGATTTCTGGTTTAGCAAGAAGCAAAATTCAATAGCCACCTCTACTGACTAAAGCGAGAATACATAGGCTGGGGCAATTGTTGTGCCCAAATCCTATGGATGAGACAAAGGTGAGAGACTATGAAGTTGAGGAAAAAGAAATTCCAATCATGTGTGATAACACAAGTGCAATTGCAATCACTCAAAATCCTGTGTTGCACTCAAGAACAAAGCATATCGATGTCAGATATCACTTCATAAGAGATCATGTTGAAAAGAAGGACATCATCTTGGAATATATCTCAATCGATAAACAATTGGCCGACATCTTCATAAAACCATTATGTGAGTCAAGATTTGAAGAACTCAAGCATGAGTTAGGGTTAATTGAGTGGTGACACTGAGAAGAAGAATCAAAGAAAAGAAATGGAACACAAAAAGGAAAAAGAGTGAACTCACAAATCAGTATCGGAAAAAACGACTATACCAAGTCAAGTCGACAAATTTGAGTCACAAAGAGAACTCGTGAGAAGAAGAGTTAAATCGACTAAGGGTAAAAAATTTGAGTCATTTATGAGCCAAGTGACAAAAACGCGATCGTTTTGACTAAGCGGGAATGTTTTTAAGAATTACGTTAGCATAATTATGGCGTGTACGCAAAAAGCGCACACCAAGCTTATGATTGGATATAAATCTTTGCCGCATTAAATACGAGACATTAAATGCTAAATCGGCGTGCAAAATCTAAGCCGTTGATTTCGATCACATTTCAAAAAACCACCCGCACGTCCTTTCATAAACCATACTTAAGCTTTCTTCTTCTTCTCTCTCATATTACCAAAACCGTTCATTTCATTTCGGAAGCAAAAGCAAAACTCTCTCAAAATCCTATCTATCTTCAAATCAACCTCTAAGTTTTCTTGGTGAAATCCTAAAAAATGGCACCAACCTATGATTTTGTCAAGTTAGGAAAGCAAATCCACACCGGGCCTCTTGTGGATTTCGACGGCATGGTGAAACAGGGTCCCACGACACCTTAGTGAAGAAAATTGCGAGAAATTGGAAACGCCTGGGCTGAAATCGTTTCGATGATGGAATATCCGATGACCTATGTGGAGGAGGTTGCCCGATTCTACGTGAACGCGAGACTCATGATGAAGGGATAAAGTCATCATTCACGGAAAGAAGTTCACCATCTCGCCAAGGATTTGGTGAACACGCTCACTACCGAGCGGAAGGAGCATCGAGAAATCAATGATCTTGATGTAAAACCTTCTGCTTTGCTTGGAAGGAAATAGCCAAGCCCGACTATCTTTGATAAAATAGTTTACACAGAAACAAGAGGTCTGCTTGAAGGAGGATTACCACTGTTGTTGGACATAGTTGCCAAATGCATAGACATCAAATTTGGCGCTTTGACCAATCAAAAGCAAAATTGATCGTAATGCCATTGCGATCATTGAAGAAAAGAAAATAAATGGGCTGAGTTTGTCTACAGCAGACTACGCCGAATGTAGGGAACAATCCTTCAAGGAAGATGGTGCATTTGGAGGATCCCAGGATATGGCCTGGTGATTGGCCGGTGATGGAGGTGAAAGGAGTCCCCTCTTGGACATGGAAAGGCGTTCCATGTAAACAAGAGGATGTTCAGATCAACCCTCTGCGGGCGAGAAAGAGCCCACGCCAAGAGAGAGCGACACGAGTGAGGGGAATCGGTGACCGACCAAGATACAATCTGTTTCCTCTCCACCAAAGAAGAAAGTCGCCCTGCAATCGCCAATAAAGTCTGCGCATGCAAAGAAAGAAAAACAAACCTCGCTCCCGCCCCTCGCAGTAGGAGTCACCGCCCCGCAGCCGTGTCTCCGCCCAAAGAAGCGGTCGAGAAGGACTCTCAAATACCTTCTTCGATCGTCAAAAAGAGGAGAAGCGATAAGCCAAGACGGCTCCTCGAAGAAAACACCAGCCCCCCGCCCTGGACTCGAAGAAACTCTCTACGAACGAGAAATTCTCTGGTACAAACTAGAGACGAAGAAGAATCATCAAGCACTCCGAGCTTGAGAAACCGACTGAGTCACCACTGTTGGAGCAGATATCGAGACTCGCTGGAGAAGTAGATTCCCAGGATATAATTGATGAACACTAAGTCTGTGAAGGCGACCAACAGAGGCAAACCGAAAACACATTTGTAGTTCTTGGTGAGACAAAGAAGAAGTGATAGAGTGATAGTGATGTGATGATCCTATCCCCACTTTACCCAGACATCCAAAATCGTCATGAGTGGGAGTGGAGGAAGTGGAAATTGAGTCGATCAAGGAACCCGGTTCAACGGCTGAATTTATAGAAGAGGAAAGAAGGCTGAACTTCCTTGGAGTGACCACTGTGGTCCAAGATTTGGATGAAGAAAATCGCATGAGATATCTTGCAGATCTTCAAGGACAAGGAGAAGGAAAGACAGCGAGAGGAAGGCGAGGCACGTGAGAAGGCCAAGATCTCCGCCTTTATCACCGGCAAAGCCATGAAACACACATCATCTCCTTGATGTCTTATCTCGATGATGATGAGGATCAGGACTCTGCCGCCGCCACGAAAAGTTGCAAATGCAGCAAGCATTGCACGAATCCGAGAATCCTTCACGAGAAAAAGATTGATGGAGGGACCAGGAGAGTCCTCCAAAACACAAACTGAAATTGATCCAATGGGAGTAGTTCAAAGCAAATCGCCACCGTTGTTGTCGCCACCACTTGACTCACTCGGAAGAAGGAATTAAGGAACTAGCGTTGAAAGCGGGTTAGTGGGGACCCCAATTGAGCCAACCCCTAATGAAGGTGTCTTACCACCGCCCCAACGACCGAACATTCGTAGAGAAACGACCCGGGAGTTTGGAGACGAGTGACCCCATTCAAGTCACTCGGTGGTGCGCACCGAGGGGGAACTCCTCCTCCACCTGCTAAAGGTCGGAGAATCTCTGCAGATGACTCCACGACGAATCTAGGAGGCAAAGTGGAGAAGGAACAACCACAAAGTACACAACAAGTTGTCATCAACGGCTCAGGCAGATTGAGATTGTCTCACCGAGGTGACAAATCTACGAAAGGCTAATGACGACGCGATGCAATCGAGGCGCGAGGAAGGAACAACCCCGGGAGTTAACACTGGCGATGAAATTGCAATCCATGGGGTTGAGACTCCAATGGATGCCACCATAGAAGACCCTAAGACAGTGTGACACTGTCGAAAGGGAGGTCCAAGGCCTCACTGAGTTGAGATCTGTAGGAGGTAATGAAGGCCCACGGGAGGTTGAGACTTCCAGGGTAAAGAAGCTGAAATAGAGAACATCTCTCCCGCTATCATTGATCCATCCGAAAAAGGAGATAAGCGCTTCATGATTCCCAGGATAACCCGATGTAACTTTTTGGGATCAAAAGGCGGCGAAGAAGCGAGTCAATCCCCGTGACCGATCCAAAAGACTTCAGTGCGGATGTTCCCAAAGACGAGCAAGTCGATCTCAAGACTACTCGTCAAACTTTCAACTTTGATGATGAGCCACCAATGGAAATCTCATCATCGCCGTCGATGACGCTTCCCGATAAGGCCGAGGACCGTCCACTCAATTGGAGAAACCGGCTAAGACCAACGAAGGTTGAGACAACCGAGGCTCGGCAAGCCGGGTCCACTTCACAAAAGACCCCAATTTGAAATAGAGTCTCATCTGACAGCTCCTCCAGTGCAGCGGCGAGGTTCGACTCAAAAGGAACTTCACGCGCACCTCTCATCATTGAACAAATCCCAAGAGGGCCGTGATGATTCCTTTGTAGAATCATTTCCTTTCTCCCTCGGAGGTACCCGACCTCCCGAAGAGTCGAGAACGAGCTCGCACGCTTCCCACGCACCAGCTCTCCGTCATTCCGTCGGTACCATCGTTCGACTATGACTTTGACGCCGCATGGCCATCACCTGCAACGGAAGAAACAACGGAAGTTCGGGAGGTGTTCAAGGCACTATTTCTTGAAATTGAACGGATGGAGAGGCACCGAGCCTCTATGGACATGCGATCGACAACAGAGATGCCAACCTTACTCCGACTTTGAGAGGTATAATCGGGGATCGGGGAATGGTGGCAACAAAGAAACAATGCGTGTGGAACAAGTTAGATACTTCAGGGGACATTATTTAACAAGATCTTTGGTATGGAGAGCCGAGAATCCGATGTAAAAACGAAATTGAGAGAACACATTGAGCACATGCATGAAGCTCACACGCCGAGATAAAGCTAGCTGCGTGAGCAAAATAAGAGTGATCTACGACGTATGGAAGAAAACATGAATAGAAAATTCAGCCTTCTCATGGCTGAGATGAAGCTAATTCGTGAGAGTCCAACGCTACTCGCTCCGAATTTCGTGCCGCATACACCGCAGCAGACTCGAGGCAAAACTCGGCTATTTGAGCTCGACTTCCTTCGCTTGCCGTATGTTTCTAGGTGTTCCTCTCTCCTTTGATGATGCCAAAAAGGGGAAGAGGAATACTTTAAAACGCTAAAGAGATCGGAAGTCGAAAAAGAGGAAGCGGTTTTGAAAAGGGAAAGACAAGTGAGGAAGTGTCAAAAAAAAAGAAAGGAAAGTCCGTTGAGGGGAAGGATCGAAAGATGTGACCTTGATGATTGCACAAACCCCCAATAAGGTCTTGTCACGGTGACATTATCAGCAACAAACTCCCGATGACTCCGCCACTCCAACACTGCTATATCTATGGTGAAAAGAGAAAAACAATTGAAGCGGGGGGATGGAGGAAGTGGAAGGAAGAATGGATGCCCGAGTTATGAACATCTTGAAACAACATGGAGGCATTCCAAAGAGACGAGAGACACTTATGCCATCTCGGATGCGGGACCGAGCCACGATCAGTTGATGAATTTAAAACGCTCTCATCTAAAGAATACTTTGCAAAAATGTCATGGCTCAAGCTTGGGACTTCAGATCGGGAAAATGGTCTCACGTTATGTGAAGAAGCGACAAGCGGACTCACACGTCTCTCATTTGGTCACTCCGCTGGTCACTCCGGTCACTCATTTGGAAAGAAGAAGACCCCAAGACAATATACACCCAGAGGTAGAGGAAGAAGCGTGGTGGAGGAAGAGGTTTGGACTCCAGGCCTCGCCCAAAAACATTGAGCACGTAGATCCGGCAAGAAAGGAGGGATCTCTTGGGCCGGTCTTGACCAAGTAGCCAATTTGCAAGTGGCTAAAAGTAATGCGAGTATGCGAAAAGAATAGAAGAAGAAAATAAGAGACAAACTCAGCTATGGGAGGAAAGACAAGAGAGATTAAGAAGAGATGAAGTTTTGCCGGAAAGGCATATGAAAAAAAGAAGAAGAAGGCGGTGACGATGAGAAAAAAGAGAAGAAGAAGCGAAGATCTTGAACAAGATGAAAGAAGGAGACAACGAAGGAGATGAAGTGTTTGTTGTCCACCCTTAATGTATTTTACTATGTAAATACATACTATGTAAGTCTTTCCGCAATAAAGCTAAATTTTTTGTGTAGACAAATGTTTGCTCGATACACCTTGTAAACTTGATTGTGTAAAAGAACAAGAATGTTATGATCAATAAAAGGATTGATTCTACGATACATTCTATGTGAATACACTATCTCAGTATGTATCTTTGCTATTTACATTTTTGAATGTTTTAAGTTTTGGCATCATCAAAAAGGGGGAAATTGTTGGGAAATTTATTGTTTAGATTTTGATGAATGCCATGTAAAACTTAGAATAGGAAGTTGGCACCCCAATTTTGTTGTAAAGCGCATTGTAATAAATAAATTTTGGTCAAGTGAGTTAAAGTCGCCTATGTCCAAACATGCAAGAAGACAATCGGAGACGAGGAAGAAAGACTCCGCAATACAAATTTGAGTATGGCAAAGAAGAGAAGAGGGAACTCTTGAAGGAGCGGTGAGATGCGGTGAGTGGAGTATCGGTCAAGTCAACTCAAGAAAAGCCAAGTCTCAAGTTGAAGTGACGGAAGAGTCATCCAATGATTGGAAGTCGACTCTAAGTCACCTGGGGAAAGCAAGGAAATGCGGTCAAGTCGAGATAATCTGAAAAAGATCCGTTGCCGAGAAATCAAGAGAATTACTTAAACAAGTAATATCTCCATGATACCTTTCTCGAAGTGCTCGATCCCGAGAAGCATGCAAAAGGAATAAACCAATGGGAAGCACTACACCGTGTCATAACTCGAAAAGGTGAAGAACAATTCATACGAGGAAATGGCAATTCCAAGAAGCGCGCAAGACAAGCCAACGACCACAAGTGACTTTCAAAAAATAAGCCTATCTCTTCAACGGGCGATTTTTGAAAGATCACTATAAAAGGCCGAGGAATGACTACGAGAGCGGTGACGTAGAACCACAAACATTCAAGCAATTATTAGAATCAGAACTCAAATATTCTCAAGTCATTAAACGCTCAATCCTCAAGCCTACACTACGAAGAACATCAATCCAACACTCACCGTGAAGGAAAGATAACTTCAATCAGTTGAAGAGGAAATTATGAAGAATCAAGGGTCTACATTCCACGAAGGATTGTAGGAAGGTTCAAGGTTGAACCAAGTCTTGAGCTTTTGGAGGGCTTCGTGATCAAATCCAAAGTGCTTGAGCAAGTGGTCAGTAGTGTAGCAAAGCGGTGCTGTGAAGAAGCCGAGTCGTCACGAGAAGCCGGTGAGTGATCAAGGCGTCTCGATCGAGTCCCAAAGGATCAAGTCACTATGTGATCAAGACAGTATCCTGGACTATTACCACTTTGTATCTTGATCAATACCTAGTGGATTCCTCCGGGAGTTGGAGAAGAGAGGAGTAGAAGAACCCCATCTTGAACCTCTATAAAAATCTTATTGTGTCATTTACATTTCAAAGACTTTAATTCTTGCATCATATTTGTTTAATTACTGCGACATATTTGCTATCCATTAGATAACCTCTAAGTACTAAATCAAGCTCTAAATCTCTCTTAACCAAACTTAAGGGTGTTAAGTCTTCCCAATGAAAACAAACCACGGTTGAGTTAATTTAGACTTAACGGTGAGTTATTCCATCAACGGCTCGATTAAGTCATTTGAGAGACTAACTCTCTTGATTAACTAAATTGGTCATGTCACCAAGGACACATTTTGTGTAGTATCAACTCGAATTTTTAAAAGGACTAAATCAAAAATTTGGTAAGGTTTATTCAACCCCCTTCTAAACCTTACACTTACACCCTTGGGACCTACAAATGCCTTGCTTGACTATGCCTTTGTCCGATTCGAAAATGGTACACCTAATAAGGTGGAGCATGTTCTAGTGTGGATATTTTTCCGATCTTGTTGTGCATGAAAATCATGAAAATATGCCCGAAACTAAACTTGTTATGCACGAAAATGAACCAGTTTTGCATGATTTTGTACTGTTTTGCACGAAAATCATGATGTCTTGTGCATGATGAAATTATTGAAGAAATTGAACGAGAAAATGAAAATCTGCATGATTATCAACTTGTCGAGGAGATAGGGCAAGACGAAACATTAGGCAACCTGCTAGGTTTGATGATTTTCATATGACTTCATTTGTTTTTAGTGTGTTTGACTTGATTGATAATTATGAACCTAAATCTTATGAAGAAGCTTTAAAATCTAAAAATTCTCTGAGTGGTTAAATGCTATGAATGAGGAAATGAATTCTTTGCATGTTAACAATACTTGGATTCTTGTGCCTAAAACTCGCTAATTCTGTTGTGGATTTGTAAATGGTCATTTAAGGTGAAAAATGAATGTGAATCTGTTAGATTTAAAGCTAGGTTAGTGGCTAAGGGATTTACTCAAAAAGAGGGGATAGATTATACGAAATCTTTGCTCTGTTGTGAAGTTTACTCTTTGTCGAATTATGCTTGCCTTGTGTGCTCATTTAATTGGGAATTAAAACAAATGGATGTCAAACCGCTTTTTTACATGGTGATTTGGATGAAAAAATCTATATGCGGCTGACTATTTGTTTTGTTGATAAAAAGAATCCCGATTTTGTTTGTTTACTTAAAAAATCCTTGTATGGCTTAAAATAGTCTCTAGATGCTTGAACAAGAAATTTGATGATTGCATGTTGTCTTTGAAATTTAATCGAAGTTCTTATGATCATTGTTTGTATTTTAAAAAAGATGCTAAAGTTCTGTTTTCTTGTTAATTTATGTTGATGACATGTTAATTAGTCCTTGTGTTAAAGCTGTTGAGCATGTTAAAACTGTCTAAGTGCTAAGTTTGACATGAAATACTTGGGAGATGCTAAAAGGATTTTAGGAATGAACATTTTTAGAGATAGAAAAAACTCGTGATTTTTCTAAATCAGATTTCTTATGTTGAAAAGATTTTGAGTAAATTTTCTATGGCCGATTCTAAACTGTGAATGTTCCTTTGGTGGTCATTTTCTCGTTGAGTAAAGAACAATGTCCTAAAACTGACCATGATGTTAATTCTATGAAGAATGTGCCATATTCCAATGCTATAGGTTCTGTGATGTATCTTATGGTTAGCACTAGACCCGATATTGCTTATTCGTGAGTTGCTTGAGTAGATACATGTCTAATCCAAGGAATTATACATTGGAATCTTTGTTAAATGGCTTTTGCGATATTTGAAACATTCGTTGAATTATAGTCCGAAATTTGCTAAGTGCAAAGATGGGGTTAAATTGAAAGGTTATGTGGATTCTAATTATGCTAATGATAGGGATATAGAAAATCAACAACATCTTATGTGTTCACTTTGTGTGGTTCATGTGTTAGTTGAAAATCGCAATTACATCATGTTGTTGCACTTTCTACGATCGAATACGGTAGTATATTGTCAGAATCAAGCTGGCGTTTAAAGAAGCAATTTGGCTTAAAGGCTTGATTTACGAACTTGGTTTTCTTGATGGTAGTGTTGTTGTGTTTTCCGATGATCAACTACGGTATTCAATTGTGTAAGAATCCTGCTTTTTCATGATAGAACTAAGCATATTGATGTTAGGTTCCATTATATTCGTGATATTGTTGCTAAAGGCTTAGTTCATCTTGAAAAAATACCTTCTGAATTTAATCCTGCAGATATGGGAACTAAATGCTTGCCTGTTAGCAAATTTTTGACGTGTCTAAAAATTTTAAATTTTGATCTGAGTGATTGAACAGATTCTGTTCCTGCTGGTTTTTTGGAAATTACTTGCCGTGTGCTTGTTATTTCCATTGCTATTGTGTTGTGTGTGCAATATGGTGATTTTACCCTGTCCCTATTGTGTTATAGTTTGCTTTGTGCTTACTATAAGCGTATTCTTCTTTGCCCTGATGTGTGTAGTGAAAGAAAAAGAAAAAAAAAACGGCGATGATGATAACTGTTTGTTGACCCCTGTGTTTTGTGAACCGGTATTGGTCCAAGGTGGAGAATGTTATTTTTTGTGGCCCAATACTTTAATTGTGGCCCAAACATTTAAGCCCAAGCAACCAACCCAACCGTGATAAAACCGGATTGACCCGAGACCGAATCTTGATGCGGATCCTAGTTACTTAATCACGGGGTCGTTCATTTTAGGTCTTGAATCTCAGCCCTTTATTTGCCCATTATTATCCTCATTTGCTGAACCCAAAAAAATCAACAACTCTAATCCCTTCCTCACATTGCAGCGGCTACTCTATCTCTCTCACTATTCTCTCATTTGATCTTCTACCCTTTGAAACTCCTTTTTCTTGTGTGAATCAAAAAGAGTTCTAGCTTGTGTGAAGTTTGAGTTGTTCTCGGTCTTCCTTCTCAGTGAGTTTGACCGATCGGTTGTCTTTGTGGTTCGGTGTGAGGGTTTTTCGAAGGGCCATTTGGGCTGAGGTTCGGAGTCCTTTGTGGCCGAGGTTTCGGCACGAGGTTCGGTATTTTCGGTGGTCATCGTTCGGGTTCGGAGGGTTTGGGCGAGTCTTCGTGATTCCATCCTTGGGCCGATTCCTAGGCTTGCTTTGTGCACGTTGTGGGGTAGATTTCCAGTTTCTGAGCCGTGCTATTTGTCCCGAATCAGTCCATTTTCGAAGGCTACTTCGGAGCGTGGATTCGGCACTGTTGAAGAAAGGAGAAGAAATACGGTGCTATCTTTCCTTTCTTCACTTTTAGTTTTTATCCTATTTTTACACCATTCACTGATTTTTCTATTGTTTTTCTTGGGCCTTCTTCGGGCCGGAAGAAGGCAGCCCGGTTTCAGTCGGCTCCGGCAAACTCGTAGTGTTTGGTTGTATTATTGTTATTTAGATTATTTTGTAATCTCTAATCCCTACCCCGTTGGATTATTTTGTAATAGTTAAGTTTGTTGGATTATTAAAATGGCTATGACGTACGGGCTCGACAGCGGGGTCGATACCTAACAGAAATGATGTCATATGTTAACTTTGTTTTTTCTGGTAGAGTATGAAAACTTCTGGAAATAATAACTTACCCTGAAGCCAAATGAAAGCTAGAAAAAGAAAGTAATTCTCGATTTTAAATTCATCAAACGTTAAATCTCATATTCTCATTTTCAATTGTAGTTTGAGGGGAGACACTAAAATTTATTTACGTTTCAATATAAAAATCACGAGAACAATTACAATGTCATTAACTCAGCTCATCATTTTCTACAATTAAAAAGCTCATGACTGCCATTACCATCAAATTACAAAGAATATTACAAAGCAACAATATATGTTCACCATGTTAAAATGGCAGCCAGTGAGCACCTTATATATATGAAATTTAATTAGTTAACAAGAATGATTAGTCCTCATTTTAGAATAATTCTGTAGTTTTAATTATGTTTTTTTTAAAAAAAAATCGGAAAAATGGCATCCATTGATGTGGTATTTATTCACAGAAAATCCAGCACCGTCGATCAAGCCATCATCGTCATCTTCATCAAGATTGTGATTTGGGAATTGAAATATTTAAATCAAGCCCTAAATCCATTCCATTGTAGGCAAGAGGAGCATACATCCACGTGTCATCGGAGCTCAAAAGCTGGACGCACAAATAAAAAGGGTCAGCAACCCACTAGATATTAATCTCCAAAATAAAAAAGAAGACAGATATTATTAGGGTAAATTACAAAAAACAACATTTGAGGTTTAACCTAATTACTCAAAGATCCAGTTATATTTCAAAATTACAAATACCTCGACTTAAGGCTTAAGTTAATTATCACAAACATGGAACACCCCATTGAGGTTTGTATTTATAATTATTTTTAAAATGGGAATGAATATCAAGGGGACATATGTAATTTTGAACGATATTTTTTTTTGTAATTAGACTAAACCTCAAGAGTATTTATTGTAATTAAACCGGAGACATTATTGGATGATGATGCATAGATGATTGTTATGTGTATAAAAACTATCATATTACACCCATAATTAGACTTGATTAATGCTTCAAAATTAATATGATATTGTATCACGTGACAATCATCCCAGTGTGGTAGAAGACAGACATGAAATGCCCTTTTGAAACATAAGATCTCATCCCAGGTATTATGTTATATGATTCTCATTCAAAAACATTTGTTACCTTAATTTGAAGCTGCAAGAACTTTACATACTGGACAGCCTCTTCAAGCATTGTACTAATGTCAACCTGTCATAACAAATTAAATTAAAGGCCCTGTTAATTCACAATTCTTAACACATTGATTTAGAATATCATGAATCTCGAATGTGTATATATTCAGCTATGCTTGTATATATACCTTAGTTCCATTAGGGACAAGGCTCTGCAATATTCTCAATCTCTCATTTATTCTTTCTCTTCTTTTCTACAAGAATTGTCACAAGAATATCATCAGCCATGACACATATAATTTATATAAATGTATTTAAAATCTAAATATATACTACTTATTTCAAAACCGTGGAAAGACATAATTACCCTTGCATAGAGGCTTTGAGGATCAGTAGCTGAACCCCTAGTGGCTCGTGTTTTGGCCTTTGAGCTTGAAGTTGAATTAGTTACTCCATTTTGTTCATGTGAAACATTTGAATCATCTTCTGAGCAGCACCCACTATTTTTATTATTATTATTATTGTTATTATCGTCATCATCAACTTTTGGACACTTGAGTTTCATGCTTCTCTTGCTTCTTTGGAACTGCATTTGCATAAAAAGACGATAAGAAAACTGAAAAAAGAATAGATAAAATTTTGGGTAAACTATAAAAATGACCCATATGATTTATATGGACTTAATTGCAAAAAAAAATTCAGTTATCTTTCGGAATTACAAAATGCCTTTTTAGAGTATTACAAACACCCTCTTGAGGTTTGTATCTGCCTAGCTATCAAATACCACATCTTAATTAATGGTGCGATTTGTAAATTAGAAACAAATACAAATGGCATATCTATAATTTTGAAAGATAGCTCGGCTTTTCTGTAATTACACTAAAATTTCAAGGGCATTTTTTATTATAATTAACCATAAATTTTAATATTTGACCGAATACAAATGGGTTTGAGATTTTTCTTCCACTTACTCCACTATATTGGATGAATATAAATGTACAAGATGATATCGTAAATCAGAATTGTACATTTGTCATTCATCCAATACTGTAGAACAAGAAGTAGAAATTAAAAAGCACTATTCTAAGGCCCTAGCCAGGCAACAAAATAGGGCTAGACCTTGGCGGGGCTGAATTCGGTTAGGCAGGGTACAAATAGGATAAGGCGAAAGCTAATCACAGGAAAAAAATAGGCGGCCAAGGGAAGTCTAACGCAAGGCAGGCAGATTTGACGAGAATGAGGCTAATGCCTAGATTTGGCTAGGAAAGATATAGATAGGATAAAGCGGAACCTAATCGGAAGAAAAAATAAGCAGCCAAGAGAAGCCTAATATAACGCCTAGGCATGGATTTTTAGAACAGTGTGAAAAAGTAGAACATGAAATATGAACATCACTTACTTCTCCTGTAGGAATCCGAGGTCTTTTCCTGGAATATTTCTCCGAAACACTGCTGGATTTATCTTCCTTGATCATCAAAGGTACTTCTTGAATCGATTTTTCCCGCCGTTTCCCAAGCTGATGAAGATTGATCTTCTCTTGAAAAACATCTTCAGACAGTTTGTGATGATCATCAGACACCATAGTACTGTCATTGCTGACATCCTGGCCGTTCATTAAGTACTCATGATCATGATCCCCTTCTATCACATTATTGTAATTCTTATTACAATAATCCATTGTAACAAAATTGTTATTACTATTATTCATTAGAAAATATTGATGATGATGAGACACACTAGGATAGTAGCTTTCTTGAAAGCTATATTTTTCTCCTTGTGAAAAAGAACACGTAGATTCATCGACACCAACATTAACGTTGTTCGAATTATTCGATTCATGAGAAGGCCAAAAAACAGAAAAATTAGAAGCATTAATTGGGACATGATCGTGATTTGGGATTGAACAATTTCCAAGCAATTGTGCCATGAAATCGGCCTCGTCCGATACGAAATTGTTCCATCCCCCTTCAGAAATTGTTCCTACTACACCTTCCATTTTTTTTTTCTTGCAAGAAATAAATTTTTTCCTAAAAAAAATATGTATATATTTTTAAATAACAAAAGAAGCTTAATGCTTGGAAATGTTGGGGTATGTAGACGACATATATATACTCTTAGCTAGAATTAAAATAATAAATGTCACTGATTATCATACTATGTACAATTTTTTTAATAATTTTTTTAATAGAGTAACATATATAATATGCCCTTTCAAAAAAGACATATATAATATGCAAGAGGGATTTGTACAACTCAGATGAAGACTAAGTTCACGATTTATTGCACAAAATTATGTAATAATAATAGTTTTATCATAATTAATAACCCAATCATTTGATCAAAGTATATATAAATTGATTAACTGCCATAAGTTTAATTAGACCAAGATCTTCTAATCCAAAAAACTGCGATTAAGATATGGGGATTGAAAATATTGTTCACACCTGGCAATCTAGAGAAGACGTGGGGGTCCTTTTCGAAAATATTAAAACATTGTCTAAATAATTAATGGAATGAAAGTGACATAATCTTAGATAAAAAGAGTGATCGTGGAGATGAGTCTGCTATTTTCTTAAATTTAAACTATATGGAACAGCCAGGCAGAGAAAAAAATTCTCTTCCAACTTGGCTACTCATGTCGTCAATGCTCCTAATCCGGGATTTTTTTGTCTAAACTGGTTGATCAACTAAATTGTTTCAAACTAATGAACTTAAGTTCATCGAAAAGGGATACTATTATTGAGATTTAACCTAATTACAATAAAAATAGTTATTTTTCAATTTTTT
Source organism: Rehmannia glutinosa (assembly GCA_016081115.2). Classification (NCBI taxonomy): domain Eukaryota; kingdom Viridiplantae; phylum Streptophyta; class Magnoliopsida; order Lamiales; family Orobanchaceae; genus Rehmannia; species Rehmannia glutinosa. The sequence continues at coordinate 86,431,170 of CM071937.1, forward strand.
AACATAATTTACTTATGTTTCCTGCATATATTCCATCACAATTTGGTGAATCATAAAATCATCGAACATGACTAAAATCATAATCATTAGCATAATTAGGGACGACAATTTCGGACCGACCCGTGGGTTCCCGCCTCACCCTGCCCCGCCGCATGGTCTGGGTATCAATTCCGCCCCACGGGTACCTGTCTCGCCTAGAATTTTTATTTTTAAAATATATTTCAATATATATTTCGCATATATAATAGTATTTTTGTGTATTCTTATATTATATTTAACATATATAAATTGCTATTAATGATTTTTGTAAATAATATGTTGGTTAAAATATAGTGAGCTTTCTGTTTAGTAAGAAATTGGCTGGAAATAAGTGTATAGGCTTAAGTCGAGGCCTGAATTAAATTCATTCCCCGCAAGACGAAATACGCCCCGTATACAAAGTGCTTACGGTCCGACATTCGTCTCTAAGATACAACGACTTTACAGTTCCGGTTTAGCAGCACTTGCAAAAACCGGAATCACAGCGAACAACAGAAATGTACCTGATGTTCGCCTTATTTTTAGCTTCATCGCAAGTGTACGATGTAGTTTATAGAATATGGTAAGCAAGGTCGTATCCACGGAGACTAATAAATTAATATGCTAAGTATTGATATAAGATAGTCTTATTTTTATTTAGACGATCGAAATTGGATGATTGTTGTATTGAGATTAAGACAATTTAAATCACTAAAACACAAGATTAAGATAATACAAATGATAGAAGTATCAAGATAATGAAATGGATTTTCGAGTTAAGGTTTCGATTAATAATCCTCTTGTTATCCGGTTTAATCAAGCCACGTTATTATCAATATTCCTATAAGACGATCACAAAGCTATTTTATCCTCCCTCTCGAGATGCATATAAAACGGAGATTGAAATACTTATGCTAGCATCTCTACTCAACATGAAGCATTCAACTCCCAAAAGTTTAAAAGATCAAATATCCTCACAAATATTTACAAACCTCTTGATTCATGCAAATATTTGTGTCGAGTATTCAAGATCTAATATTGAAACTCATCTCTCGAATTATGAATCAATATATCAAACAAGTTAAATCATTGACTGTTAGGAATTTTATTGTTTAGATTTTGATGAATGCCATGTAAAACTTAGAATAGAAAGTTGGCTCCCAATTCTTGCTTTGAAATGTATTGTAACAATTAGAGTGCCTGCCGAGTGAGTTAAGTCGCTACGCTCCAACTTGCAAGAAGACAATCAAGGCTTGAAGGAAAACTTCTTTGTGAGACAAGTGAGTACAACAAAGAAGAGCAGACAGGAACTCGATCAAGAAGCGGTGAGATGCGGTGAGTGGAACATCGATCAAGTCAACTCAAGAGAAGCCAAGTCAAGCTGAAGTGACGAGAAGAGTCATCCAATGATTGGAAGTCGACTCTAAGTCACCTGGGGAAAGCAAGGAAAAGCGATCAAGTCGAGATAACTGAAAAAGAACGTTGCACAGTAAATCAAGAGATTTACTTAAACAAGTAATATCTCCATACTACCTTTCTTGGAGTGCTCGGTCCCAGAAGCGTGCAAAAGAAATGAACCAATGGGAAGCACTACACCGTGTCGAACTCGAAAAGGTGATAAAACATTTCATACGAGGAAATGGCAATTCCAAGAAGCGCATACCAACGATCGCAAAGTGATTTTCAAAAATGAGCCTATCTCTTCAACGGGCAAATTTTTGAAAGTTCACTATAAAAGGCGAGGAGTTTGTTTGAGAAGGATGCGATGAATGACACACGTGAGATATACAAGCTTATCAAAATCAAACATTCTCAATCCTCAAGCCTACATCTCAAGTACATCAATCCAACACTTTGTGAAGGAAAGAGAACTTCAATCGGTTGAAGAGGAAAATACTGAAAAACAAGGGGTCTACATTCCAAGAAGGATTGTAGAAAGGTTGGTGAACAAGTCTTAAGCTTTTGGAGGGCTTCGTGATCAAATCAAGGTGCTTGAGCAAGTGAGTGTAGTAGCAAAGGCGAACTTCCTGTGAAGTTCGAGTCGTCACGAGAAGCATTTGAGTGATCAATGCGTCTCAGCATCGAGTCCCAAAGGATCAAGTCGGCTGTTGTGATCAAGACTTGTATCCGGGTCATTACCACTTTGTAAACCGATCATTACTTAGTGGATTCCTCCGGGAGTTGGAGAAGAGAGGAGTAGAAGAATTACCCCATCTTGAACCTCTATAAAAACTTTCTTTGTGTCATTTACATTTCAAACATTTAAATTTACGCACTTTTAATTGCTTATATCTGATGATAAATTTGCTATCCATTTGATAATCTATAAGTACTAAATCAAATCAGTAAAAACTTGCTTAATCAAACTTAAGGGTGTTAAGTCTTCGGGGTGAAAAACAAAACCAATTTGAAGTCAAATTATAGCCAAATGTGAGTTACTCATTAACAAATTTCAAAGTGATGCATTTGAGAGATTAACTCTCTTGAGTGACTAATTCGATTGTCCATCAAGGACATTTGTGTAGAACTCGTAGATTTAAAAGGCCTAAATCGAAAATTTGGTAAGGTTTATTCAACCCCCCTTCTAAACCTTACACTTACACCCCTTGGGACCTACAAGTGGTATCGGAGCGGTTGGTTCATTGAACCCTCCGCACCAGTTCTTGAACTAGATCTCCAAACTTTTCAAAAGTCCGCTTTAGTACTTAAGCTTTCAAAACTCTTTTCTATCATTAAAAAGTCATTATCATGGAAGCAAATCTAACACGCATTCCTATGTTCACTATTGAAGAATTTAATGATTGGAAAATTCAGATGCGAGCTCATCTATCAAAGATTACATGATGAGATGTGGATAGTGATAGAAGATGGGCCTCTGCAAATATTGAAGGTGAACACAAACATTTGCACGAAGGAGTTGAAGGGAAGAAGATCAAAGACCGGACTCAGTCATGGTTGAAAAACCAAGAATCGAGTGGACAAATGATGATAAAAAGATACAACCTGGACAATGTAGCCAAGGACATCCTGTACAAAACCTTGACAAAGCCATGTTCAATAAAGTCAAATCTTGCAAAACGGCTAAGGAAATCAGGACAAGCCGACATTAATTTGTGAAGGCTCAGAGCAAATCAAAGAAAACAAACTATCGGTGGTACAAAAAAATTTGAGAACTTTAAAATGATCTCGGAGAAAACCTGGATCAACTGGATGCTCGATTCTGAGTAAATCACAAATGAGTCAGTTTACACTTGAAAGGAATATACACGCGATGAAATGTGTATGAAGATCCCGAAAAGTCTTCCGGTGAATGGGAGATGAAGGTCATGGCACCGAGACATTCCATGGACCTATCAAAGACATCCAATCATGAGTTATTCTCGGACCTCAAAGCCTACGAGTTTGAGCCGAGAAGGAAAGACAGGAAGAGACAATTGTACCCAAAACAATGCTCTAATTGTCAAAGATGGAAGGAGAGTGAAGTCAAAGAGGCAATTGACCCGTAAGAAATTGCCCTGATGGTTAAAAGATTTAACAAGTTCTTTAACAAGAACTACAAGAGAGAAAGGGTGAATCCTCCGAAGACACTCAGCTCCCTCCAAATCAAGGGATGATAGGCCAACCAAGAGAATGCAGATCATCAACAAGTTGAGTATCAAAGGGCCGATAACTCAAGAATAGAAAGAGTGATCAAAAGGTCAATATCTATGTTGGAATTGTAGAGACAACAGTGTCACTATGCCATTGGATCGCCCATATCCTCGTAGTCAACAAGACAGGAGAAGAAGAAAGAAAGGTCTTCAGAGAAAGAAGACAAGAGAAGAAAAAGGCAATGATAGCCGCAGAGATCCGAGACACCCAAGTCAAGAGAGACAACACTCAGAGCTTGATGAAGCCGACTACACAAGTGACTACGAAGAAAGAAGCCCCGACCGCTTAATGGCCAAAGAACAAGATCAAGAAGATGAGGTACAATCTAACTCAACAAGCTCGACACTAGTGATAGTGACCGCGACACACACACTTCATCACCCACTAATCTTTATGATTCATTAGGCAAAATGATGAAAGATTTTGAGCACATTAAAACCTCACACACACTATGAATGAGGAAAACAAACCTACTCAAAAGTCAAAACTCAAAGTCGACTCAAGGAGCCGAGTACTCTAAGTCAAATAGCCGATGAGAATAAAAGTTTAAAGGCTGAAAATGCTAAATTAATAGCGTAAATTGTCGCTATAGAAAAGAGGGAGAATGACCTCAAAAATGTTATGCCTCATTCATTAAGGCATCTAAATCATTGGATGATCTTATTATGAGTCAAAGAAAATGTGGAGACAAGACAAGGCTTAGATTTAATTCTCTGTGCCATGTCAAACCTCAAGAGTAATTTTGGAAAAAGGATCTTCAAGTCATGAAGAGTCCAGAAAAATCCAAAACTCTAAATGTTGCACACACTTTCAATCCAAAGCACAATCCTAAATCGGTAAAGTCTAACTCAACAAAGGCTATTCCAAAACATAAGAGCTTCTATCAAAGACACATATGCACTCTAGGCACTAACACTCTGTGTTGTTACCACAGAACATCAGCGGCAGAAAGGTAATTGTTTAAACATATATGTTAAATAAGCACAGATAAAAGAGATAAACTGGGATGGTTAAATACGTAACT